>JAWWEV010000172.1:27398762-27411305 GCA_035583235.1 Hafferia zeledoni
TGCTGAGTGCCTGGGAGAAGAGACCAACCCCCACCTGGCTAGAACTTCCCTTCAGGTAGTTATAGAGAGTGATGAGGAAGTTGAATTAGTCTTTCAAGACTAATTAAATTAGCTATGCAGTTCTGCTTTAACTTAAGAATATTAACCATTATTAGTTAGGCTAACTTAAGTTAAATTAACTTTATTAAAGGGGAAATGGATTACTCTTATGCTTTCTATACTCTATCAATACCACTTTGTTTAAAAAAACCTCTGAAGCAGATATGCTGTTACAGGATACTTTTTGGCTCCAGGTAACTGGGTTATTTTGTAATCCAACTCTTTTTGTGGCTTATTTAGGTTATAGCTGTGTCATTTTACAAAATGTAGTAAACTCACCTGTTTGAAGAACGTGTGTGAAAGCAAACTGCTTGCTGATGGCCTGGATCAGAAAATGAACAATGTAATTATGTTTTGGAAAGTTAAATACTGCCTTTGCAAAATGGGCCAGATTGACAAGTCAGTTTAAGCCCTGTGGGGTTTCATGCACAGGACAAATGTGAAGAATGAGAAAAGAAGCACACAATTCCTACATTCTATGCCTCAATTTGTAATGAAAGCACTACTGAAGAAAGCTATTTTTAAAGACTTTTTCACATTTCGGTTTAAGGAATTTGATGCCTTGTTCAAAAGAGACATAGTACTGAAAATGGGTATTTCAGATCTCTGCTTTTTTCTTAGACAAAGTGCGTGTTTGAAAATTAATTTTACTTTTACAAAGCATATTCATATTACAAGAAATTCAGGGGTCAAATTACTTTAAAAGCATGGTTCCTTTATCAGACAAGGTAATTCTTAAATTACAAAACCAAACATAAGTGTATTGTTTTACACAGTACTTCTGGTCTGAAATTCTGACTTTAACAGCATTCAACCAACTACTGTATCCTAAACTGGGGGCTATCCTTGGTCTTACACTGAAGTGACAAAAAAATTAGTAATCACCAGGTTACCTTTTCTCAGGGTCCTGTTGCAAGCAAAGTTCTACCAAGTTGTGAAAAGCAGGTGAAAATGTTTTGGAAAAGGGAATTTGCAGTCTTTCACTGGTCATGGTGCGTGTCATGCTCTCACCAATTCCAGAATCAACACCCGAGCGGGAATTCTTCATCCTGGATTCCCCCCGGGGAAAGGTATTTATATCCCAAGGGTAGTATGTGGGACCTTTCAGCTTTTGCAGCAGCATCTAGTAGGAAGGAATAGCAGTATCAGAGTTCAACAGCTACCAAGGGCTATTCAGGCTAAGCTGTGAAACCCCAGGAATGGGAGGATTATTTGCTCTAGAAAGAAGCATGCATATGAGAAGAAAGAAAAAGCAGCCACTCTTTCAGCAGCAATAGCATTGGTTTCTCTGCATAAAACACAAAACATGTGCTCAGCGTGTTTTGAAGTAGAAATAAGAGTTTAGCATCATACCTGAGTGCGAGGCATATCCTGAAATGGAACATGCCCATTGGCCAATTCACATGCTGTAATTCCCACACTGTAAATGTCAGACTTCATGTTATAGCCAGACAAATCCTGTGAGAAAAGACAACACTACTGAGCACTGATGCCACTGAGCAGTGCTGACAAAAATACAAGTGTCTCTTTCAAGACAAGATTGTAATACCCTGTAATCTACACAGTATTGAAACAATGAAACTGTGAGACCTTGGCCTTTGTTAGGAATGTGATGTTGTAGTTTCCAGGAAGGTCAGGTAAAGAGGCTTAGTACAGCATCCCCTTACCAACAGCTTTAAAACCAGTTCTCTTTAGAATTAAAAATTCAGTACATATTGTAGTTTTAAAACTTTCACTTCAACATCTTCCACTGCACTTCTAGAACCAGACTAGAATTAGAAGTTGAGTACTGCCACTAACTTTGAACAAGAAAAATTAGGTGTAATTTATACCAACCTGTCTCAGTAGTTCAGGACTCAGCCAAGGAAGCACAGATGTGCTAAACTGGGGGAAATCATATACCACCTTTGACTTTTGTCCATTGTTGACTAAACTGTAGAGGTTGTTTAGGCCAGAGAGAGAAACCAGCCCATCCTCTGAAATCAGAATGTGGCTAGCTTTAATATTCCTGTAACATAAATAAGAATTACTCAGAGCACCACTAGAGTACAAAGGCTTTTATATGCCATTAACTTATAGTGAGATGTTAGCATGTAGTTCTATTTAGCAGATTATTTTCATGGAAGTTCTTCACTCAGTATGAGTTGTCTTCTTCATACAGTCCCAAGAGAGAGGAGAGATGATCAGAAAAAAAAGCACCTGAAACTGGAGAAGGGCCCTTCCTCCCTGCAAAGGGTGTAAACTAAGGAAGCCCTTTCTACAACTCTGGTTCTCTTCTGCCTCAGAGACAACACTAGGCAGATGTGTTATCCCTGCATTAACTGCCTTGAAATAAGGAATGAATACAGCTCCTGTTAAGCTTTTACAAACTTGGTGTGGCTGTATTAAAAAAAAAGGTTACTTCTGTGCTGTCTGACATCAGAAGGTATATAGAAAAAGGAAGGGGACAATACTTAAGCTGAGATGCTGTAATCTGATTCTTATCCATTGACATTGTCCTACCTGTGAATATATCCATTCTGGTGCATGTAGTTTAATCCTCTAATTGCACCAAACAGAATGTTACCTATCAAAGCTTCACTCATTCCTTCAGGAAAGTAAGTCTTCAGCAGGTGTCTAGCTGAACCTGGAAGTGAAAAAAAACCCTAAAAGTCTTGTTAAATTACTTGTCTGTGCTTGCTTTATTGTATACATTCATTAAGAACAGCATTCTCATCTTTATATTGACTGTGGTACATGAAGAACAGTTATGACATGGATGCAACTGATGCATCTATCAGGCAAAGATCACACTCACATCAAGCCTCTGTTAACTGAAAGTCTATGCCCAATTTGTATTCAATCTAGATGAGTTTTCTGCTGGCAAAAATCAAAGTTGTATAAAGTCAAACACATCACCATTCCTTATATGGTGGGTGTTAGGACTAAGTGGAATTTAATGCAGTTCAAATACCAGTCTTCACTGGGGAGAAAGATTATGTACAGAAGGTTTCTCTAAACAAGTGCTTTGGGAAAGTTTGGGTTTTTTACAAGACAGGAGATGCTTAAGGCAAAACTTCTCATGGGCCATAAGGTCCAACTTGTACCAGCCCTTTTTTCGATTCCAAAATTGCAGTTAACTGTTCTTACCATAGGCCATGAATGGGGAGATGACCCAAAGCCAGCTGCCAGCTGTAAACACTGTCCAAAACGTCATTATGTTGGGATGCTGGAAAAAGTGGGATAAAACCACTTCATTCTATGGAATTAAATGAAAGTGGATGTGTTAACCACAAGACAGCAGTCTTAGTAAGAGCATTAACTACATCAGTAGAAAGAATGGTTTCCTGTGTGCATCTACACAAGATTGCAGGTGACGTGCCCAGCCTGCAAGAGAAATGTAAATAACTTGCCCATAATTGCTTTTGCCTGAAGTAAATCTAGTTTGCTCATAGTCCAGACTTTTGGTGTTAAATACAGAGTACAGAATATGCTTCAAATAAGAATTTGTACAATTATAGAAGTATTTTTAAAACACTTGTCAACTGTTTTCTTCAGAAAGCAACTCTCAAATTTACACATGCTTTGTGTTTATTACATTCTACTCCTTTGGAGGAAAATCTTGACTGAAATGACCCAGTACAAACGAAGGCTCCCTCTGTTCAGTAACCTCACATGTATTCATCACTGTCTTCATCAGACTTGTGCAGAAATGCTGTTGCTTTACCTGTAAGGCTTTCAGATGCTCTTCAGAGCAGTTGTCCAGGTCTGTGATCCTCACAGCAACTTGCATGTCTGTAGGCGTATGCCGAGCAAGGTAGACTGAAGTTAAATTGTTGAATCTCCTTCCTGAAACCAGAAGTGGCTACCTTATCACTGGAAAATACAATGATCCATCACATAATTCATATTCAGTTCTAAAAACACAACTGATAGCAACATGACCTTTTCTTCAAGAATGTCAAGAACTTAAGTAGTTGCAAAATTAGTTGCAGCAAATTAGTTGAAGCCTGGCTCTGCAATTTTGAGAACAACTAAAAGTGTTTAAGCAGTTGTCAGTATCACTTACACATATAAATGAACAACACATACATATTCACATAAACATATGCATGCAGTAGGATTCAAGACAGCTTTCCTTAGAACAATCAACTTGGGTAGCCAAGTCACAAGGCACGATATACTTAAGGCTGTATTTATTGTCAGATACCAAAGATTTAGAAAACTGACATGCACATGCACAAACATCAAGAGAAAATTTCAGGTAGTTGTTGATTTGTCTTGTATCTTGAAGTGAGCCATCACTGAAACATCAGCAATGCTCTGGGCACTTTTCTCAACCAAAGAGACAGAGGAATAGTTCTACATTTTCCAGAGTTAGTTTTCACTGCAGTGAGCAATAAACTATTGCTAGCAGAAGAAATATTTTAAGAAACACTTATGTTACCTATTTCCAGCTGGAGTTCATAATGAGCGACATTAGAAGAGCAAAATACCATTTCATTCCTTCCTGTAGATGGGGGAATCCAGGCTAGATCAGAATCAGCCTAACAGTGAGAAAAAACAGTTCTCAAAATTACTATCTAATTTTGAATAATTTCTATTTTTAAAACTAAAGCAGAATTATCATTAATGCTAAGGTCAGGTATTCAAATCGGAACATTCAAGCTAGTGCTTGCTGAAACTTAGTTTTATGAGTTACAGTTTTTTTGTCTGTGTTTGCTTTTTAACTGGCAAAAGATTAACACTTAGTCACATCTAGTCTTCTTCCAAAGTGGAAGTCCTGAAGTACTTTGTTTATTTTTGCTGTTCACATTTTAAGAAGTACTCCCTAATGAGGTTATCTTCAATATGTGCCAGCTTTGTATTTAACCTTGGCAGTGGAAGCTTCTATTTTCTCCTTACCAGACATTCACGGATGCTGCTCTGAGATAGCTCTTCTGGTCTGATTGATTCAACTGGGGTACGTAGAATACAGGAACAGTCCTTGAGAACAGAAATAAGTGAATGTTAGTGAAGTTGCTGCAATGTATTAAACATGGCAGTGGGAAAATGTAAAAAAGTAGCCTCCATAAGCAGTTCAGAAAGTCTTGTGCTACAAGTCAATCAAGCAAGAGGTTGAGAAACAGCATAAAGCACATACATGACAGAGGAGGAGATACCAAACAGTCTCCTTCACCAAAACTTGATGCAACAAGTTTAAACATCTCAGCACTGTGGAAATCCCCTCAAGGAACACATTTCACATGAACTTTTCATAGTAAGCTGTAACTGGGTAACAAGGTACAAGAGCCAAAATTTTTAAAGACAAACTCACCAAACAAGACATGGAACCGCTTTAGATCAAGGGAAAAGTCATACACATCCATTTATCCTGGAAAAAATAAAGTAGGAATGTAAGATGATAACATAAACCAGTGATAGACATAAATCTCCTTAATCACAACTGTGAAGCATTCCTGTGAGCAAACACACACACAACCCCCCAGAACTCCCAACTCTTGGAAAACCTGCTTCTATTGGGTCTTCAAGCAGCGTATCAATTCCAACCTCCACACCGAGAACTACACATGTCAACTCAAGTTTTCCCTTTTAACTTATGGGTTTAGAAATCTTACTGCCACTTCTGAACAAACAATTTCTTTGCAAGGTAACTGCACATATGCAGAAAGTAAAATCCCTGGCAGTTTGTAGGAAAAGAAATCAGTCTTTTTTTTTAAAGGAGCACAGCTGTGCTAGTCAGATCTGGGCTCGGCTGTGTGCAGCTGAACAAGGTCACAAAAAAGCAAAGCAGGAGCAATTGCACTTTACGTGTCTCGAGCGAGAGGAAATACAATTGTAAGGGATTTGGGAGGAAAAAAAAAGTAGGGGAAGCAACTCCAATGATTTTCACTTTACTTAGGTTACAGAATCAGCAGACTCCCTCACAGATCAGAACAGCCACCATCAAAGTCCTCCACTGACTCACTTCACGTCTGATGTTCTGAAAGCTTAGGCAGTGAGAGATGTCTAATAAGCGTATCAAAGCTTCTGTAAGTACAGAATGGGACTAATTTACTTTAGTTATAAGCGAGTCTTCATCAGTAAAATCATTAAAGTTTGAAAAGACCTCAAAGATCACCAAGTCCAACCATTAACCTAACACTGCCACCCCACCACTAAATCATGTCCCCAAGCACCGTATCCACACCTTTTTTGAACACTATCAGGGACAGCGACTCCATCACTTCCCTGGGCAGTCCATTCCAATGCTTGACAACTCTTTCAGGGAAGAAAATTTTCCTAAGATCCAATCTAAACCTCCCTTGGCGCAAGTTGAGGGCATTTACTGTCAACCTATCACTTGTTACCTGGGAGAAGAGGCCAACTCCCATCCCACTGTAACCTCCTTTCAGGTAGTTGTAGAGAGTGAGAAGGTCTCCCTGAGCTTCCTCTTTTCCAGGCTGAACAACCCAAACTCCTTCAGCCACTCCTTATAACATTTGTGCTTGAGACCCTTCACTAGCTTTGTTGCCCTCCTCTGGACATCCTCAATGCCTCAGTCCTTCTGCTTGTTTGGGGCTCCAAACTGAACACAGCAGTTGGGATGCAGCCTGGTCTCCTCATGAGTGCCAAGCACAGTCCTGCTGGCCACACTGTTGCTGATACAGGCCAGGATACCATCGGCCCTCTGAGCACACGGCTGGCTCATGCCCAGCCAGCTGCCAAACAGCACCCCCAGGTCCTTTTCTGACAGGAAGCTTTCCAGCCCCCATGAGGAATCCTACTTGGTGACTAATAGAAAGTCAGCTACAGGAGGCAGTTCCATGATAATGTGCCATTTTTGCAGAAAAGTTAACTTTTAAAAGGTCAAGTACTATATCAGAAACTCATCATTTTGTTTATTAAGGAGCTAAGCTTGAGTATATCCCACATTTAAATTATGTATGCTACTTAATCGAGACAACACTCTTGCAAAGCTAACAAGCACCCACGACTCGACTGCCAACTATCCAAGCCATTCCTAATCCTTAACATTTTTACCCTGAAGATCTGTTTGAAATAAAGAAATACTGTAATTCCTTATTAACGATTCCAAATGGAGACAAAAGGAGATCCTTAGAAGGTACTAAGTACCTTCAGAGGATCAAGGCTTGACTGAGGAAGTCAGTGGCAGGGCTGAAAAAAAAAGAATGCAGGTGGTTCCAGATACTGGCCAGCACTGTGATGGCTGCAGCATCTTCTGCGATCTGGAAAGAAGATGCCTCATTCTGTTATACGAGACAATTTATTTTGCTGCTTGCAACATGACACTACAAAAGCTAAGCAGAAGAATTAAGTCTTAATAACTATGATATACTAAAGTCAAATTATTGTAGAGTTAGTTCAAAGACATGCAGCCAGCCAACAGAAACGCCCACGATGCACATCTATTCAAATAACATAGAATAGATGTTATTAAAATCCAAAGATGTTACAAAAATTCAAAGATTTTTATTTCTGTTTTTCTTAAGTAGTTTAACATTGCTTCCATTTTTCAATATGGTTTTGGATCACATCCCCACATAAACCTGTGCCCTATCTCCACCTTTTTCCTTCTGTATCGCAGACTTTTTTTTTTCTTGTGCTGCAGACAGGGACAGTGTTGTACAGATAAAGTGACAATCATCCCAGCCTGGGCAAAGATTCAAACGCAGCCAGAACTGCAGGGTAGGAAGAAACAGAGGAACCAGATACGGTGGCGGCTCCGGTGCCCGGTAGAGCGCAGCGCTCGGCCGTGTCATCCGAGCGAGATGGCCCGTGACAAAGCACCGGGACGTGCGGAGGGACACGGAAGGAGGCCCCGCAGCTCCTCGCTGGCTCCGCTGGGCTCGTACCTTGCCTTCCTCGCGGGGCTCCCGCCTCCCTCCGGCCTCCCGCGGCGGCCGGGCCAGGGCTATGGCCGGGCCGGGGCTGCGCTCAGCCAGAGCCGCTCCTGCAGCGCCTCCCCAGCTCGGTGTGCGCCGCTCCGGCCCCGGCCCGCCCCGCTTCCCCGCGGCGGGGCTGAGGGCGCGGCCGCAGCCCTGCAGGGCGGCAGCGCCTGCTCCTGCCGCCGCCGGAGCTCAGGGCCGGGGGCGGCACCACCGGCGCACCGCCCGGAGAACAGCCCGGAGCCACCGCCGCACCGCCCGGAGAACAGCCCGGAGCCCCCGCCGCCCCGCCCGCCCGGAGCCCAGCCCCACCGCTGCCCGCCCGGCCCCCGCCCCGCCGTCCGCCCGCCCGAGCCCAGGGGCGGGTCCGCCCGCACACGCGGCCCGGCGCGCTGTGGGCTCGTCACTGGCGGCGGCTGCCGGGGGCTGTAGTTCTGGGCGGGGGCCCGGCGGAAACCATCGGGCCCTCCCTCGGCTGGGCGGCGGGAAGAGCGGCGCGGGCCGGGTGAGTGAGCGCTCGGGGCCGGCCGTGCCCCTCACGGCGGGCGGCGGCCCCGGCGGGCAGCCCTCCCCTCCGGCTGTGCCCGGGGCCGCTCCCCGCCGAGCCGCAGCACCCCGGGCGGAGAGTGCGGCGGCTGCCCCGCCGCTGCCCGGGCTCGGAGCGCTGTGCCCGGCGTGAGGCGGTGTCCGGGGCCGGCAAGGAATGCCGGTGCCTTCCCAGGCTGGCAGCTGACAGGGCGGTGGGGCTGTAACGTGGTGGGGCTGTGCTTGCTCCGCGCTGTGAGCGGCCGCGCCGCGGGGCCGGTGTGACCTTCAGCGGCCGCGGGGCCCGCACCGGGGGGCCAGGCGGCGGGGGTCGTGGCACCGGGATTCGTGGCACCAGGGCTCGTGTCACCGGGGCTCGTGTCACCAGGGTGCTCGTCACCGGGGTTCGTGTCCCTGGGGTTCGTTGTCACCGGGGCTCGTGTCACCGAGGTTCCGTCACCAGGGTTCCTCTCACGGGGGTTCCTTGTCACCAGGGCTCTTGTCACCCTCTCACCAGGGTTCCTGCCCCCGGGATTCATGTCACCGGGGTTCGTTGTCACCGGGGTTCCTCTCACCAGGGTCCCTGCCCCCGGGGTCCGTGTCCCCTCACCGGGGAGGCAGCGCCCGGTGGCATCTCAGTTGTGGTCCCTCTCCGTATCGAGTGCAAGGGAAGTTTTGGCTTTTGTCAACTTTACTTGATGATTCTGTTAAATTCTGATTAGCCAGTTAAACTGAAGTGCGAGAAAATGTCATGGATTTAGTCTGTCTACCGTCCCAGAGGAGCAGTGCCATGTGGAGCAGTGCCATGCTCGTGTTGTTATTTTTTAATGTGTTCCTCAGCTCTTGCGTAGGTGTCTGTTTCTTGATTATGTTTCAGTTATTTTTGACTAATGGTGAAGAGTCTGATGCAAATACTTAATATACTAATAAAATAACTTCATTCAACATTGCAAGGCCACAGTCAATTTTAGGTTTGTTTTCAGGTAGATGTTACCTTTCAAAAGGTGTAGTTTGAGTAAAAATAGGCAGACTTCTTTTTAATTACTCTTCTAACCCTGAAGCTAAAATGAAAAAAAAATTTCTAATATCTCAATTTTTTCAGCTCTATAGTGACAGTGTCATCTATTAGAATTGTATCAATTTATCAAATTTCTGTTCTGTGTATCTGAAAATGCCATTTGAAGAGTGTTGGGAAATCACAGACTTTTCTAATTGTGCTTTGCCTCTAACATTGGGCCTCTGGAATTAATGTTGTACAGTAGGAGTGCTGTCTTTGAGGAATGATGTGTGATTCATTGATTAGTTTTCCAAGATGACAAAAACATCAGATTTTCACAGAGATGGCTACAAAAAAGAAGAGATCCTTTTATCTGGTTTGATGCTAATGATACTCTGGTGACTTGAGTCATGTAGATCAGCCTGGTTTATTCTAATAAATAAAGAATTGTAACTTAAAATACTGAGCACTGGCTGGGGTGTATATCATGGAACTTAAACCACGTCCTTGGGCAAACTCAGCCATGCATCAACTGAAGGCATTAGTGATTTCAGCTGAATGTTATTCAAGTTCCCATCATGTATACTTTATAGAGAGCAAGCTTCGGCTTTAAAAGAAGCTGATTACAACTTTTAAGAACACTTGCCTCAAGAGCATTTATTGCATTTTATACTCTGACCTACAAATATGCAGTTCATGATAGTTCTTGGTTCCTCTGTGATCACGACATTACTGCGTGCGTACAGAATTTCTTCTGTAACAAGAAAACCTGCAAAAAAAGATGTATACAGATAGTAATGTTTTGATTGTGCATTTACAAAAATAAATTAGGAATTAATAAAACTTTATATAGGTCTTTAATGTAGGTGACAGTCATAGTTTCAGATTAAGTTAGACTTCCATTAAGCATTTGCTATTTTTGCATGATGTGCTAAGGGTGATACAGATGAACCTCCAAACATGTAGGAAAAAATAAATCATTACTGTGGTAGTCAACAGTGTGCATGTGTACATAAAGCATATATACATGAAGTTAACTGGTAGTGTCACCACTTTGGAGAATATGGGCTATTACAAATGACTGATGGAGAGAGTAAGTGAACCTGTAACTCTGGATAAATTGGGATGAGGGAACATTGTGGCTCCTTGCGGTTCATCATTCTTTAACAGGTGATCTTTCCCCTCCCCTCTGAAGCCTTACACCCAACCCCCAATTAAAAACAATCCAGGAGATGTGAAGGGGGCACTGTTGCTGTTTTGCTTTCTTGCCCTTCCTTTCTGAAGGTCTGTTGCAGGTTTGTTCATGATTTTCACACCTGCATTGAGTTGGCATAGTCTTTCAAATATTTTTCCTTACATGAGAGAAACACAAGCACTAAGTGGGTTTCTGCAGGGATAGTACTGACTGAAAATAGCAGGTGTGAGGCTCACAGCAAGTGTTTCTGATAGACAAAGTTTGTCTTCACACGGATTTGTTTTTCAGTAGATAGTCCTTTGTCCTTCATCTCCTGCTGTACAGCGCTGAAGGATTTGGCCTCTGCTTCTGAGCATAGTCCCAGGAATGTTTTGGCACCAGTTCAGTGTGGTCATGTTTGCTATAAGAATAGAACTGTTTCATTAACCTTGAAATGCAGAATATGTTGATTGTTATTAGCTGGCAGGACAGCATTCCAATTTTAGTAATGGAAAAAGTACTGTGTTAATGACTTGATACAGTTTTTTTAATTGCATATTTACATAGCAGTAAAATTTGGCATCCCAGATTAATACACACTCATTCAGTTGGCTTCCTTTCGGAAAATGGATGTTGTCTTCTCTCTTAATCAAGTTAGAATCTTTTTGTTGTCAGAATTTTGTCTTACTTGTGGCCTAATGTCTTGCATCCTGCAATTGTACAGAGGAGCAGATCGAGTTTAGTCTTTCCAAGTGCTCTCAACAAATGGAAAACAGCAGCAGGAATAACAGCATATTTAAGTTTGGATGTTGTCGATATAGATGTCAATATTTTGGATATGTTTTTAACTTTCCATGCACAAAGAAATTAACACATACATTTGTTTGTCTGTGGTTTCATGTTGTAAAGCAACACTCTGGCCTTTCTCATAATTCAAATTTAAACCAGAGTTCTCTAGTGGTAGAATGTCTTCAGAATTACATTCTCATTGGAGATGGCACAACTGTCTTTCTGCATCCCTCTTGAGTTGCTCAAAGCTGCAGTTACAAAGACAAGAACAATTTTTACTGCTTTATAGCTATTTTCTTTATAGTTATTTTTATCCAGCTGTTTTTCTAAGGCTTCACTTAGAGAATGGCTTTTGCAAGTTGATCTTGGCTAAGCTCTTCTGACTCATTGAAGGAAAAATTAATTCCATCTCCCATCATGTGTTCAGAATAACTCATTTTTATCTCTTTGCTACTAAAATCAAACCATGTGTTGAATTATCATTGGTTTAATGGAATATGTGCCTATTGTTTCAGTTTTTCTTTTTTTTAACCTGCATTATGATGGCTTGCTATTTAGGAGACAATTGATGTATTTCTTGTAATGCTTTTAACATGTTTTTCCAGCCCTTTTTTTTTTTTTTCTTTTTTGGTTATGCTTTGATTTTTGTGCAATTTTCACTAGGATTTTGCCAGGTCCTGTTATAACATTGGTAAACAGCAAGACTGTTGCTTGGATCATAAGTGATATCTCTCCATGCTTTTTAAAAAACTTTATTGTATGAATGAGCTCCAGCATTGCCTTTTTTAAAGTTCCTTTTCCATGCACAGATAAGCCAGCAAGCCTGAGAGCAACTTGAATTTGGTGGGGCAGATACAAAAGGTGTAGGGGCACTTCTCACTGCTGCAAGAAGTTTGCTGTACATACTCCTGGTTTAGCTCACTGTGTGAAGCCAAGTGGGAGTGGAATTGTGAAACACAGACTGGGGAGTAAAATTTAATTTAGAGAGTATAGAAATAAACAGGGATGGATGGATGGATGGATGGATGGATGGATGGATGGATGGATGGATGGATGGATGGATGGATGGGTGGGTGGGTGGATGGATGGAT
>JAWWEV010000172.1:27411405-27440729 GCA_035583235.1 Hafferia zeledoni
GAGATAGATAGATGGAGAGATAGATAGATGGAGAGATAGATAGATGGAGAGATAGATAGATGGAGAGATAGATAGATGGAGAGATAGATAGATGGAGAGATAGATAGATGGAGAGATAGATAGATGGAGAGATAGATAGATGGAGAGATAGATAGATGGAGAGATAGATAGATGGAGAGATAGATAGATAGATAGATAGATAGATGGAGAGATAGATGGATGGATGGATACGTACATACTTGCATGATAGGTAGGTATATAAAATGTTGTCTGATATTTTCATCTCACTTGAGCCTTCCCTGAAGGAAACCTCCTGAGAACACCACTCCTGCACATGGGCTGTTCTCCAGTGTTCCAATCCCCCTTGGTTTTTGCATGTTCAGTTAGTAAAAGATTCAAATGTCAGTGGGAAATTGGCATATGAGGGGGTAGGAGACAAAACTGATGAGAAGTAGGTTAGTGTAGAATGAGTGTAATAAATTGACAGTGGAAAATAATCTTTCTAAACAAAGATTAAAAGTAATGCCTGATAAAATTTTCTGGCTTCTCTTTTGGACCTGCCTTTCTGCACAATTTCACTATTTTAATTTCTAGTCCATCTTTAAAGCCATTTTGTAAATTTTATGGGGTTTATTAAAATGTGTTTTATTACGGTTGTAACTTGCAGAAGGAATGCTTTTAGAAAATCAATTTATAGCTGCAGTGTAAAGGAGTCATGGGGTCACTGTCAGGGTGGTTCTGCACAGTGCATTGGCTGGTTGAATTTCTACAGGAGTTGCCCCATGGTACACAAAACCAAAGCTGTGAGAAGCATTGACAATGCAAGCATTAACTTTTATGGTGTTTACTTGTCTAGTAAACTTCTCAGAGTTTTTACAAGTGAGTTTGCCCTTTCAATTCAATAGCTTGGTGTTGGCCTGATGCTCTAGAAAACTTTAAGCCAAATGACTTTTTTTCTTTTTTTTCCCCCTTTGGCTGAACTGAGATTGACCTGCAGCAAACAGTGTTTCTGCTTTGCACTTAGAGATTAAATCCAATCCTGAGAAGAAGCAGCAACGACTTTACATATTTAAAACTCAAAAGGAAAAGGTTCAGTCAAAGTTGGGAAGAAACTGTCCTGTGGTGCTGGACATTATCTAACTCTACAGTGACCCTTTATTTATTTACAAAATAAATTCATCTTGCATCTGTGTATCTACAGCAGATCTTCCTAGATGTCTTTTTTATGCTGTATTGAGTTGTTTCAGAGAAGGATGTGTGTGTAGTTTGTGCTTTTCAGCAATCCACTTAAAAAACAACCTCTAGAAAAATATCACCAACAAGTGCTGGGAGCAGCTGTACATTCAGATAGAAAATGTCTTGATATCTCAGTCTTTCTGTTTTCATCAAATGTCTAATATGGACAGTAATTACAAGTGGTATACAGAGTACATATATAAAGAAATAAATGACAGAACAAGAAGATACTGCTCACAAGTCGGAGCTGACCTTAATGGAAGGAAGTTCTTTCTTGGTCTCCTGCCAGGTCTAGAAGCAGATGAACTAGCAGGCCCCAGGCTTGCTTTGCAAACCTCCTGCACTGCCCATTTTGATCTTGTCAAATGAGAGGTTGCTACAGACAGTGAGACAAACCTCTGACTGTTGTGCTTGATGATCAGAGATCTTGTGGAAACTGGTAGGAGCAAAGTTTAAATTAATGTAAGATTTCAAGAGAATTTTATGTTTACAGAATGTAGGAGGAGGGAAAATGAGACTTTTTTCCTCTTTAATTTTCTGGTTTTCTATCATCAAGATCTGCCCTTGTATTTTATACGGAAGGTGATTAATCAGTCTTGGCAAGGGAACAGCATAATTTTTATTTTATTGAACTGTTCTGATAAGTTATCTGAATTAGTCATGATGGTTTTATTTTGTGGTTTGCCTGAGTCTCTGCTGAAGAGAAAACAGGAATTCTGTCACAATCCACAAGGTAAATTTCTGATAGGTCCAATTTCTAATTAACAGACTCACAAAGGGGAAGAGATTAAATCAGTCATATCAAACTTATTTTTTTAACAATCAAAATGCTAAGAATGGTGGGTTTGGAATCCTGCCTTTAGAATCCATTGCTTTAAATAAAAGTAGTAGCCTGAAGAAAATCTCTGTTTAGTTGGAGCTCCTGTCCTTTTACATGAGAGGGAAATGCCTCATTTTAGTGAATGACTAAATATTACTGAGAGAGGAGGAATGGTGTAGACAAATAATTGGCAGACTCAATGCTTAAGTTGAGCTGTTATGTCTGAAGGGAGAAGATGTATTTTATTGCTACATTTTACAGGTAGTGTGTAAACTGAGGATTAAAATGTTTGTTTACTTGGTTTTTTGAAGTTAATTATAATGCACAGGGGAAATTCAGACTGAAGGAGACCAGTCACATTAATTCATCTCTTCGTTTTGAAAGAGTGAAATCTGTTAAACTTTTGCATTCTCTGTGTTTTATTTTTAGATGATGGCTGAGCTGAGGAGCTGGTGAAGCTTATATGAAATATCCTGTAACAATTTCTACTGATCAGTAGTAGCTCAGATGAAGTAAGAATGTCCTGAGATGGCAGCAGATCTGGAGTATGAAGCAGCCTACAGAAGTCAGTTGATGCCAGATTTGTGAGTGTCTCTAATGGCTCTCATTTACTCTGTCTCTAAACCAAAGCCATCTTTTTACCAAAGCAATCAAAGAATGGTGCAAAATTTGACTACAGAATGCTCTTTCCAAGGAAGTGACCTGTGAAGGAAGGACTCATGAGTTTGGATCACAGAGGCCTGGAGAGCATCCCTGGTAAGCTGAAGAATTACTATTACAAATCCTGAATGTGTCTAATGTGTTATAAAGCATCAATGTGAAGACAACCTTATGCTTCACATTCTTTGCCTTGCTTATGTGATACCACAAAGGAACAGAAATGGGCAGTCCATGGAACCCCTTTGCAAAGTCAGTGTGAGTTGTGAAGTAACATTTGTAAACTTCCCAGTGTCAGTAACCAACATTGGCACTTTTTCCATTGAAAGATACTGAGGGTGATCTTCATCTTTAGTGCAAATGTTGCCAAGATAATCATCATATACCTTTGATAAGCAGTATTTTAGCAACTCAGAATTAATGTTTCTTTATTTTCCCAATAATTATATTTAGGTTAAGGAGCACACACATGACACAGAAAGAGTTAAACTTCCGTTCCAGCCTTTTGAGTATCATGTTTCTCAGGGTGTTGTTCCCCAAGGATGATAATGGAGTTTTTTGTTTGTTCCCTGGTTTCAAAGCAGTATTCAGTTGATCTTTGTAGTTACTCTAAGATTGTTTACATCGATGTTTATTATCAAACAAATATCAAAAAATAAGTGAGAAGAACGAGAGAAATGTGAATTTCCTTCAGAAAAGGGAAATGTAACAACTAGGGTAAAGTCAATTAAACATTAGAAAATCAACAGCTGCTAAAACGTAGGTCTGTGGTTTAGTTCAATGAAGAGGAAAATATTGAAACTCATTTCATGCATCATATTCAAGAAGTTGGAGGGACACATGTCTAGACCAGCATTCCAGGAAGTTGTGGGGTCACTTTGGGATGAGGAACTTACAAATACTACAGTGTAAATCAAGTATTGATTCAATAAGTATTCTGGTATTTTCTCCAGTACAGAACGATTATTTTCAAATATTCTGAAGGCTTATGAAGTATTTTATAGTCCAAAAAATGTATAATACTGTAGCAATACTATTAAATTTTACATACACTTAATAATGTGCTATTACTGTAATTTTCTCCCTTTCAGATGGCTGCTCCAGTGAGGACCTTCCTGAGGTGGAGCTGGTGAGCATGCTGGAGGAACAGTTGCCAGATTACAAGTTACGAGTAGACTCTCTGTATCTGTATGAAAATAAAGACTGGATTCCACCCGCTGCTTGCCATGGCCGTCTGCCAGAAATCACTTCTCCAGCTCCTGATGAGGAGTCCTTCCGTTACATGAGTGAGTATATCTGGGCCTAGGATACTTCTTTTCCCAAATATTGAAGATAAAAATGTAAAGTTAATATTAGGAAGTGTTCCAATCTGGAAGACATTGAGGGTTGGTGGAAGAGAAGGCTGAGTTCTGGGGAAGTGCATACACAGTTCAGGACTGCAGTTCTAAGGCTGACTTAGCATGTCCCGTGGCTGCCTGATGATCAGATTTCACACCAATACAGGAGTGGGAATGTGATAGTGAAAAAGTGGCAGGAGGCTGGAATTGCACCAGAACAGATGTAATACAAGCAGTAGGGAGTTTGCAACAGCTCTGTTTTTGGGAAGGTTAATGATGCTGTGTTTGTTTTAGTGCTGTTAGCCCTGCTGTTCTGTGTCGGTGTTGTTTGTGAAATGCTGTTCTGGAGATAGGAAAGTACAAGTGCCAGATAGGTGGGTACCAGATCAGTGCTGCTCACTGCCTTCCCCTTCTGAAAATACTTCCTAACTTATTCCTGAACCTATCAAGTCATAAAGAAGAAAATGGACAGTTTCAATCACATGAAGAAACCTTTGTTGAAAATCAAATGTGTGGAAGGCTGCCAAAAAACCTGAACGTTTACTTGCCTGTAGTTTCACATGTTTTTATGTGAGGAGAATGCATTTTAATCACTTCAGAGAAATGGGGAAGTCCTGATTCCTCCATATGTTGGAACTATTGGAACAAGCCAAGCAGAAGAGTGAATTTATATATAATCTGTAATGATTGCCTCTTCCTTGTACATGTCACACCTCTGAAGGGTTTTCTTTGAAAGGTTGTTGTTTGTACTTCAAGCTTCCACCCAGGGTGCATAGAAAAGGACTAAAATATAACCTTCTAACAGTGCAGTGCTCAACAGTTTAAAGCAATATTGATATGAGTTGAACGTGCAGGTTTTGAACTCTTTTAACTGTGGAAAGTAATCAGAAAGCCACTTAATGTTTATTGTTCAGTCTGTTTCTGATAATAATATTGCAAGCATAGGTGATTTTGTAGAAGTGAATGCTTTTGTAGTTCACTGGAACCAGTTGTGTAGTCAGTGGGGTGTGTACTTGCCTCGAAGTCTGAGTTATAAAGAGGAGGGATCAGAGTCTATCAGACAGAACTTGCCATCAAACGCGGCTCTGCTGGAGCTCGTGGTCAGCACCTGTGTGCTGAAACACAGGGCTCTGGGAGAAGGACCTCAGTCAGCATGAGCTTGCACTTTTCAAACTGCTGTGAGGGAGTGGTTTTATCAATGATGCTTTCATGGAGCCAGTCCTGTACTGTTTGGTGGTCAAGGTCCTGCAGAAAGTGGTGTGTTCCTGCTGCACCCAGAGAGGGTGGTCCCAGACACACACAGGTCTAACTCCAGATCTAGTTATAATCATGGCTGAATGGCTTGTTAGGTGCAATTTGTGTCTTTCTTTTTGTTGTCTGGCTTGGGGAATAAATGTAACAGTGATACCCTTCAAGTGTAGCATGGGGGGTTTGTGCATATCTTCTTTCCCCTATATATGTTTGGAAACATTTTTATAACTTTTTCCTAGAGAGCATGCAAATCCATGGTTTGAGTGAATCATTAGTTGAGGAAAAAAACCAACACAACAGTTATTGCACTTGAGCTCCTCCTCCTTTTATGGCTGGTGCTGCCTGTTAGAAGGTTGATCCCATGACCAGCTGAGTGCCCATGGGCAGTGTTTTCAGTGAGGTGGAGGAATATTTTCTGCTTCAACTGTGGTAGCATAAGAAGCTCTGAATTACAAAAGCTTTGTCTTTAGAACTACTTTGTGTGTGTGAATAAAGGGAAATGGCACAACATAAGAATTTTAACCAAAATGAAGAGTTGCTTGTGACTTTTGCCTGGCAAGGTGAGTGATTGCACAAGTGCATGTTCACAGGAGAGAATTATAAAAAACTATGCATGATTTTGATCCTGTACTGTGAGAAAATAACAAAATATATATAAAGCTAAGTTTCAAAGCTGTTAGTTCTGTGATTGGATTTATCAGAGGAAAGATATTTGCTTTTGATTTTAGTAACCTAGCTACCTGAATAACCTTGTATGGAGATAGTGTAAATCTTTATTAAGGAGACTGGATAGAAACTTGTAACTTGAAGTCACCTGGCAGGGACAGTTGCCACAGAAGAACTGGCTATAATCTGCCTGCACTGGCTGCAAATTACTTATGTATGTGCAGTGAATTTTCCAAATACTAGTAAGCCAGCAACCAAGCAGTACAGTAAAACTGACCTCCCAAATGCATGTTATTCTACTGATGGATACATATTTAAAATTCTGTGAAAAGTTTCTAGTTTTTTCTCTGCTTAGCAATACAATTAGTGAGTGGCAGTGCTGTAAGTTCAGGGCTCTTAAATACTTGGAACAGCATGTGTTGCTTTTTTATGCCCACTGATCTACTTGATAAAAAAGTGTTTTGTTTGTCACATTGATTTCTTTTTCTGTTAAGCTCTTAGAGAAACAGTTCAGTAAACCTTTTCCTTCTGTATTGCTCTTTCTGTTCTTCTGTCTTTCAAGATGGCAAGAAAGTTTCTTTCTATGCTAAAGTGCAGCTTGGTTTTGTTCTTAGCATAGCCATAGTGTTACAGACTGCTTATATAAGACAAGCAAATAAAATTGGTGTACACTTCAGCTTGGCACTTCACTATCTCATAACTAAGTGTGCAGAGCTCAGCAGGAGCAAACAAAGAACTGAGAATACCACTGTGTATTCAGGGTGAAATGAATGAGGTTGAAACAAGGTAAAAGCGTGAAGGAAATACTTACACCCAATCCATAGTAATCTCATTTTGCAGGTCAGTGATGATGGAATTAGTTTCAAAACAGGTTAACTTAGACCTTCAGTTGAGGCAGATACTGCTGCCTTCTTCACTTTCATGATCCTGATGCCATAAAGCAAAAATAGCAAATTTCTGTTGAACTTGGACAAGCACAAACATCCATCACCTGCAAGGGAGATTTATAATTCTGCTCCTGAGGGAAATCATATTTAAATGGTTCCCTAAAAGGCCTAATAAAGTTTTAATAGTATAAAAAGTATGCTTGGACCCGCATTTATTTCTCAGTTGTAGATGCATGCCAAAAATTACCTATTTCCTTACATTTTAATTCTTTCTCCTCTTTGTTCTCTTCCCCTTCGTATCTTTAATTTTCTGTCACTCCAGCTCTTATTGAACTTCCTTCCTCCTCCTTGGATGGATCTCACAAATTTGCACAAGGTAATTAAGATATCCTTGTTACTACTGTCTTTCTCAGGACATAAACTAGAGCAGACCAGTGCTTTACATTTTAGCACTGTGTTTTGTTCAGAGTTGTTGCAAATTTTTCATGCTTTGTTTATTCTTCACTCAATCCTGTTTTTCAAATCCTACTTGTTCTCAGTTTTCTGGTAGTTGTACAAACTCTTCAAATGCTGAAGTCATCCATTAGTAAGATAGTATTTACTGCTACATTTAAAATGCAAAAGTACATTATCTCATCTTTTTAATTCTTTCCAAGATGGTCAAGCCCTTAATAGATGCATTTTCCTGGCTAGTCTCTGGGGTCTCCATACTTCCTGTGTATAGCTGTCACACACAGTACTGGGAATTTTGTTTCAGGGTTAAAGTATGTGTTCACATTTTATTTAAACATGCTCCAGTATTCTCTACCCCTTTCCCCAGCAGGCTGGATGATTTAATTGCTTAGCTGTATTCAAAGAGTTGATATTTTTCTCCTTCTAAATGTGAAGGATGTGTGAGCACCTCAAGTGTTAGTTAATATTGCTGAAAGCTGTGAATGTTCAATACCTCGTTTATCAGTTTCCCAAATGAATATTGTTTTATATTTCTGAAGCTACAGTGCCTTTTCATTGCCTCTGCTGTTTCATAACCTCATGCTGTGTTTGTATATAACCTGCACTTTCCAAGTTCAGCTCTCCCCCTCCCCAGCCTTGTATTTCAGCTACTCCAGTAAGCATGTTTGTCTCTCTTCAGTTCTTGGCACAGGTAATGCTGACCAGAAAGCCTACAGTGATGCTGACATGGTCAAACGTCTGTTAGCTGAGGTATGTTTGTCTCTGTAATGCTGTGTTGGTGTATTTGAGGAAGGGCTTTATTCAGCTACTGGAATTTTTGCTTCAGTTTTCTTCAAGAGTTGCTTATTGAACACATGGGTAATGAGAAGCTGCCCATGAGCCATCTCAGAAGCAGAATTTAACAAAACTATGGGCACTATGGAGCCAGTGAGTGTAGGAAAGAAGCAGCTTATTTCTGGTTTCCTCTGGCTCTTCTGCTTCTGCCCTCTCACCACTATTCAGGTTTAGCAGCCTGTTCTGGAGAGAGTGTTACTTGAAAGACTACAAGTAATTGTGGCTTCTTTGTATAACTCAACAGAGCCCACAGAACCTTTCCAGCACTCAGCACAAAACCCAAAACTGTGCCCAGGTTTGGTGCTGTCTCCTCCTCCTGTTGCTGCAGATGGCTGTGGAAGATAATGCATTGTATGGAAAAACACAGATATGGGTGTGCTCTGGATCCAAATGATGAAGCTTTAATCATTGATTCATTAGAGAGTGAAGGGGGATCTCAGAGTGATGATGCATGGAGCAAGAACTAGGAAAATCTAAAGCCACTCTGAATTTAAGTCTCATATGATAAAGTGGAGACTTTTGTTCTCATTTTGTGAGCAGAAGGATCGAGACCTGGAACTGGCAGCTCGAATTGGACAAGCCCTCCTTAAGAGAAACCATCTGTTGATGGAACAGAATGAAGCACTGGAAGAACAGTTAGGACAAACTCTAGACAGAGTAAGTGATTGCTTTTCTTTCTTATTTTCCTTTATTTAGGGGGTTTTCCCCATTTTTCACTCTCCTTTTTTTTTCTATTTATGATGGCAGCAAGAGGGTTAATAGAAATGTATTATTTCTTTGTGAAAGCAGGTGATTGGTGCTCTCAGACTACAGAAGTATGATTGGATGTCATTCTCCTAATCATCCTTGTGCAATCACCTTTCTCAGTACAGAAATGTACTATGAAGACTGCATATTGTAATTACTGAGAAATAATGAGAATGTTAGATATCATTAGGGTGTATCAGAGCATCACTCTGATTTTCTGCCATTAAACGAAGAATTTAATAATAGAATTCAGAATAAGAGCAGGAATCTGACATGACCTGCTCTGTAACCACTTCACAAGTAAGGCAACAGCCAGAAAATGAACTGTCTTAATGGGGTGCTTACACTAAGAATAAACAAGTGAATAAATAAAATATAATGAAAAGTGAATTCTGATCAAGATCTTCACTGTATCTCTTTTTTGTAAGCACAAATTCTTGATCGAATATTTTTTTGGATTTCTTTCCTAAAAAAATAATTAAATAGTTTGCAAATAACCCTGTGGTCAACAGATGAAGTCTAAGTTACAGTGAATGGATTCAGCTGCTTGTATAAAACAGCATGCTGGTAACAAAAATGTACTCGTAATCAGCTGTAGGGCAGCATAAACTTACATATTCATATAAAAATTTAGATATGCAAAATAGAATTTTGCTAAATCAAATCTGTCTCTTCTTTTGTTTTTAGTTGTCTTATGGCTCATTTAATGGGGAGATTGGAGGGTACCAGTCTATACATGCAGATAGTTATCTCTCAGTCCTTTTCTCCAGGAATTAAACAAACAGAGTAATGGTCATAATCAAAATGATAGTTAGCTTGTTAAAATGAAGACATGTATCAAAGCAGCTGGGAAATTATTTTGAAATATACTATTTAAAAAGTATGTTCTGTTGTTTGTTTTTATGGTACCTTGAATTCTCAGTCTCCCTTGCAGCAGTAAAATTACGATTTTTTGAACGTCCTGTAAAATAATAGAGGTGGGAGCTATTCTTTAATCTCATTTTAGACTGGAGCAGTGACGTTCAAGAGGCTGCGTAAATAATACACTGCAATATCGTATATCTGGAGTATCTTTCACAAGGAGGTGATCTCCATTTGCCACAGGTTAACCAGCTGCAGCACGAGCTATCCAAGAAGGATGACCTGCTGCGCATTGTTTCGATCGCCTCTGAGGAGAGCGAGACAGACTCCAGCTGTTCCACACCCCTGCGTTTCAACGAGTCCTTCAGTGTGCCACATGATCCCCTGCAGCTGGATGTCCTGCAGGACAAACTCAGAGAGCTGGAGGAGGAGAACCTTGCTCTTCGATCCAAGGTACTTCTGACTTTCAGTGTTGCCATATGTGAAACCAATCAGGGTGCTTAAAATCCAGCATCTTGAAGTATGACTATTTTGTATTGCTGTGCACAAATCATATCAAGCACTTCCCCTCCACACCCACATCCTTCTGTTTCTTTCATTTCTCATTATCTCCAGAGTTCTCCAGTAGTCTAAGGTAAACAATAACTATACGGTGGAGGAACTGGACACCACACACAGACCAATGTGATCAAGTGAATGCCCATTTATTACACACTACATATGGTTTATATAGGGTTAAAGCTGTGTTCAATTGGTTAAATTGAACCTCACACCATATAACTGCAAATCCCTGTTGGTTATAACCCATATCTCACAAGTCCAGTGTTTTGGAGAACTTATCCTAGATGTTTTCAAGAACATCTCCAGTGTGCTGTGAGAAACCTGAGGAGCTCCCATGAGAGACCTCTGGGGAGTTGCCACCTCCTCCAAGCAGCTGTGACTTTGTTTATTCTTAGCTGCCTTCAGTCTCACAGTATCTTACATAGATCAGAATTGCTCACACTTGATTTTTCTGTACCTACAGTAGCCTTAGTGCATTTATATTACATGAAAATATAAGTAAGCACCCAGCAAAAGGATTTGGACCCATCAGGACCTCAAGCTTATGTGACTTGTTTTGATATAAATCTGACCACGATTAGCAGGAGTATTTGGGGAATTCCTTTCTGCTGGCACTACATTTTCATCAGTTGATATTTAATATTAAGCGTTAATAAGCTTCTAATTCAATTACTTTAGAAGCACACCTGGTTTTGACTGTGTGATTAGTTTCTGTATTTTCACTGGACTCTTGTATCTATAAAACATGAATACAGGTGCTGTGTCATTAAAGGTATCGAGAGTAAATGGCCAGACAAAATAATGGCTATAAAAGTCGTGGAGCCAACAGCAAAGGTTCCAAGAAGTGGAATCTACAGATGCAGTGTCTTTTCTTTGGTGGTGAAGAGTGGAACTTGTGAAATAGGACACTGGTTAAAAGTGGGTTCTTTTGTTGCTCTTAAGGAATGGGGTGTTGTTCGTAAGAAGGGTGGGAGATTTTATTTTATGTGTGTGGTGTTTTGATTTTTTTAATGTGAGCCTTTCCCAATATAAGCTTGTCACAGCGCTACAACAGAGACTAGATCCCTTCAACGTCAACAAAATATACTTTTCCCCTTGTTTTGTCTCCAAAATACTCACCCTGCGATGCACATTCTTCCTAAAACTCTCTGAGCCCCTATGAATAGTTTACTAGTAGTGTAGGATAAGAAGCAGAATAACAGATTACTTTTATTATGCTCCTAACCCTGTATATGATCGCTCAAGTTTGCAGACCAGGCAGGGATTAATTTAGTCTACCTTGGTATGAGAAAATGGAGTGAAAAGAGGCTGCTGTCATTCTGTGACACAACATAACCTTCTCTGACTTGAAATAGGCTCAATCATAGTGAGCCTGTATTTGCTTTTTTACTTATTTTCATGTGTCAGGTTTCCGTAAAGAGCTGTGTTTACCTGCACTTGTGGCTGTACTGCCATTTGCTTGGATCATCTTTAAAACCATTTACTAAGTTTTGTGGTGTGAGTCACTCACTGGCTCACAGTCCTGAATGGAGATGACTTGTCTGTGCTAAGTTTAATATTACCATCCTCACAATACAAACAGAAGTGGCAATTTAGTATGCTTGATACTGTTTAGATATGTTGTGATACTTGATCTCTGGCCCAGAACATTTACAGTCCAAACAGACTAGGTGGGAAACATGGAGAAAAGCTATTCTACCAAGAGCTTTTCAGTTCCATAAAAGATTTGGCTAGCATCATTCAGTTTTCAAGATTTTTTTTTACCTTAAGAAGTTTTGAAGTGAATGTAATTGCTTCTTTCTGATTACTGTCTTGGTTTACTTTCCCTACCAAATTATATCTTCTTGCAATTTTTTTTTTTTATTAGAGCCAAGAGATCAGGTTTTGTTCATGTGTCTGTGTGTCTTTCACTCAAAAGATCTATAAAATTCAGGGAAATAGGTTAAGGTGGAAAAAACAGTTAGGAAGTGTGACCAGAAGAATAGAAATCATAAACAGAGGGGAGACTCTTCAGTTGCAAGAATTTTGGAAATAAAAGTTTATAACATTGTCGGTAAACTGAAATTGTTATTGATAAAACAATAATTTTCTTGAAGGCTTGCCATCTGAAGACAGAAACCATTACATATGAAGAGAAGGAACAGCAGCTGGTCAATGACTGTGTCAAAGAGCTCCGTGAGTATCAAGGCTGCATCTTCCAATCACAAAATGGTATTTGAAATACCTAATGCCTACACCTTGTTAGTCAACCCTGAATCAGAAAATGAGCTTCAATAATTTTTGTCACTGAGTCAAGTCTTGCTCTTTACCCGTGTCTAAAATTGTTTCTGTATTTCATGAAGCTTCACTCTGGCTTTCAAATTTAGGTATGTATATTGTGTTTGTAGAGAAATTGAACACAAAGTTTAATGTCCATGAACTTCCTATACTGAAGCCTACAGACAAGGAACAAAATGTTCATCTTTGTGTGGTGTGTTCAGCACACTTGATACTGAAATGCCATAGACTCTTAAATCTGTGAACTCCATTATTTTTAGAATATACATCATGAACCAGAACATTTAAATTGAGTGTTTTAATTTGTCTGGAACAGTTATTTGTAGTTGCTGTGGGGACTGCTTATTTACATAGAGTTTTTAGCTGCTGTTATAAGTGCATGGGGTGTTTTTTGTGGTGATTATGTGAACTGGCAGTACCTATTTTGTTATCTGTAGTCATTTGATAGGTACTACTTCCTTTGTGCATTATAACCTTAAGCTTATATTTTAAGATTGTTTTTCCATACAACCACCATAAAGAAGACTGGGTTGCTGCTTGATTTTTCTTGTTCCAGATGACCATAAAATACTATGCATTTATACTTGGTTGAATTGATAGTTGGTTAATTTGCTCTGCTCCCTCTGGGAAAATATATGTTTTGCAAATAGAAGCTCTCCTGTTGTCCTTCAGTGAGCTTGTGTGTGAGTTCACTTTTTTATTCAATTCCAGAGCACGTGTAGGCATGGTAGGTAAATTAGACTTGCAGAAAGAATCTTATCCCAAAGGATCTGTTGTCTACAGCTTTAAAATTTGCTTTTTCACGAAATGGTGTCTAACTGAGCTTAAATGCCCACAGGCCTATAAGCATGACCTTGTTCTGCAGTAAATCAATGAGGTACAAGAACTAAATTTATAGTGTAACCTTTATGCAAGATTGATCAGACTTTCTTATGACTTTGCAATGCTTTCAGGGCAAATATATAAGCAAGATTAACTGCATAAAAATATGTCAGGGTTTTGAGTTGCTTTGTTGTCTCACTTGGTGAAGTGCTTGCTCAAAATAAAAAGAAACAGGAAATTGTATTCAGTGATATTTGTGGAAGAGATGGGGACCAGATTCAAGAGTTTTTGTTATGCTTGACAAGGTCTGACAAAGTGCCTTTGCTTACAAAGAGTGGTAGTTAATAACAAGATTACTTTGGAACTCAACTTCTTCAGCATATTCCAAGTCTGGCTGTGCTAATGAGCCATAAGGTTATTTGAAATTGTTTATAGCAGCTTACCTTGAATTTTGTTGTGGTCATTTCACATACCTGTGATGTGTATTTCAGGTTCTGTATACTTAGCGCTTAACTTCAAATGCAGGTGTAACATATTAACAACTCCTCCTCCATAATCGTGTCCTTATGGATGCTCTAAGGCACTTACTCTTACGTATTATGAATTGATTTCCTAAGAGTATTGGTTGTTTTTGTAGATTTGACTTTCACTCATCTTTTCTGGGTTTTGTGTTTAGTTTGGGGATTTTTTCGTGTGTTGGGAGAGGGTCTCTACTAAGTTTCTTTTCTGTTTGTAGGGCAAACAAATGCTCACATTTCCAGGATAACAGAGGAGTTGTCAGAGAAGAGTGAGGAGGTGGTTCGCTACCAGGAAGAGATCTCATCCCTCCTGTCTCAGATTGTTGATCTTCAGCATAACCTCAAAGAAGTAAGGGAATGCTGATCAAGAGTGTCCATGTGTGTGTTTGCAGCATGTGCTGCCAGTGCTTCAGCAGGTAAAAATTTACCTGCAAGCCAGGGGGTTACACTGCAAGGGAGTGGCTGCTCCAGGGAAGTGTGGCAGAGGATCAGCCTCTTGGGGACATCAGCTGAGAGAATGATGAGCACCTTTCTGTGCTTTCAGAATGTGATTGAGAAGGAGGAACTGAAACTTCACTTGCAAGCTTCCAAGGATGCTCAGAGGCAACTGACAGCAGAGGTACTTAAAGCTTCTATACATATACCTTTAGATAAATGTTTGGAATAGAATACAAGAGAAATCAGAGAGAGAATGGGAACTACTGCTTTTTAATCATATAGGACTTTTAATCTTCCATTGTGGTTGAAGTCATATGATTGGAGAATAATTATTGTATTTAAAGTCTACACGATTTTGTGGTTCATGGGAGTATGAAAGGGTGTTTCAAGTAGGGAGGTCTTACTATTATTAGTGGTTATGAGAAAAAGTATTAGTGTGAATATTACTGATTATATCAACAATACTGTAGCTCATTAGATTTTAGGACAGTTCTCTTTTTTCGCTTCTTTTGCATCAGTAGTTATTGTATTTGCAGAGTTTTTCAGTGTATTTTCCTTTGGATTTCATCATACTTTCTCCGCCTTCAAATCTTACTATAGATGTCATGCTTTGTCACTAAAAGCAGTACAGGTGCTCTGCCAACCTTGTCCATTCCAGATGCTGGCACGTGCCATGCAGTTGGAGAGTGTCACAGTGTTGAATCAGCCAGTGTGGGTTTCTGTAGCAGTTCAGTCAGTTCCATTCTTTGAAGAGATCACACAGTGGCCTCTTTTCTCTTCCAGCTACACGAGCTGCAAGATCGGAACGCTGAGTGTCTGGGAATGTTGCACGAGTCCCAGGAGGAAGTGAAGCTGCTGCGTGGCAGGGCCAGCTCTGTCGCTTGTCTCTGCCACTCGCAGTCACGTGGAGCGTTTCCTGTGGTAACAAACTGCTAGCACAGCACACACCAGCTGGCACACATGGGCTGTAGTAGCTCACAGGAGTACAACCACCATTACAGGAGCTGCAGTAGGAGATGTTTTGGAGCGGGAAAAGGAGCTGATCTAATGGTTTTTCAGTTCTTCAATGTGTAAACTTAGGAGAATTTTATGTATGTGGAAACTAACCATTCACTTGACACATTGTGATATTACAATTATTTTTCCTTTTTATATGCCATTTCTGTTTAATAAGGGAATTGGCATGTCCTACAGCTTGTGCTCAGTTGTGCTAGTGTATTGTTCAGTGTTGATGTGAATTTTATAACTTGACAGTGTTTCTTTCAGAAACATGGCATTTTTTCAAGAGTTCAAAGAGTACTTTTTTATAGTTTATGATTTAATTTTATGTCCTTGTCAGATTAAATTTTAAGCATCATGAGTAATGCATGACCCAACTAATTGCCAGAGATGACTAAACTAATGGAAAAGGGTTAAAGACATTTATTTTCCTCTTCGTATTAGTGTCAGGTGTGTTCTGATTACTGTACTCTTGGCTGTGCTGGGCATTTGTCAGGTTTTTGTTGATTGTTCTTTGTACATGTACATGCTTGGCCTTGTAACAAGTGCTCTTACAATTGTAGCTTAACTAAAGAAACCAACATGAAGAGTACATACAGAAAAGGCAGATGTTGCGAATGAAAACTGAACCCATACAGGTTATACACAGGTGTAGTTATGGTGGAAATCTGCCCCCCATGCCCTTCCTTCAGAGTCCAGAGGGTTTGTCTGAAGTGTACTCATACTGGGGAAACAAAGGGAGATTTTTAAAAGTGATCTTTACAGATGTTTTCAGCTAAAATTGTTAAAGAAAGACTTCAATCTAATTTGTCAACTCGTGGTTTTCATTTTTTCTCTAGGACTCCCTTGCAGCAGAAATTGAAGGGACAATGCGGAAGGAATTGAGTCAGGCTGATGAATCTGTTCTTTCCAAGCAAAAGTATGTTTTCAGATCTCTGTGTGCTATTTTGATATTTTTCCATAGACTTGTATTAACTAAGATGAAACTGATTTCTGGGAATCTATAATTGTGTATATTCCCTCTATAATAAGTTTTTAACTTAATAAAAAATATTTTAGTACTTGGTAATCTTTTCAACTTTGAAGCTTACTATTCTTACGTGATTCCATGAAGAAGTTGGGAATTTGCTAAAGGATGTTATTTCATTCTTTAAATATTGAGATTTTTTGATGCAAATTCTCTGATGCACAGGACTAGTTTTATCCCTTTTAATGCCCATACAAAAATTTCCAGGCAAATGACATTATAGCTGAAAGACTGATAACAGTTTCCAAAACCCTGAAGACATGTTCCTGGATCTCATACTTCCAAACAAGAAATAATAAATACAATATATGCTTCTGAATATTCTAAAATGAATAGAGGTTCAGATCTTTTAAGTTAAAATATGTGGTCATTCTGGTACTTAATAGAGTAGTTCTCCTGAAAACATGAGTGTCTTAGGCAGTCCTGTTTTTCTGGACAATTTTTTAGTGAGGTCTCTGCAGACTTTTGAAAGTTTGTATTTCAGAGCTTTTTCTTTATTGTATCTTTTTTGCTTCTGACAGCCACTTTTGTTTGGTTGTCTTTTCTGCAGGGACCAACAGAAGCGAGTATTTGACACTGTCAGGACTGCCAATATCATCCGTGGCCGCTGCTCTTCCTTTCCTGCCCCACTGCCAATCCCCGGATCTAATCGGTCAAGTGCTGTTATGACAGCAATGCCCTTCCAGTCTGGTGTGCACCACTTGGAGAGCCACACAAGGATGGCCCAGGGGAGCAGCTCTGAGAAGAATCTGAAGTAAGAAACACATCCTGTTACCTTCTTCCAAAACTTACTGATTCAAAACTAAATCCAGGCTGGACCTCTAATGTAATGGTTTTAATATGTGTTGTTATTTGATGTTTGTCACAGAGACACTCATATTCCTGGCCAGCCGGGAAGCCCTGGAGACAATGACTTGGCCACAGCTCTGCACAGGCTGTCCCTGCGCCGTCAGAACTACCTGAGTGAGAAGCAGTTCTTTGAGGAGGAGTGGGACCGAAAAATGCATTTGTTGGCTGAGCAGAAAGAAGAGGCCAGTGGCTTCAGTACACCAACAGAAAGCTCTTTTTCCCCAGGGACAAACTCTGAACTCACTGACCTCTCTGCCAGCTCTAGTAATCTCCGTGTGCTCCTACCAGAAAAGCTGCAAATTGTCAAACCCATTGAAGGTAAGAGGATGATCTTCCTCCTCTCACCAGCAGAAAATGATTTTAGATTTGCCAGCTAAGTCATTGTTGGTGTGTGTATAGCTGGGTGTGATGTGCAGTACCTGGCAGCAGTAGTGTTTGGCAGGCTCCATGCCAGCCAGCTCAGCAGCATCACTGTCTGCTTGGCTTTCTTACCCCGGGCTGAGTGTTTGCTGCTTCCTGGCACTGCCATCCTCTGTGTGGATCACAGTGTCGGCACCAGCTGCAGTTGTTTGGATGGTGAATTCTTTCAACTCAATACAATAGTAGGTAACAGCTCTCTAAATCTCTTCTCTTGTGTCACCCCAGGATCTCAGACCCTTTTTCATTGGCAGCAGCTTGCTCGACCCAACCTGGGCACCATTCTTGACCCCAGACCAGGTGTTGTTACTAAAGGCTTTACCCCTCTGTCTGATGACACCATGCACCACATCTCTGACCTGGAGGAAGACGATGAGGAAGGAAGTGAGGGAGGCATAACATTTCAAGCACAACAGTCTTTCCCAGAGGAAAAGAAATGTGCACTGGCAAAGCCAGTGGCAGGGATTTTCCTGCCACCTATTACTTCAGCAGCGGTACCACTCACTGGTAAGAGGCATGGTTAGGGATTCTTCCTGGTTTTATTTTGCAGTGTCTTTTTCTCTATGGAAAGTATTTGATTGTGTGACAATGCTGTCTTTGCTTTGTTCTTGAATTAAAAAAAAAAAAAAACTAAAAAATTAGCCATGATAATAGCATTGTCTTAAACTTTGATTAGTTCTTATCTGCCTTTATTTTTACCCTCAATGGATGTAAATTCTTCACGTTGCAGCCTCAAATCCAGGGAAGTGTCTGTGTTCAACAAATTCCACATTTACCTTTACTACCTGTAGGATCCTTCACCCATCTGATGTCACTCAAGTTACTCCCAGGTATGAGGACTACTGACATCCTAAATATTTCTGCTTTAGGTACTTTCTGGCTTCTGATACATGGGCCAGTTTTAAAAAAGGCAAAGAGAGCTAAGCAACACATGGAATGTTACTGATACAAATAGCTGTAATTACAAAGGGAAGCTTGGTATTCTCTAGAGTGAGAGTAAAAACAGGTTAAGGTAACTTAAAAGAAGTAAATTTTAATTCTTAAGTAGCAAATGCCTTATGTCATATACCTAGTGTTAAAAAAAAGAGATTCTATGATAACTTATTTTCCAGTTCTGTCTGGGTTTTTTTAAACTAATTGGACAATCATGTTGATAGTCTATCTAATACAGTATAGGTGATCACAGAAGGTAAATTCATTGGTACTTTGCAGAAAAATAATTCTGAGTCTACTAAAACTGAAACTATCACAGCCAATAGCTATAGTTTTCTTTTTCTTGAGTCTTCTGTGTAATAATAATACAGGGTAGAGCAGGTATAAAGATGTCTAATGTGTGTGTGTTCTCTGTTTCATTTTCATTTTATTTTAGCTCCATGGGTGCTCCATTTTCACTGGGAAGCACAGGCAGCAGTACTGGAAACTCAGTGGTGAGCACTCCAGCCATTCCTTACAGACTTAGTATTGGAGAATTTCTCACCAACAGAAGAGACTCAACTACTACTTTCAGCAGCACAAGCAGTCTGGCCAAACTTCTGCAAGAACGAGGCATCTCTGCCAAGGTTTACGACAGCCCCATGTTAGAAAAGCTGCCTTTGCTACAACCCCCTCGAACTCTTCCCATTCCTTCTACTCCACCCAATTCTCCGTCGCGTTCACCCTGTCCTTCCCCTCCCCTGTTTGAGCCTCGAGTGCATCACTCTGAAAACTTCCTGGCTTCCCGACCAGCAGAGACATTCTTGCAGGAGATGTATGGCCTGAAGCCCTCCCGTAACACAGACATAGGCCAGCTGAAGATGAACCTGGTGGACAGGCTGAAGAGGCTGGGCATTGCCAGGGTGATCAAGTCCTCAGAAACACAGGACCATGGGAAGAACCAGGGGCCAGAGGTTGGTTTGCATAGGCAGGACTCAGCTGGGTTTTTAAATGCAGGTGGCAACTTAATGTCAGGACTGAGAAGAAACCAGAGTCTTCCAGCCATGATTGGAGCACTTGGAGCTCCAGCTTGCACACAGTCATCCAAAATGGGTATACTAAAGGAAGACTAACTGGCCTGAAAAATGTTTGACTTAGAGCATGGTAAATATGAGGGGTGAACATCCTAGTGCAGGCATCACTAGATGTGTTACAGAAGAGTTGGAGAAGGCATGTGCATGTTAAGGATGTGGGAGAGACAAGTGTTGGGATTAAGGAGCAAAAGAACATTGCTTGGGTTTGAGAAAGAAGGCTTTTGTGGGAGATAAAAAAGGAAAAACCAAAGCTTAATTTTGAGACCCTCTTCAGCATCTGTCTTAAGCAAAAGACTATTGTAGACACTGTCAGTGTTTTAACCCTTTAAACTCTATGTGTAGGACTGTCTTGCAGGTATCCTACTTTTTTCCACCATATGACCATAGTATTTTACTAGTTCTTAGCAGTCAGGCTGTATAATGTAAATATATTATTAAAATAACAGTCAGTCTGACCAGCAATATTGGTTCAAATTCCTCTCTGTGGCAAACAAATATGAAATCTTCTTTTATTCTTGCATTTTCCATTTCAGAAACTGTGCTCTTTTGAACTCATCCCCATTTTGAGAAGCAGGGGAGGGAACACGTAGCTCTGTGTTAGAAAACAACACTCCAGTTTACAAACACAGAAACTGGTGGTCAGGATTTATATTTTGAAATAGTGCAGTTTTGCTAGTGAGGTATCAACAGAAGTTAATTTTTTCCCAGAGCTTCTGAACGAAGCACACAGAGGAACGTGCAATGAATAAGAATTAAGAAGCAGGAAAGCATGTACTGGGTGACAACTTCAAGCTGAAAAATCTTTCCAAAGTGTAGTGTGCATCTGTTTAAATGAGGATATTTTTGTACACACACACACAGAGAAATATCTCAGGCACATTTCAGTATTGCAAAAGGAAAGAAACCCAAGGTGCTTGATTCAGGGTTTCTTTTTATTTGACGTAAGTGGAGAGTGTTTACTTCAAGACAAGTGTTGGAAGTTCAGTAACCTGCCTCTTCTCTTGACAAGTAGACATTCTATGTGTTTGGGAGTTCTGCAGTAAACTTCCTGCCTTTCATTCACTTAGAATGTAGGCAGGATTTCTTTAAAAGATTTCATTAAGGGCAAAATGTGCCAGTCTGTATTTAGAAACAGGAAGAAAAAAAATGGTGTTCTTTATAGCATTTAAATGCATATTGAAATCCAATGTTTTGATGATGGAGTGTGTTTCTGAACATAACTGAGGCAGACTCTCCAACTCAAAAGAGAACTCCATTTTAGAAATCTGGTTTCTGAGTGGTAATCATCAAAATACCACTGCCCATGCTGCTTTTTTGATTCCTTTCTGTCCAAGGTTCTAGTTATAACTGAACATCATGTACCTCAAAGAAGGAAAAGTCCCCCAGAATTGTTTGGAGGAATGGGTCTTTGCTAGTGACCTGAATGGACACAGGTTCTTAATCTTCATGTGAATTTTCACTCTGCCTATCAACATTATAAAATTATTTCGTTTCCACACAATTAGATGAAACAGTGAGGTTTCCCTTGCCTGCATGTGTATGTGGGACAGAAGTGGTGGCTGTCTGGGCATGTGGTGTGAAGAATCGGTGCAATTACACTGGTTGGCATTTGCTGTAAGGTGTCTCCACCACAATCAGCACCCTTGTTGCTGCAGGGCTGAGAGGAGTAGGGCAGGAAAAGAAAGCTTCTTAACCTTGTTTATAGGAAATTTGTAACATGGCCTTTCTGCTTTTACAGTTCTGTAGATCTTGTGATGACTCTTTGATAAAAGTTTTGGGGGTTTTTAGTAAAAGGAAAAGGAGTAACCACTTCAAACTTGCACAGGGTTTCTGAGCAGAAACTTGTCTGTCAGCAGCGCACAGAAATATTCAGGAACTCCTGGAGTTGCCTTTTGCTCTTTAAGCAAACTCTTACACTTATAAAAGGTTATAATTTTATTTAAGACTATATACGGGTTCATCTTGTTTTTTAAATGAAAAATATTTAATTTTTTCCTCTAAGTATTTATGTTTGTATGTACTTGCCTGTGTCTTGCCTCGCTACACAAGGTGAGAGTGGTAGGAGGGTCTGCAGGGAACTAAGACAGGTACATCTGCTCTGTACCTGCAACATGGGGGGAAATAACGAGTTAATGAGAGTTTGCTATCAACAGGGAAGTGTGTAGCCTGTCAAAGTATGTCCATTTCTTGTGTGTTTAGTCTAGGAATACATGTAAGTTACAGAAAGTATTACACTGTGCTCCTAACTGGCTTCATTAGATAACCCCAGCCATTGGATCATTCTGTGTGTTAGCAGAGTAGCCAATCAGCTAAGGCAGAATTCCTCTAACCTAAAGGCATATAAATTAAATGCATGTTTCTCTGTGGGATTCTTCATATTCCCAGCCCAACAACAGAAACTGGTTCAGTTCAAACAATACTGTGGATGTCGCGAGGTTAGTAGGTTGGTTTTCTGTGGGATGAGATGTATCATCAGATACTTTTCATGAGGCAAAAAGGAAGAACCTGTGTAACATTGTGTTTGTGTGTTTATGCAGTTGGTCGATGCTGTGGTGCATTGTTGAAATTCTGTCATGCTTTTGTACCTTTGGATGGTCACTCACATTTCGTATAGACATCCCTAGCTTGGAGCAACAGGGGAAATTCATACTTCTTCCAAGTTTACCATTTTGTGCCAAACCCTAGAAGATAAAGGGGGTTTTTAAGAACTTGTAGTTTCTGAGAACATTTTAGAAGTTGCCATCATTCTAGGAACCATTTGGCTTCTGTTGTCTCCTGTAAGAGAGGTGACAAACTTGCATGACTAAAATAGCTGAGATCCTGCACCAGACCTTTTGTTTGAGTGGGAGGTAAACCCAGAAGGAATGGAGAATTGCATTTCAGCAAGGCTCTGTTATCTTGCAGGTTTGAGTCAAAAATAGATGCTAGAAAGGACTTAACTACACTTGTGAAAGTTACAAAAGACAGGAGGAAATTCTTGGATTTACCTTTATTCAGACTGTCTTAAACAAAGCACAAACTTAAAGCTTTCTAGTTTCACTGTTTGTTTTTGAGAAACTCAGTGATACCTGCATGCTCAAAATACCTGTGGTCAAAGTTAAGTGTAGAACAGCAGCAGAGAAGAAGAGTAATTGGGTTTGGGCTTCATTTGGCTGTTACAGGAGGGGATTACGTACAATGTTTAACAGTCTGGGATTTTCATGGTATTTTTTTCATCTGCTTTTTGCACTTACTGTTGTTTCTGGAATGTAAATTTGATAATAAACATGTATAACATGCCATTTTTCAGTATATTGGTCTTCTGTGGTTTGTTCCAGATGTCATCTTCCATACTACAGTGTTCTATAACAAACCTAAAATTAGGGGGGGTTTGTCTAAAATTTAGTGACTATTACATACAAGCTTACTGAGTTGGTATCTGCAGAAGTAGTGGCTTTAGAAGCCAAGTAATTAATTTAAAAACTGGGATCACGCTGTGCTGGACTGTGATGTTTATACTAAGCAGGTACAAGTGGCAGAGCAGAGCAGAGCAAGTTGTGGTCTGACTTTGAATAATAAATGTGTGATGCTTAACAGGACAGAGACCCTTCTGCTGCACTTTGAAAAGCCTTTTACTTGACAATGAAAAACTTCACAAATCAACCTCTAGACAATATTTGAATGTTGAGCCTCACTTTAAAAGAATCTGTTTGTTTTCTGGTACTTGGTCTCTCCCTTACTTGACAGCAGCCAGTATGTTCCTCTAGTATTAGTGTGTTAAGCACTATAGTGTGGTCTAACACCACCACACTGGTGTTTTCATCTCAGTAGTTGATGTTATGTCAGCCCTCTATACTTGTGATAAAATGGGGGTAGAGACTGAAACTGTTCTGTGTGCAAGCTTACCACAGGAGGCAATATAATATATTCATTATAACAATTATATAATACCATAATAATTATATAATTATTATAAGGAGCTGGGTACTTACCAAGTGACTCTTTCTGTGCTTAGAACTAAGACTTGAAGATCAGCAAGGTAAGTGAACACAGCATAATGGGACATCTCAAACATGAAGCTGTACCAGAGCAACTGATTTTCACTGTTCAGACTACCCTGTGTAGAGGATACTCTGAAATACAGTCACCAACACATCCTACTGAGGATGCTGGAGGACAAACACTGGACTTTATCCTGAGGTGTACCAAGCCAGTAAGAAGGAATTATTTCAGGTGGTGGGGAGAAGTAACAAAACACACTGATGTGAGCTGTAAAATTTGGAGAACTCCCTCCTTTATTTTGCAAAAGTTAGGCATAAAATACACAAGGCCTCATAACAGTTGTCTTTTAAAAAATTTGCTGTGGAAAGATATCTTATTAAACCAAGAGCAACGTGGTACAGCTGATAGAGGGCACTGAGTGTATTTTAACCAGCAAACTACACATTGGAGACCAGCTCAGAGATGCTCTCAAGTATAAAGTGTCACACATAGTAGTAGAAATTTCTTAAGGCTTTTTCTCCTCAGCTGTATTTTCAATAATAGTATTTGCTGTTGTGGTAAGAGCAGACACTGAAAGTCTGTTTTACTAAATTCTTAGCTTGATAGAGCTGATTCCAGACTGCTGCAGCTCCCTTGGCCATGTAGTTCTCTCCCATTTAGTTGACAGGAAAGATGAGCCTTTTCTGTAACGTCATAATGGGCTGTGGCATCTGCTTCTCTGCATTATACTTGCCAGTTTTTCTGCTCACTTCTCTGTTCACTGCTGTCAGGATGCTGACAACACTGTCTCCTCTGCAAAGACACAAGCACAGTTTACATTAGGGAGGCAGTTACCAGAAAAAAATACCACATTGTCATCTGTCTCAATCTATACCAGTGCTAATGGCTCCCATTTCAAATCGGCTCCAAAGCAGTTAACTAAGCTGCTCTGGACAGTCTGCATGGTGCTGCTCTGTCCTGCATCATTGCTGTCACTCTGAGGGAGCATTCCCACTGCATATCATCTACCTTGGCATTCAAATAAAATTCCTGTCATTCAGAAGGAAAATACAAGTATTGGCAAAAATAAGCTTCTGGAAACAGGTACCGAGGACAGCGGGACTCCAAGTGCTGGCACAGTGCCTGGATGTACCAGGTGCCCTCCCTTGGACTTCGGAAGGAAACATAATCTTGCAGGGTAGCCATGCCCAGGAGGAAGTCTGCCTCAGCAGGGATGCACTCTTGCTGAAATCTCCTATCTCCTCCTGCAGAAGCATCTTGCTCTCCTGCATCTGCTTCGATGGTCACAGCTTTTTGGAGAGCATCACCTTGGCAGGCCTGAATAAAAAAGACTTTTGGTTTTCCAGCAAGTGAGTGGCAATTCTGTGCAGTGAAAGAAGTGGTCAGTTCCCGGATAGGCACTTCCTGCCCATCAACACCGTATATAATGCCTTTTTTCCCATGAGACAGGATACAGCAAACAAAACAGTCCTTGTCCTCGTGGTCTTCACACCGGAAGATATTCACAGTCTTACGGATTTCCTCTGCAGTGAGGTCTCTGTATTCTTCTACCCTAAAATGAAGTTTGCTAAAGACATTTCTCAGAGCAGCTGGAAACAGAAGAAAAATTGGAGACATTCTATTATATGAAAGTTAAGACTCTGCAAATAGTAAATTGCATTCCTAGAGCTAATTGATTTTTATCTTTTTTTTAGATCCCGCTATATGACAACAGCCAGGTAGTTACATCCCTGGTCTGAAAATAATCTAGTAGTCTCATCACTAATCCTATCTCTACTGAGTTCCTTTAACTTTCATTAGAAAGCTTCCTGGCAGTTGTGCCTCCATCTGGAAAGCATGTAGAATTATGAAGGAAGCTGTATCTCTTTCCCCCACCCACTTTACAGCTGGTCCCTTTGTCTCTCAAAAGGCATTGGACAGTGCAGTTGCTTTACCCAAGAGGACAGCACTCCTCATTTGGGTGGTACCCCTGGCACAGGAAGAGAGACCTTGGCTCTGACTCTTGAAATAAGCTGGAGTTCAGTTCAATCAGGGAAGGCCCATTGATGGATTTTATCTCTTGGCACAGACAGTGCAAATACACTGATCTCACACATCCCAGGACCTGCCACGAGCTCTGCTGCTGCAGGACAACCTGCTAAAAGGGGCCCCTGAATACCAACATCCTCCCTCCCTTTCTTTTTTTTCTAAGTTGGATGTTGAACAATTACTGCCCAAGACTGGTTCAGCAGCAGATCTCTTTCCAATTCTGCACATTTTAGAGGTAGTATGCACAAGGCTGATGCAAAGTTAGCCTCGCTTGCAAAGTTCAGGCTCAGGTTGTTGTTTAAGGTTGCAATAAACTCAGGAAAACTGCAAAATGCTGGCAAATAGTTCTGTATCAACCAGGAAAGGCTTGAGTTGACTAGGGCTTGTCAGCACAGTAAACAGAGCCAACTGAGCCACTCCAACAGAAGTATCCCAGAAAGGGAAGACTGAAATTCAGACCTTTAGTATAGAAAAAGAAACAAGGTTTCCACTTTGAAAGATTCACGAACCCTTCTTTGACATTCCCTGTACCTGCATCCACGTCTGTCCCGTTGCGATCCCTCAGGCACCTCAGTTGCAGCACTCCTTCCCTGGCTCTGGCAAAGTTGTGGTTATTCAGGATCAGGCACACTCCACGGGGGCGGCTGCTCATTTTGTAGGTTTCGAGCTGTTGAAAAGACAGACTGCTGGTGAAACTACTGCACTCTCCTCTGGGGCACAGCAGGGTACAGAGCCAATGCCCTCCTCTCCAGGCAGCTCTCCCTACACAGCTCTGCTCCCAGGACCTGGCAGCGCAGGGCCCCAGAGCCTTGGGGTGTCTGTGCACAACAGCAGCCCCCCAGAGCACCCCTGTCGTACCCAGCCCACACAGGGTGCTGCCCCCACCCACAGCTCCGTGCCAAGCCAGCTGAGCATTCCCTGGCATAATAAACTCGGCCTACCTTGCTCCCCTTGCAGGTGTTTCTGCAGTACCACTGCAGCAGCTGTGGCTGTGACAGAGCTTCAGAAAAAAGGAGTGCTGCATTCTTCTTTTTCTACACAGTGCTTTTAACAGTTGGTCGTATAATAACTGTTCACTTCATGGAGGGGTGATCTCTTTTAAGACAAAATGATGAAGTTTCTAAGAAACTGACTTACCTGGGAAGATTCATTGTGACTGCCAGGAAATTCAGGTGCCACAGGGCACCCTTCAGGGCCTTCTGTGCTGCCTCTCTCTGCCGCTGTGATCATCTCTTCTTGACCTGAAAAGCATTAATTATTAGTCCTGTATGATACCTTCAAGAATAACTAAGGGGAAGAGGCTGCTTTGTTTTGTTTTACCAAATAGGTTTAATCCATCTTCCATTATGTTCCAGAGGCTGATGTTAACTTTTTCACAGAGACTCTTCAGCATGCCTAGGTTGTCTTTTCCCAGAAGGCCCTTCTTCTCCATCTCAACGAAAATGTCAAGCATTGTCTGGGTAATCAGAAAGGCAGTTTGCTCTTCGGGCACATCCATGCTGCAACTGGGAGTGAAGTTGCAGCATGTGCACCCAAGCTTTAATGTACCCACAGCACATGCAACCCACAGAGTCAGTTCAGCTGACTGGTAGCTCAGTTGAGACCTCAGTTGAGACCTCACCTGAGCCAGTTCAGTAAAACCTACAAGTACTGTTAAGTAAAAACATCTTCTCAAAACATACTCATTTCCCTTCAGCAGCTCAGAGGTGTCAAGATCCAACAAGATCCAGGAGACCCAAAAGTGGTCATACAGAAATACACAAAAACATTTTGAATGCTTTCATTCATTTGACTTCCAGTGGCTACCTTGTGCACTTAAGTGAAACACAAGAATCACTGCAGTGACCATCTTAAGCAATGGCAAAAGGAGTATAACCACGCAAGTGGGGTGTAGACATTACTCTGAAGCAAAGGGGGACTTGAGGGACAGAAGCTCTTCTCAAACAGTGAGTGTCAGAGCACAGTGGTCACCCCAAGGATTTACTAGAACAGCTGTCACTAGATGGTCACAGTCTCTCCACTAAGCAAAGAAGGAAAACCCTCGAAGTTTTCATTATACAGAACAAAGCACCCCCAGCAGTCAGAACTGTAGGCTAGGACACCATAAAACCACTGGCTCTCCTGCAAGGCTATTTGTAAACACCAAGCTCACTGGCTTTAGCCTTCTTAAGAATCTGCTGCTTAGATCTGTATTTTCTGTGTTTGGAAATAAAAAGAACAAAATCATAAAATAATACTCACAGTGGGTGATTTTCTGTAATTGATAATGGCTTGGAAAGCAGAAAAAAAAAAAAAGAGTCAGCTGGGTGAACATGCTCAGCAGTCTCTCATTGATAAAGCCACTGAGTGTCCTGAGCCGTGTGGTGCTTGGGTGGGACACCTGCAGAGCCTGGCACATGGCTCTGTGTGACTGCTGCAAAGGCTGTGCCCAGCGTCAGCATGGACAAGTCCCATGTGTGCCCAGGGGCACCCTTCTTCTCGTGGTATTTTCACCTTGTAAGTGACACCATAAAAAAGAGTGACACCCATTCCCCCATGAGCAACCCTATTTCCTCTGTGGATTATAATAATCACTGAAAAAAAAGGTATTAAAGAAATTCTTACGGTCTCAGGGGTTAGTTTGCTTCTTGGTAATGTTCCATCCAAATGATACTTGAAAGACATCAGCTCGTCTTTGGACACATCTTCTGAGAGCTGAAAGAGCAAGTAGCTAGGAAGAGAAGGGGAAGGCACCGTTTCATCATGTTCCCAAGCACAATTTAACACTATCACACTGCCCCTTATGCCCAGACCGTGCCCAGCACAGCCCAGTGCCCTGCCCTCTGCAGGGCTACAATGCCACCTTTCCCTACCGCCTGTTCGCGCTTTCCCTGGGAAGCCACTCGCGCACTTCCAGAGCTCATCCCAGGCGGCCCCGGCACTCACTCACCTGTACCCCAACACTCACTCACCTGTACCCCAGCACTCACTCACCTGTACCCCAACACTCACTCACCTGTACCCCAACACTCACTCACCTGTACCCCAGCACTCACTCACCTGTAGGGCGGCCCCGGCACTCACTCACCTGTAGGGCAGCCCCACACTCCCCTGTAGGGCAGCCCCGGCACTCACTCACCTGTACGGCGCCACCCGCGCCCAGCCAGGGCGGGGTTCCCGCAGCTCCCGCTCCACCTGCTCGCGGCCGGAGCCCAGGTGCGCCAGGAGGTCGATGCGGCCGATGCGGTAGAGCAGCTCCCGCAGCAGGGCCATGTTCCCCGCCTCCAGCGCGCCGCACTCCCGCAGCGCCTCGAACAGCTCGTGCGGGCTCCGGGCCGCCTCCAGCCGCCCCCGTGGGACGTGCTCCCGGCTCAGGAACTTGAGCGCCGCCAGCTCGGCCTTGCCCAGCTCCTCACTGACCGCCAGCAGCGCGCCCCGGGGCAGCTCCATCGCCCTCCGGGAGCGCTTCCTGCCGGGGCGGGGCCGCGCCCGGGCGGCGCTTCCCTCCCATTCCAACATCCGCACTCAGGCGGCGCTTCCCTCCCCATTCCAACATTCCAACATCCGCAGCCAGGCGGCGCTTCCCTCCCCATTCCAACATTCCAACATCCGCAGCCAGGCGGCGCTTCCCTCCCATTCCAACATCCGCAGCCAGGCGGCGCTTCCCTCCCCA
>JAWWEV010000172.1:27440829-27461373 GCA_035583235.1 Hafferia zeledoni
GGGCAGCTCCATCGCCCTCCGGGAGCGCTTCCTGCCGGGGCGGGGCCGCGCCCGGGCGGCGCTTCCCCCCCCTTCCAACATCCGCACTCCGGCGGCGCTTCCCTCCCCATTCCAACATTCCAACACCCGCAGCCAGGCGGCGCTTCCCTCCCCATTCCAACACCCGCAGTCAGGCGGCCCTTCCCTCCCCATTCCAACATCCGCAGCCAGGCGGCGCTTCCCTCCCCATTCCAACATCCGCACCCGGGCGGCGCTTCCCTCCCATTTCCAAGATTCCAACACCCGCAGTCAGGCGGCGCTTCCCTCCCCATTCCAACATCCGCACCCGGGCAGCGCATCCCTTCCCCTGCCGCCCGTTCGGGGTTCCGAAGCACCAACTGCTCCCGATACCGTCCTTGGGCAAACCGGACCTGCCGGTGCGGACCCTCTGCTCGGGCTTTCCCTCTCGCTGGTTCCCAGGCACTCACAAACCGGGGGCCTTTTAGTACAAAAAGAAGTTTATAATGCCACTGACTCGCCTTCCTCCTTGCGAGCCGTCCGGGCTGCTGGCAGGAAAGGCAGCGCGTTCCCTGCAGGCGTTCGGCCCCGTACGAGAACAGCCACCATCCATGGAAAGCAGCTCCCTTGGAAAGCGGCTCCCTTGGAAACAAAGACAAAATAATATGGCTTAGAAGTTTAAATATGTTACTATTAGCTTTAAATTTACGGAGACTTTGCGAAATGTAATTGTCTGCAAGTGGGGCCAGCCCAAGCGGTGGGCAGTTAAGATAAAAAGAGAACTAGAGCTGGCTTGAGTATGTGCAACCAAGATAAGGGAAATTGCTTGAATGGAGAAGCAGCTCAAAGCACAAGAGAAGTGCTTTCTAACTCAGAGGGGCGGGGAGCAGAACCTGGACAGAGGGGGGGGGGTGAAGAATAGTAAACAACATAAGACATAAACAGCAGAATGTATAATTCCATGATGTAAATCTACAGAATGCCTGTAATAGATAGTATTTAGAGCTAACTGCACAAACAGGCTGAGTTTGGTATACCTGGTGGGCACTTACTGGGAGGCACGAGTCCCCAGTGTGACCCCGGCCGTGGTCAGGCCGTAATAAAATGGTGCTTTACTATCGATATCTAGATTTTCTTTATATCACCTTCCCAGCCCTCCCAGGGCCGCTGGAGCCCGTCCCAGCCGCAGGAGCAGCCCTGGAGGAGCACTGTGCGATGGCAGGAGGCACTGGGATGCTGCACCATCTCCAATGCACTGTCTGGTGCAGCACTCTGGGTTGATGGTGTTTCACAACAGCAGGGAAGAGATTTTACCAGCTGGCATTTAATCCTTCTGAAAATGAACCTTTAATGCTCACCTTGAGCTGGAGAGCAACCCTCAGAGCATCCATACTCTCCAGTGAAGAAAGTGTTCTCACTAAGCACCAATTTGAAACCAGCATCTATTCCTCCCCCACAAAAAAAACACAGTAAAAAAGTTTGACAATATCTTAAGCAGAAATCTTTACATTGTTATCACAGCAGTGGCTTATCAATGTTTAGAACCTTATGCAAGATATTTGATTACTGCATCCCTGGCGAGTTCGGTCAAAGATGGAAGGAATCTGAGAAGCAAGGCACTTTTCAACAGGCCTTAAGTTAACATACCCTCAAGTCATGCTAGAACAAGATTTTTGTAGCAAATAGACCAAAGGAAGTGTGGATCCTTCTCCACACTGATACCTCTGGACAAATCAGGCCTAAACACAAAGTAGCTACACAAATATAAAAGTAACACAGAAGACTTAGGCCAAGCTCAGAGGACACATCGACACATTCCACCTAGCCAGAAATGTATAGTTGGCAGCCACACTTGCCAGCCACATTTGGGGCCTGAGGAATTCCAGTGACTGTCAATAACAGAACAGAGTGACAAGCAAAGACAGACTTACAGAAAGAACACACAGAAATCAGTATCCAGGAATTCCCAAAGATCTCACCTACATTTTTTTGCGCATTGTACAGAAGTCATTTCAGACAAAACATGCCTTTCTCTGTTCATAATTTGGCATATCTCTAGTTGAAAAGAGATAGATTTGAATAATTTCTGAGAGAATGTGCCCATGTTAGTTAGGAGTCAGAATAAAAAGGATAACCAGCAAGGGCTGAACACCCAACACCTCCACAGAAAAATGTAGCTCTGGACTCCCTGCTGCATAATGGTGTGTATTTTGTTTCCACTTCTCCCTGGTCTTCAGAATTTTCTGCAGGAGTTCTCAGAGATCACAGACACAGCCAACAGTTCAATGAATCAAAGTTCATCAGCACCTGGATTCGTGCCACTTTGAAAACTTCACTTCTGGAGCAGCCACCACCTTCCAGCAAGTAGGAAGGAGGAATTGAAGCTATATTTCCTTATCGCAGAGCAACATGCACAAATTAATTGAAGCTATATTTCCTTATCATAGAGCAACATGCACAAATCTAATTGGTAACTTCATATCAGGGCCCCATTGATGAAAACATTGTAAATAATGTAGATAAATTGTTGCCACATTTCCTAAAAGGTTAACCAAATGTGAACCACAGAACTGCACCATACCTGGTAACAGCTTCCCCCAGCTTTTGCTGCAGTAGCATTTACGTAGTGCTTGCAATGTCTATTTGTTGTTTATGAAACCAGTGTGAGCAGAGCTGTAGTTCTAAGCACAGGCAGTCTCTCTTTTACTTGGAAGGTGAAAAAGCATAAGAGGAACAAAAAGCAACTGCCAACACATTGCATGGAATTTGAAAAAATAAAATTTCCTTCCAGAACAGAAGCAGGATTGAATAAAGAACCCTCTTTTATGCCTAGACATGGATTTCCAAAAAATCCAAACTGAAAAAAGCAGAAGTTACAAAGTGTCTCAAATTCATCCTTTACCTTTTCATAAACTCCCAAGGGATGTAGCTGTAGGATCCCACACAACTCGCCACACCGCCTACCCATTGCTGAGGATGCAGGGTAAGAATGGCCTTGCTGGCATCAGCTGCCATTATCATGACAGTCCTGAACTTATTCTTTCCTACCATGTCTGTTGAAGGGTTGATGTTTGCTGCACCTTGGGTGGCTGCCATCAAACACTCCAAGAGCAAAATGCCTTCTGCTGAGGTGAAAGTGTTCATCATGCTGACTGTCCCTCAGGGAGTTCATCCAACAGAGGAACACACCACAGACCGAGATGATGTACAAAACAATTTATTACAACAGAAACAAGTGTACAAAGAGCTCTCTTGCAGTGTTCCACAGCCATTCATGACACATTGTCTTCTGAAAGCACTGAGAAAAATGCAATTAGAACCTTTACTTATTAAAAAAATTACACCAGAATGCTGCTTAGCCAAGTAAATTTATAGCATAAAACAAATTAAGCATTTGGAGGAAAAGAACCAAATTTGTCTTATCATAATCATGGTTTTTTGGTCCTTCTGGATCAGGATGTTATGTTCCATGAAAAGTTATAGCTTCCAAAGACAGACAGTGATTCAGCTCTGGATAAGGCAGTTACAACCCTGCACGTGTTTCCTTGCTTGAAACCCAGACTGAAATACTCCACTGCTCCCGCAGCACAAAAAGCCATGTGTGTCCTCTTCCACAGCCTTACCCCACAGCCACAGATCTGGGTGTCATAAAATTGATTAAATACAGAAATTTGAGAAATTTGAGAAATTTAGGTCCTATGGCTCCTTAAAGGACTGGGGCTGACTAGACAGATCCAGATAATTTCTCATGTAAAGTCTCTTTCCTGCACAAGCGCACTCTGGATGTGTTTCCTCAACTGAAGTTATTCTTATATTTCTACCTTTCACTTGGCTGTCCTCGTGGAATTTCAAAGATTAATTGCTTCTGTAGTGTTGTTATTATTTGTGTCTCTGTTTTTAATTTTCTTTCTGACATCTGCTTCCATACTTCAAACTCTTTTCCTCGCACTTCCTTGTTCACTGTTGCAAGGATGGTTTCAAGATCGGCGCCACTTGAAGAAAATGAAGAAAAGTTATTACATTGAAATACAGGTACTGAAGAAACGTTACACTGAAACACATGGTACTCACAGCTTGGCCAATAAGGTGATGTGTGTGCTCCAATAAAGGGATGTCTCAGGGAAGACTGGTGTCCTCCCCCACCCCACCTATCACTGTAATTGCACTCTCCATTGTATAACCACAGAATTCAGTGTGTTTGGGGGAATAAAAGCACCCTCCATGCAGCATTGCTTTACCAGCAAGCACAGTCCCCTGCCTTAGGCACAGGCAGAAGAGTGCACCAAGATGGAACAGGGCCAGACCTATTCATTCTGCAGGGCTCCTTCTGGACACCACGAGAAAGGGATATCTCAGGGGAAATGCTGTTTTCTAAATCAAATTTATGAGAGGATGGGAGGGAAGCAACAATGAAAATTATGACTAGAGAACACTGATTATTTCGTCTGCGTAATCACTCAACAAATTCACTCTCATCAGGTGGCACTGGAAGAAAAATCATTTATCAGTCAAAAAATGTTAAAAAACACATATACACATACACATACACACATACATACACACACTTGTTTCTGTATAATGTTCCAGCATTACAACCCTGGTTTTGTCACAGGGAGACTAGGGAAAGTCCCTCATACTTTGGCTCATCCATAGAAGAATAACAATGCTCAGTTCCAAAATAATTATTCTCTGCTGTCCTGCAGGTGAAAAACATTATATAGCACAAACATAAAACACTGATGTTTCAGCACAGCGTGCTTAAGTATGTGTGTCTGCAATACCCCAATGCACAAGAATTAAAAACAGTACTTACCCTGGGCAAAGCAACTCCATCTTGTCACAAAGGCACTGAATGTAAAGACTGTCAGTCTCACTGCTGTGGAAGAAGAAAGATCCTTGCAGTGTAGACAGGGCAACCAGAATATCAGCCAGATCAGGAGTGGAAGTCAGAGGCATGGCATCCATCTCAGCATCTCCAGAAAAGTCTGCTTCTCCCGGAACACCTGGATGACCAACAGAGCCTTGGCAAGCCTGGATGAAAAACACTTTGGGTTTGCCAGCAAGAGAAGGACAATTAGATTCACTGAAGCAGGAGACTAAATCTTTAATATTTACAAACTCATCATCAATGCCTTTTATTTTGTCCTTTTCACCATGGGAAAAAATGAAGCAAACGAAACAGTCCATGTTGCTATGATCTCTTTCACTGTATTCTTTAACTTTCCTGTATAATTCTTTTGCTTCCAGATCCATGTGCTCAACTGTCTCAAACTGAAGCCACTTAAAAACCCTCTTCACAGACTCTGGGGAAAAAAGTCAGAAGCAACTTGTTAAACATAAACAATGACAAGGCAGATGCTGAAACATCAGTGTCTGTGTGGCAGATCAGATGGTAACAGAAGTGTTCAGATCCCACCCACAAACTCACCTGGACTGACTCTTAGCCTGCCAAGTCCTATCAGAAAAACCCATGCCTAATTTGCCACATTTTAATTTTTAAACACAACTGGGCTAAGTATCATTCTATCTAAAACAAAACCAGGTTTTAAATTATATGATGTATTGGTACAAACTAGTGAAGTTCACCACGTTAAAGCCAGCTTTAATCTCAGATGCCTCAGAACAACACTTGGCAAGTTTAAGAGGGGCCACCTTTTAGAATGACAAATTCTGCCACTCTCAAATTAAATAGGTCTCTCATTCTGTGAGAATGATCAATGCAGCAAGAAGGAAGGCAGAGTAACCTGCTCACAACTGCTCTGAAGACTTCCCAGGCAATGGTGACTTAACTGTTGTGTGTGCTGTGAGAAAGTAGCTGTGAAGGGAGTTAAAAATCCATGATGTGTCCTTCCACAAAACAGATTTTACTTTTTTAAGATACACTCTTGTTTATCTCAAAAGTGAATTGCAGGAAGTCAGGCTTTAAGGAAAATTACAGAGCATTTATTTGAGGTTTGAAGAGAATTTAAGGACTTAATATTTTTCTATGACAGATAAGAATTTAAAACAATCAAAAAGTGAAAAGGTGGAAGAGTAACCCCTCCTTCACCAGTTGGTAGATATAACCAATTAAGACAGTGGTTTTTACATAGAACAAAAAGCAGATCCTTCTTTAAGCCATCAGATAAACTGTTGGAAGTGGAGTATTTCCAATTTCTACAGTGACTGTCACTCCAGTTACTCTGGAGGCCAGGGAGTACAGTGGACGTGATTCTTCCTCACAGGAAAGATTAGATAATTGTCTTGGAGAATTATCAGAGAAAAAACTAAATCAGTAATTGGATAAAAAAAGGACTTACCTCCACCTTTCACTGTTTCTTTTCTGTTGCAATGTGAATTGTTAAAAATGTTGTTAAGAATCACACAATAACCATGGGGGCTATTTTTCATTTGATATGTTTCCACTGGCTGTAGAAACAAAAAAGCAGGTAAGAAAGCAATGACAAGCATTCAAAAGAGAAATGTGCTGTACATAGATTGTTGGTCCTTCATTATCCAAGGATAAAAGTCACAAGGGCCAAGAAACAAAAAGGGAAAGCCTAAGAATACAATCTAGCCACAGAGGAGAGGAATTTGCATTGTCTCCCTGAATCCCTCCTCCTCTGTCTCCGTGCTGTGGATATGATTTTGACATGGGAGAAGGTGAGTATCTAGAAACACAAATGTTCATGTGCAGAGGAAAAACTCCTGCACCCTACCATGGCCTCTGATGGTCCTTGTGGGATTCTAACGAGGTAGCAAGTTCCACTGTTCTCTTCCCATCCATCCAGGAGTATCCCAGACAGGACTTTAATGTCCCAGTCTCCATTATCATTAAGATTTTTCTTCACACAACAGCTTTATTTATTACTTAAAAGGTTGCTGACAGCAAGGAATTTTCCCAAGGCCCACTTATAAAGTCAGAATCCCTCCCCCTCAGCTGTTCCACCTGCTTAGTCTGACGAATTTATGCTCCCTCTCCCAGAAGTCAGAAAAGTATTTTAAAGGTAATCTTGAAGTATTTCTTACCAGGTGTGTTGTCTCCCCCTCTGCTCCCTGTCCCCCTGGGTGCACAGAAACAGATGCAGGATAGGGGACTTCTTCCTTAGAATATTTTTCTCAGAAGGAAAAGATAAACAGAATAAAAGACAAATCTGTGCATATTTCAAAACTCAAGAAAACAGTACAAGGAGTGAGATGGAGGGTGGTTTTCACACCATCAATTTGTAGAGTTGGGCCAAGCACAGTTCCATTTTCACAGACTACTGGTTATTACAGAAGCTGTGAAGAGCTGTGCTCCATTTCTTCTCTGATCTTTTACTGGTAGAAAGACAGAGATAATAAAAGGCTGAATGTGAATAGTCATCCTAGTCAAGTCATTCCCTGGCATCTCCACTCCGGGATACATAAGTGAAAGAAGAGACCCATTTTTGTGCACTGGCACAGCAGAGCTGCTCAATTTACTTCCAAGGCCACTGTCTCTTCTCCAGAGAACTTTTCTGTTTGGGTGATGCTCCAAGGATGCAAAATGCCAGCGTAATGGGACATCTCCTCAAAGCAACAAATTTGAATTCAACTTTCTGAAAAAAAGTTAATAAATCATCCAATCCATGACCCTACCCAAGGAAACAAAATCACAGCGCCCCTTCAACAAGTTACACAGATGTGTTTAAATGAAATTTAGTTGTCAAAGCAACAAGACCTACATGACATGCTCTTTTTCTTCTTATCAAAGGGGGCAAAATGAAAACAATACTACTAAAAAGCCATTCCACTGACCCAGGACTCCCTTTGCAGTAGCCACCTTTGGCAATATTCTTTGCTCTTTTAGAGACACCAGTAGAGGTCAGCAGCACCGAGACACGCAGGGGAAACGTCAGCAGCTCTGCAGGCAGCTGCATCAGTGTGTCTAAGAAAACTGATTTCCTGAGCCATTCAGTAGGAAGTTATGAAGAAAATTTGTCTCAGTTGCTCTTGAGTGAGAATCCTGTTCCCCAAATAAGGCCTGGCCATGGTGTCAGGAGGCACCAGCTCAGCTGCGACAGCCCAGACACACTGCAGGCCCTGAAATTTCCCATCTGGTTACAGAAAGCTACACTTTAGCCAAGGACTGGATCTTCAAGGACTGAGAGCAAACAGCCAGGCTAACAGAGGATAATGCTGACAATCTCCCAAGTGAACTGTCACTTCTAGTCTCCTTCAGTGACTGAAAAGCTTTGCTGGTCCAAACCCAGCACTGCTCTTTTTCCTGAACAGATAAATTGCATTTAAGGCAAAGAGGAGGGAGAAGAAGACCATTTATAAGGCATGGAACATGTTTCAAGGACAGATACAAGAAGGTATGATGGGATAACAAAGTAGCAGAGAACTACTGTCCTTGGATAGTGTAAGGTCTCTGTCTTATCTCTGGACTTCTAAGCTGCCAATGAACGACCCATAAAAACCACAATAGACCCCAGCTCTATCCTTAAATAGCAGATTGAGTAATTTTACCTTTTTTGTTTTCTTCATAGATATCAATTTTTTTCTTTATGTCAGCTCTAAACGCCCCTAATATGCCTTTCAGTGTTCTCAGGTCATCTTCTTTAATTAGTCCATTTTTTTCCATTTCCATCAAGACCTGAAACATTGACTGGTAAAACAAGAACACATAACCCAAACTCAGACAGTGACCTTCAATAACTGCAGCATTAGGCACCTCTGGACAGAGCAGAAGACAACATCCTCACTCACAGAGGCTGGCCAGCTAAAGAGGAAGCACTTTTTCCTCCAAACCTCATTAAAATAAGGGCCATGATACAACTGAATAAACAAATCACTAAGGTTAGGACAGGATGATTAGAAATTGCCTATGGCTGGGTTATCCTGCTTTGTTTCAGCAGTACAAGGCACTGATGTGTGTAACAACATGGCATCCTGTTGAGCCTTTGTGTTCTGATGAAGTGCTGTTAAGCCCTTCAGCTAAGCCATTTCATAATTTCTCTTACAGAAAAGGTGTTCAAGGCTAATTTTGGTTATTAAAGCTCAGTAGTCCACCAAGTTGGAAGTTAAGCTCCTAATTTTCCTCCAGGTGCCACAATACATAAATCAGACTTTTAAGGAAGCTTCTTAATAATACCAAGCTTTTCTTTAACACTGTTCATTATTTGCAAGTATTAAGCTGGTTCACTCAACCTCTTAATACCTTTGGGGGGAAGTTAAAAAAATTTTGTTACTCCAAAAAAGAAGAAAATGTACTCAATGACATACAAAAATCTGTGGTTGAACTCACATTAGAGCTCAATCTTCTGTCTCCAAAACATTGTTTTCCTTTAGCAAACATCACTCTTCTGAGACACAGCAAATGTCTTACAAATGTCAAGCAAAGATTAAAGGAAGAGCTTGATGGATTTTGCAAGAAGAAAAGATTAGGGAGACAGGTCGTGGAGAAAAATAAGACCAGGAGAGCAAAAAAGGGTAGAGAAAAGATACAATGAAAAATTAAGGGTCCATTCTTCCACACAGGAGCTATCAGATAACATCACAATTCTTTCAACAGCAGATTTTCATGAGAACAGACTGCTCTCTTTCCTCCCTTCTTACAAGAACTAGCAGACTCTGAACTAGCCTTCCAAAAAAAATTCTCAAGATCAATTTTCATACAGCCTTATCCTGGAGCTTGTTCTTTGGTAATCTTTTTTGGAGCAGGAACTTCACATTCCTGACATCTTCTGGAGTCAAGTCCTCTGCAATTGTGTATAGCAGTTGCCTGACAATAAAGAAGAGAGAGACTGTTTGAGAAACTTGTAAGAAGTAACCACCACAGTTATACATTTGAATTGTGCTGGGATAGTAATAAGACGACAGTGCAGACAGGAAACAAGACAGCACATAACTGAACTGCTGTATATTTTGCATGCAAAGGTTCACTCCTTCTGTGCCTACCTGTAGGCTGACACCTGTGCCTTGCCTCGGACCAGCAGCTCTGTCTCCATCTGCTCCCGGCTGGAGCCCAGGTGGGTGGCCAGGAGGTCCATCCGACCGATCCAGTGGAGCAGCTCCCTGAGGAAGTCCAGGTTCCCTGGCTCGATCAGGCCTTTCTCCTCCAGCACCTCTAAAAAGGCCTTGGCATCCTGGATGGCTTCCAGCTTCCTCATGGGAATATGGTCCAGGCAGAGGAACTTCAGTGCTTCCAATTCATCTGGGACCAAAGCCTCGGAAACTTCAAAACGGAGTTTGCTGAAGTCTGTATTCATTTCACATCAGGATTTGGATCTAAATACAAGCAGCAGTTGATTTCACTTGTCAGTAATAGAAGTGCAATAACATTGATTTATATAAAAGGTATCACATCATGTAGATGTGATAATACAAATAAATACATGCAATCAGAAGTACTTCAGGAGAGAGAGGCTGCCTTGCTATCATAGCCTTGATGCTTAGCTCTTTTGGTTCTCTGGACTTAACAAGGAATATTAAAACTTCTGTACTGAGTGACATTAACAGAGAAAGTCATGGATCATTCTTGCTTCCTATTGTGTGTCTAGACAGTGGGAAGTACCAATGTACAGGATGTACAATCCTGGCAGGCTGCAGCTGGTTTGGTTTGGGTTTGGGGGTTTTTTGAGGTTTGATCACATTTGGGAGTAACAGCCCCCTGCCAGTCTGAAATACAGACTATGTAATGAACAAGACTGCCAAGTTTTACACTGTAACAAAGGTTTTACATGGTAAAAAAACTAGAGTCAACATGAGTATAACTGCTCTAAGCTATCTTTTCTTTTTACACTGTTTCTGACAATGATCATACCCAAAACACCTCTTCCTGTTTTGGTTTATCTGCATCAAATAAAGCTCAGTTCCCAGCTCTCAATCAATTTGTAATATTAAATACAGACAGTGTCATCAAATACCACCTCCCTTCTTCTCTACCTCCTTCATCAGCTTTAGAAATATTAAACTTGGCTTATGGATTTAACATTTGAGCACAGAAGAAAGTTAGAAAATACCAACTGCAAGCGAAAGTTAGAAAATACCAACTGCAAACCTTGCAACTATCTCACCCTGACACTTAAAGCACCTGCCTCTGGGGATGTCATGACCCATTGGTAGGGGCATAATATTTGTTATAAATTCCCATCAGGCTGAACAAAGATACCAGGCAGGTGTCAGGAACTCATACTGTCTTCTTAAGTGTGACAACCTGCCCACTATTTAGACTTGTAAGGTATTGGCTAGTAAACCCTGAAATCTATACAGTGCACTTCCCCAAGAGTGGAGGCCAACAAGCCCTTAGTTTTGTACAAGACACTTCACAAGTCCCACAGAAACTCCTCCAAAGTTTAAACCAAGGTGCTGGCACACAAGCCACAATATTGCTATCAAAGATGTTTATTCACAAACCACAAAGGTACCAGCTCACAAGCAACAAACACCTCCACAGTCCCCCCTCCAAAAAACTTCAGTGTGGGATCACAAAATATTCCGAATGTTGGTAAATTAGTTGGAAAGTCTGCTGCCCCTTGGAAAACCAGCAGAACTTGAAAGCAGCGCCAGTAACAGAGTTGGAATATACGTCTGAAGATATTGCTGTCTCTTGCATTTAAAAGAAATATAGATTGCATATGTAAACTTTGCTGGTATCGGGACTGTAAAACCTATTTGCATTACCTTTGTTCTTCTCCTCCTTGCTTCATGAATAATGGATTAGCTTTAGACCTCTGCTGTAGACAGATATACAAGCTGTAAATTCCTTAGATAAGAATTATTTGCATGCTGCCTCCCCCTGAATTGTGGAACCCTATATTAAGCAAGAAGCTGTATAATAAAATGTCTTTATTCCTCCCTCCGAATAAAGTCCGTTATTGACCGTCTCACTTCAGAATGGAATGTGGGAGAGAATGTGATTGCCCTGTGATTGCCCAGGCAAAGCACAGGAAGAAAACAATGAATATGACCAGTCTTTAGATTCCCCATTAGTGCTGCCACATGGATGGCGTGGAGCTGGGGAAAGAGCCAGAGAAAAGAGAGCAAGAAAGAGAGAGGGGGCTCAATCCATGTCCTGTTATAGTTCACCTGGTGCATGCCTAATATCTAAATGAAACTTTTTGAGTGTCTGTTCATGTGTGCACAGCCAGCCCTTCCCCAGGAAGCGAGTTGAGGTGGGTGACTGAGCACGAGGCTCAGGGTGGAGCAGGGAGTCGGCTCACAAAACGTGGCCACACCTTCGTGGGCCCCTCTCCTCCCATCACACCTTCCCTGCAGTGCGCTCAGAAAGTGGGAGACAAAGCTCATTCCCTATAGCTGATGCTTAAAGGACCTGCCTCCACTTCCCTCTAGCAAGAGAACTATTTACCACTTTATTCTCTCTGCCTTAGATATAAGAAGGAATTCTAAAGATGCATAGATACATACAGATATAAGAGAAACTCTACAGAAGTGCATTCAGGAGGGGTCTCTTGTCCCGTTCAGAGACACTGTCACTGGAAGAGTGAAAAGTTGACATGGGCAAATGAAAACTTCCTACTCCTACACTACAGCAATACTATGCAATCCATTTGAATCTTAACGGCTACCGCAGATGTTTCAATACCAGGGCTGGTAACTCCAAGGTAGTCCAGCTGACTAACTGGTAATAATAATTAGAAAATAATTGTATTCCATTCTCCTCCAAGGACCAATCTACAGCAAAACAGCTTTTTGTGGCAAGGCCTTGGTCAGCATTCTGTTGGTCAGCAAGAGAGAATCTACCGCTGAATCTTAAACCTTTGTCTTTCAACAAAACTGATAAAACAACAAAGCATGTTGTGACACAGCAGATATGATTCATGCTCTGCCCCCAAATACTGTTTTCTTTAATCCATTCTGACTGACCTTTTAAACAGATTAGAATCCACACCATTCAGCCCATAGCACCATGAAACCACTGGTATCTGAATGTGGTTAACCTCATGATTCAATGATTGCAGATCTGACTTTGTATTTCTATATTCACATAGGAAAGAGAAAAATAAGAATACTCTCTTGGTAGCTAGTTAGGCAGTTACCTTCTTTCTCACATAAATTGTGCCTTTTGTTTAAGATACAAGGTATATGCTTACAAAAGCAAATCTTTCTTGTAAAGGGAATTTTCTTTTTTATTTCTCAAAGGCTGTAAGTTTCAAACCCATCAAATTATTGCAGTAAGAACAGATGTGCCACCTATATACTATATTTAAGCTTGTCTGTAATTATAGGGAGCACAACTAAAACAATGTTTAACTGTCACTGTCTTTTTCTCCCACTTTACTAAATGAAAGACACAGCTGATACAACAAACAAACTGAATAACACTAATAATAGTAATTTTACATCACTTACATGGGAGGACAGATGGAGGAGTGCTGGAACAACTCTGAAAAAAGCGTCACAGCCATAGTCTCTGAAGTTCCAGGAAAAGTACTTTTGTACAGTATCTATATTGTCACATGACTTACTATAAATGTATTAAAACAAAATAATAAACTGGCGATAAAGCAGCACATCCCTACTCTATCACAGTTCCAGTTTCAGAGAATTGATTATTAGAGAACTTGTGAGAAAAAATTGTAAACAAGCCACAAAAGCAACCAGGTTTTGCTTTTCTTTCAAGGGGACAAACAAAGCAGCATACCTAGTGCTTTTTAGCATACAGCACAGCTCAGCACTTTTGCTCTCTTACAAAAATCTTAATTAAGAGACAGTGAGGGAAGGGTGAGTCAATTATGTGTTTTCATTTGAAAAATCTCAGTCCCACTCTCCTGCTGTGTCACCAGATCCACCATGAATTACCTCCTTTCTCTGAAGTCCCTCTCCAACTCACCCTGGCCTATTTTTAACAGGAAAATTATTTCATAAACTAAAAAGACCCAACTTGTAGCACCAAATTCAGTAGCAGTACTCAGTAAATACAGGGAACTCCATGACTAAACATTCTTTTGAAATTATTTACGTAATATACTTCCCCATTTACAGGAGAGTTAAAGCAAGAATTAACTTTTGACATTTTCACCCCCTGAAATGGAAGGGTTCCCAGCATGCAAGTCACGTCTCTTCCATGTGGCAGGAAGTAGGTGAGCAGCAGTCAGTATGGCCACCACGCTCCCAGAAAATCATGAAGCCAGAATGATGAAGAGAGATAGTTTGGAGAGCCAGAATTTGTCAAAATTTTGCAATGAAAAGAGTCATTCATTGATTTCAACATATTTACCTTTACAAACTCAAAATTATAACATACCCTTTGATAGGATGAGGCGCACAAATTCCTTCCAAAAGGCTTATGGTAGTAACAGATCAGAAAACCTGTCCAACTTGTTTCACTGGCACGAGTTGTGCCTGAATCTGAAGGCTGGGAGCAGCAGGAAGGGCCACCACAAGCACTAGTTGATCTTCAGGTCCAAAATATTTGTGTCTTCACACTTATCCCAAGTCTGACTGACTCTCCCTGCGTCAGTTCTTCTGTGTCTTACCTGAATCAAGAGTTCAGTTGCAGTCTGAAGGAGCCACGAGGCGTGATGTGCACGGTGTGACAAATGACAAATACTGTATAATGGCTCCTCCCGTCATACAGCGGCATAAGGGACCACCCCTTCTGGCACCATTCTTCCTCTTCAGCAGTTTCACTTTCGATTTCTTCCTCTCTCACCCTTCCTGGAAATGTTTCTACCCTTTTGTTAAATTCAATGTCTCTTAATTTCCATCAGTTCCCCTGCATCCTGGTTTTGTGCCTCTGGCTTCCTCTAGAACTGCCTCAGCAACGCAATCTCCTCCTTGTATGGCCTGCCAAAAATTCATGTTGCCTAGAAAGGGCGGTCTTGAGGAAGTGAAACTGCTGAGGCTACTGACTGCTCAGTGACTGTAGTGACTGTGGCCTGCCTGGCAGGGGGCAGGAACCGCAGCTCCTGCACAAAAACCAGCAGGTGGGATGGGATACCAGAAACTTGTGGATGTTACAAATCCCACTTCAAGATCATGGGTGTCCCCAAGACTTCCCAACCTCCCCAGCAGACTCTTTTTACATTAGTTTCACTAAAATCTATCTAAACAAGGGTTGCACAAGACACCACCCTTGCTTAATTCTGTAGGTGGAGAGCACACACATGTGCACATTTCCATATGCCATCAGTGAGCCTCAACAGCAAAGTTTGTTTTGTTTCAGGCTGATTTCTTTCTGGCACAGCTCGGCATTGCCAGAGTTACATGGAAGGTGGACAGTGTGCACAGTGAGGAGTGATGAATATCTAAGTTATACCAAACCTGCCCACTGTGCCCAGGACTGTCAGACTGCCATCTCACAGGTTATACCAAACCTGCCCACTGTGCCCAGAACTGTCAGAGTGCCACCTCCCAGTACACCCCAGGAGGTCACGCAGGGATGCCCAGCTGGCTGAACGGCAGTCCCAGTGCTCTGTGCCTGTGCAGACGGAGCATCCCTGCACACACCCAGCAGTGTGCAGCCAGATAAACACAGCCCTCAGCACACCCCCAGAGCAGTCACACTGAACAGTGTAAATCAGGGTGTGTAAGCTTCGTTTAAACAAACTCCTTATGAGTGAGGGAGACTTTACCAGTCTCAAGGCAGACGTCAGCTTAGACTCTTCTGACTGCCTTTACCTACCTATGATTTAACTGGAGATTGCCCAGGCAGAAGTCTCTAGAGATAAAGCAAGATAGCATGATGACATCTCCTGTCTACCAAACTAAATACAAAAACAAGATTCTGCAAAACAAGGCCAACGATTACTCCGTACTGATGAAATTTCAGTTGTTTCCTATACGTAAAAAATGAGTGCTTCAAGTCTGAACAGTAACTTCAAACTGGAGACTTCATGATTCCATCCCAATGTTATATATTGCACTAAAGGACAAAATATTTTTCTTATTTGTGGCATAACTGGGACTTCAGGGGTGGCAGCTATACTACCTAAGAGGACTTAAAATGCAATGGGTCACACAACTACCTGTTCATCATGATAAAAGTGACCATCATGTTTTGTAAAACTGCCTGCATTTCATTGCTCTGTATGATGCAAAACTCCCCACCCAAAAATAGTGCAAGCTAGAAATTGCATCCAACAGCACTAAACAGTACTCTTCCAAATCTTCACCCTAATGTATGGCTGGTAAACACATATAACAATGAGCGCTTTCTGAAATAAACTGAGCTTCACTTCAGCTTAAACATGTGAAGTGGTTAAAACCCCAGTGATTCATGCAGCCCAACAAAGTGCAGGGGCCAGTCAGAAACAAGGATAAGCCTTACTCCAACACATACTTTTAATCTCACCAAGCTCTTAAAATTAAGAATTTAATGCAGTAATAAACAGGAAGAACACAGGCATATATAGCAAATGCTCATAACAAATCAACATGGCATTATTTCAGTTAACTCACAAAATTCTCTGTTAGAAGCTTAATCAACAAGGAGCCTTGTTTCTCATATAGCTGCATTTTAGATCTTAAACCAAGAAATGATAATCAAAAAATTTAATGCTTAACAAAGCTTATCAATCTGATCAGCTTGTGGAGATACACAGCTGACTGCTGTAATTCATAGTGTCCCAAACTTCTACCCTAAATTTTCTTCTCAGAAATGATGGGGAAGTAACAGTTCACAAGGTTCTCACAGGAAATAATATGCAGCATTTTGACTTCATTCCCACCTGTCTCTCTATGAACATAGCTACTGGATTTAGAAGCAGGATTTAAAATTGTTAGCCTGCAAAATAAAACATGATGAGCCTAACCCAGACCATGAACAGTTTAAGTATGGAAGGTTACATGCAAACCCTTGCTACCAGAGAAAACCTTTCCTATCTGCAGCCTGTGCAGGTTCAAAAATGTTTAACTTGATAGAAGCATACTCCTCCCAATCCTGAGTACTCTGAACATACAGATGATGTAAACAGCTGGCATATGGATTGTTTTAACTGTGACTCCTTCAGCTTCACAGTTTGACAAAAAATTGATGAGGCCTTGCCTCAAGGAGGATGCTCAAGATTTTGGGTAACTATCTAAAAACAGGCAGTGTGACAAACTGTATTTAAATGAGATAATAAAATGATGTGTTTTAAACGCCCTGATGTTGCATTGAAGGAGGAGGATCACTAGGTACTGGGAATATAACTTTTCCTCTTAAGGTATATGCTGGTTGGGGCATCTGCTTTACCCCCTCGCCGTTATCACGAGTGGCCACTTCCTCATTAACGTCTTCAAGGATCGACAAAATATCTTGACGTCTACAGACAGAAGAAGAGCAAAAATAAAAAAGATTTACTCATTAGCGAGCAGATGGCAATCCATTTAACACCTCTCGGGTCAGCTAGAAGACACAGTAGGAACATTTAAGAAAACACATTATTTTCTCTAAATTTCCCATCTCTGTTCTCATTTGAGTCATATCAAAACTAAAGACCTTTTCTTGCTTTGCCTTGCTTGAATCAACCAGTAATGGAAAATAATGGAATAAAACATTTTTACCTAAATCCACATGAGAGATTGCTCTGCCTTATAGATTATAGATGGGATGTTTTGAGGGTTTTTTCACAATAAACTTCATATTCTTTAGATTATCTCTAAGGCACTAGCAGTGTTAATGTAAGTTTATCAGTGTAAAATCATCAGTTTAACTAATTTTGTCCACCTTAGAGCATGGGTTAGTGTTCCTATATGAACTGCCTTTGGAGAAAAATAATTTAATCAGAGCACTAAGTATTTACCTTGGTACCAACAACTGTAGTTTGCTGCAGAGGGCCTGAATATACCAACTACCCTGTTCAATGTGACGGAGAGCAACACACCCATCAACCGTGGCCAAGCTCAGGAGGAAATCAGCATCTTCAGGAATGCTTTTCGAAAGAGAAACACTCTGCTGTTGCATGGGAGGCGGGTCAATAACTTGTGCATCAACTTGAACACTGACAGGCCGCTGTACCTTCCCACCCTGGCATGCTTGGATAAAGAAGAGTTTGGGTTTTCCAGCCAGCTGGGGACACTTTGTGGCAGTGAAATGGGACCTAATCCTGTGGATTGATACAGGTTTCTCATCTGTCCCATGGATTGCTCCTGACTCTCCATGAGACAGAATACAGCATATAAAACAGTCCCTGTCTTTGTGATCTTGCAAACGCTGCCAAGTTTCCATGATTTGTATAATCTGCTCCGATGTCTGATTTGTGTAAATTCTCACATCCAGACCAAGCCATGTGAATACTCGCTCCAGCTCCTCTGTAAATCAGTGGAAGATGAAAAGAAAATTCAAGACAATAGAAAAACATTTAATGAAGTCACCAGGCAAGTTAATCTGAAGGGGGAAAAACCATACACCCTGACACTTCCACGGATTCAACCTCATACTTGTACCAGCTGAAGGTTAACTGGATGAACAAAGATGGCATCAGCTCAAATACAGAGTTTCTGAATTCTTCTAGACAAATTTTAGGAAATAATGCCTACATTGTAAAATGTCATTGTGAGTGCACAAATGACTCTTGAAAATATGAAGAACCTGCCCTTCCCCAGTTTCAGATAAGACCTTTCAAAACCTTCCTCACATCGTTATTTTCCAGTTATAGTTTTAACTGTTGAGAGTTCATACCTAAGAGATAAACAGAATGAACAGAACAAAGTAAGAAGTGTGCACTGAGTTGCCTGATGATGGAATTTTGCATTATATTAAATAGGATGAGGGTTTAGTTTAGTTTTTGTTCTTTATTATAGCTATGGATAAAGGCTAAGTAAAAAGAGATTCAATTGAAAAACCCAGTGGTTACTGATCCTTTAACTCTTCCCCCGCTAGGAGACACAAATGACATAACACATTGCAAACGTTTTACTCTTTTAGAATATTAACTACCTATAGACAATAAAATACAGAGCAATACTACAAAATCAACTCACCTGGGGAAACAAAGAGACTAATCCTCCAAAAATCTCATTTCAGTAACTTACCAACATCTTTCTGAGAACCCTTCCTCTCAGAATTTTTGAACCTCACATTATTAATAACAAGACAAAATCCTCTGTGTGGTCCATCCATTTTGTAGATTTTCTTCTGTAGAAAGGAAAAAAACTTACAGCCTCACTGAATTTATTCAGCTTACTCAGATTTCCTTAACATGTCTCAAAATTGGCATCCAAAAATTAGAGGCACCTAAGACTGTGGGTTACTTTTGACAAACTGGAACTCAACGGTGCCTTCTTGTGTGAAAAGACATTGTTGAAACTCCAAGCACACCATCACCATCCTATCAAACTGCAGAATAAAGGCTTAGCATCTGAGTTCTCATCTGCATGCAAAGGGCAGATTCAGCAGCCAAACTCTGCAATCTGAATTGGTGATGGGGACAGAAGTCCCCAGCTGTTGCCAGTGCCACAACAATATTTCAGTGTCAGATGGCAAAGGGTTCCCAATGAAACTCTAGGATGTTAAGACATCTGAATTGAGTTTTTTTGAGAGCAGCAGTGAATACCTGGAGCAGGTGATTCACACTGATACACTAGAAAAGGATGCAAGCAGAACAGAGATCTCACATAAACCTACCACCAGACCGTTTTTTTTTGCTAAGACTTTAAAGTTAACTCCACTCTTAAAAAAAAAAAGCCTTTTTAAAGCTGAAAAGTCAACAAAACCTCAAGCACCATATATTTAAGTCCAACTTTGGGTTGAAATCAAAAACTCCATTTACTCCAGTTCCTTTCTGCTCACTACAAAGCAACATACACCTGCTTTCATGCATTTTAGCAGGACAAAATGAAGACAGGACTCCAAGCTTCTTTAATAGCAGCAAGAAATACTTTTCCTACAGCAGTCTGAACATCAGGCCATGAAAAAATATGTCATAGCACAGAGGTTCAAGAAATTAAATAGCTATAAACAAATGGAACAACTTGCCTTCAATACCCCTGGTCATCTCCAGGGGGAGAATTCAATGCATACACAGCTGTATTAGATTAAAGACTGCACAGGAGGCTTCTAAGAACGGATCTCACAAAAGAGACCTTTTCTTGTGTACCAAGACCTCTGCAATAGCTTACTAAAAACTCTTGCCTTCTTTTAGTCCTTCTAACAAGTCTTTGCATGCTACCCCTTACTGCTTTTAATTTCAAGATGCCCTGAGGCCTTTTCTAAATCAGATTCAAAAAGTAGGAAACTGTGAAGCTCCATTTGTCTGTGTCTTGCACATTCTGCTGCCATCTTCAAAATGCAAATTTAAAAAAATGCCAGATGTTTTGCCTTCATCAGGAAAATAAGCATATGCACTGATGTGTGAATAACATCAAAGCTATTATTCCTGTTTTGCCTCCACCACAGCTTTCAATATTGCTAAGATCCTGGCCTCTAAGGTTAAAATATTCTTGGAAACAATCCAGCTGATCAGTCAATTCAAGAAACTTTATGAGACACAGAGGTATCTCTCATGTCCTTGCGTGATCTATGCCATTGCAGAAAGGATAAAGACCTCACACCTCTAAGTATTCAAAAAGAATTTATGAGGTTGTTGTTGTAGTTTGGAATTATTATGTAAATTCTCTCCCCTGCCATTAACTGTCCATGCCAGTAGTTAACAAAGA
>JAWWEV010000172.1:27461473-27472988 GCA_035583235.1 Hafferia zeledoni
CTCTTGTGGTGTTGGGGAAGCTGTTTGCTCTGATCTGTTTACATATATAGATACATATATATATATATATATCAGTTAAGAACAGTTATCCTTCTTGTATTAAAGTTTTTTTTTCCTTCTTAAATTTGAGAAAGAGTGGCGTGATTATTAAGGAGGAAGCCCCCTCCTCCTCTTGTGAGTAAACATCTTGGTTTTCCCCCTCAAACCAAGACAGTTGTCTCAAACCTGAGATTCATTTTCTCCATGCAGCTCCAGGTTTCTTTCAGGAACGGCTTGTGCAAGATTAGCTGCTTTGTTATCTGGAAAAAAACCCAGCAGAGATATTGATATAGATTATCCTATATAGGTGGCTGTAGCAAAAAGGAGTTTAGCTAAAATAAATCACTTTTTGTATTGGGAATACTGTGTTATTGAAAGAAATTAATTCCTCCATATGAGATAGTGTGTTCAAAGGATCTATTCTGAATGTGCTTCCTTCCAGCTATTTTTATTAAATAAATTTTTGTGGCAAAGGCAAGGTCTCTATTACAAAACCAAGACAGCCATGGTACAAGGATAGATTCTACCTGAGACATTCAAATGAATTTTTCATTTGGAAATCAGCTTAAAATATAACTGTATTCTAAGAAGAATTTGCATTGATACTACTAAAGTTCTCTTTGGTAGGTGTGTGTGGTTTTTTGTTTGGTTAGTTGGCAGTTTTTTGGGTTTGTTTTTGAGGGTTTGTTTTTGGGTTTTTTTGTTTGTTCCCAAATCAGTGGTAATTCTCCTTTTTTTTTACACAAGAACAGAAATCACCCGTATGCTCATGGTCCATGTATCAGACACACATGCATACAGTTTATCTTGCCAGCTAATTAGCAGGTAACTGCCTTTAAGCAGTGCACATTCTTAGATCACAAAGTGGCTTTTACAGGTCAGTCATTGTCATCTCAATAGTATTAATGGGGAAATGGAGAAGTGCAACATGCCAATAAAGAGATTTTCGGTTTCCCAGCCTGTTCTGTATGTGCTGGGTTGCACTGTGTGGTCTCAGACATTCCAGCACATCCTCAGTGGAATTCAGCTAGGAAATAATGCAAGCTAGGGATTGTTGTGCCAGATTTATTTGGAAGATGAGCAGTCCCATTCCAGCTCCTGATTCAGCAATGCACACATATGACCTGGAAGTTCAGTTACCCAGACCCAACTAGTGCTTTCCTGCATTTCAGCAAATCTACTCCTAGACTCTGAACTTCTCACCTTTTGCCTTTTTGAAGCGGTTTATTATCTTCAGGAGATTAGGTGAAACCTTCTCACAGACTTTCTCCAGTATCTCTAGATTGTTTTCAGATAAAAGGCTATGTTTTTCCAATAAAGTCAGCAAATCCAAAGGAGACTGACAGGCAAAAGGAGAGAGTAAAAATTAATCGTTTCTTAGAAATCAAAACCTGTCTCTCAGCTCTGTCTCAAATAATCACATTATTATTTGCTTTTCTCCCTGCCAACAAGTTCCAAACAGCCACTGTGGAAAGTAGAAATATTGTTTCATGGAAAGCCACTAGCTGTGTTATTATTTGGTATGGTCTTGTTTAAACAGATTCACTCAAACCATAATAATGACTTTTGGCTTCAGGAAGGCTTTATTGCTGTGAAACAGTACCAGTGACACGAATCTCCTTTGCATATGGTTCAAGCTGGGCAAAGATTTGGTTTGTCACCCTTTTATAATCTGATGCTAGACAGTGAACTGTCAGTGACTGACCTTGGCACAAAGCTCCAAACTCTATTCTTACCTGTCAACAGCTCTCTTCTTGCTAACCCTATGAATACTGACCAGCCTAATTGCATATTATGCTCTATTCTGCCAACTATTTCTCAAACTTTTCCTATTTCCCCCCTTCCTTCTTACCTTCCCACCATATGCACATTTGTCTCCCTCCTCACATAACGGAGCTGTCGATCGCTTTGGAAGCTTGTCTTGCAGGAGGAAGATGAATACCTTCATCACCTCATTGGGGATGTTCTCTGCCAATTCAAACAGCATCTGCCTGTAACAGAAATCCAGTGAGATAAAAGTGGAACAAAAGATGGTGTAAAAAACAAAAGAATCTAAAAATTTTAAAAGGGAAAGAGAAACAGTATGGCATAGACAGCAGTAATGGAGAGAATAGAATTCCACTGCATGCTTACCTGTATGGAGACACTCTCCCCTTCTCATGTAGACATTCTTGCACTTTCTTCAAGGTGTAACCAAGTGTCTTGAACAAGAGGGGACGATTTATTTTGTATAAGAGTTCAGCTAGCAGGAATGGCTCTTCCACACTCAGATGTCCTTCATCTATAAGATGATCAAAGAGGTCTATTCCTAATTTCGCCCCTTCTAGTTTTCGGCAGGGGAGAAAGTCAGTGCAGAGAAATTTTAAAGCTGCTACATCACCAGCCCCCAGATTGTCATTAATGGACAAAAGCTGCTGACGGAACTTCAATTTGACATCATCCTCCATGTTGCTAGGCCCAACAGTCTCTCTGCCTGAAAGTAAAAAGCAAACACTAATAACACTTGAATCTTCAATACAGCAATCCTTGTGATAAAATTTTACCCAACTGCTGTTTGGAAGCCCTGAATTACCTGCAGAAGAGGAGTTTCCTTTTAAATAAACTTGAAATTTACTTCCTTCTCTAAACACAAGGCTACAAAAAAGATCAGATTTGGCAGAAGCTCCAAACAACCCAGTCCATACTAGAAGTTAGCCCTGCTCTGAGCAAAAAACTGTGCCAGATGACCTCAATGTCTTCTTTTTCTTGCAAACATCTTGTACATTCAGATCTTTGTTATCTCTGTTGTAGGTGGGAAGAGTCCCTGCAGTAACTTATCACAACTATCAATGGAGACAGCAGTGGTTCACACATATTCCTTGATCTGCGGTCCAAGGGCTTATTCTTCTTTGGCTGTAGCAGGTTCCTCTGTTACAAGGCTGTCACCCAAGCTGGAGCTGTGGAATATCCATCCATCCACTTCCAGTGGTATCTTGCTTCCATATTGTATTTCACATTTGGACATAAAAACCCTTATAAGCCTCCCTTATAAGTAAATGTCAGCTAAACTCTTAATAGCACTCAGTGGTCAGTGTAAGTAGGCTCTGCACAAGCAACTCAATCTTACTGAAGTCTAATAGACACTATTCAACCTTCTACTACACCAACTCTTCCACGTAGCCTAGGCAGTACTTTTCTGTGTAAGGTTATAGGTAAAAAAGTGCCTCAGTGTCTTTTGGCAGGTAGGTCTTCAATCTTTTGTTCAGAGAAGCTGGAAGCAAAGGTTTCTACTTGAGGGAGCACAAGAAAAATACTAGGAAAGCAGAGTAGGGACAGAATCTATGTATCCAATGCTTTTGAAGCATCTGGGAGGACAGCTCAGCAGATAAACCACAGAGAGTATCATAGCATGTGATGAGAAGAGACTGTTACATTTTTGAGTGCAGAGGCACATAGGAAACAATCCCAAGTCCAGATGCCAACAAGGTCTGACAGAACCCAGGAATCCTGAATTGTGTCCTGTCCCTGAGTCACAAGACTTGTGCAAAAAAAACCAAAAACCAGGTCAGATTGCTTTTTCTTACATTCAAACTTACTCTCTCATACCTCAACACCTGTTCTTTGCATTCCTTCGCATATGCAATCCCATGTATAATCATGTAATGTTGACAAATAACCTCAATGTGCACTTTGGTGAAGTGATTGCCAGGGCACCCAGCGTGCTATGACCATGCAGTGCACCTCAATAAAGGAATGTTCGATGTCTAAAACTCACAAATTGAGTCTTAGAAGTTTCTTTTAAGTACTGCTTTTAGGCAACACCTCAATGATTTCTCCCAGTCTATACTCATATCTGGGCTTCCCCTGATCGGGGTGCAATTGAGCCGCCTCAATGGACGTCGACCCAGCTCAAACTTCTTCATCTACCTTTAAAATAGTTTTCAAGTCTGTGTTGCTGCCATTCGTGGGAATGGCATTCACTCCACACGTTTTCCGCTTGTGTTTGGAATACCCCCATGCCGCCTCCACTTGTGGCTGCAGCATTTGCTAACAGTCCCTAAGTTCTCCCTACAAGGAGAGAACGTCCTGCCGGGCTCACCGCCTGCTTACCCACCGCTCAGCCAAGGGCTGTGGGGTTTTTAGAACCCTCTGCCGCTTCATGCATTTTGCATGTCACTTATAAAACACCATGGTACAAAACAGAGCCCTAAAGCAAAGGAAAACGAGCGAACAATCCAGTAAAACTGGGCGATGCTGAACACCCATCACTTAACGCTGGGGGCAGGATGAGCTCGCTCCGCTTGGCGCGGCTCAGCCCAACACGCGCCCGGATCCGGCAGAGTCCGCCTCCAGTGCGTGCTTTGAAATACACCCTTACAGAAGGAATATCGCATAAAATAAGCTATAAGGGTGACGAAAATACTATTTTTTCCCCTTTAAGGTTTCACTGATTGGGGCACTGCCCCAAAGATTTCGGAGCAATGCCCGCGGCCCCCACGTGGCGGGGCGGCCGAGGCAGCCGCACCAAAAGGGCGAGCGGGGTTTGGGCTCCGGGCCCGGGAGCTGGAGCATCCCTTCCATTTCAGCCTCACATTTTGGTACCTCTTACGTGGATTCCAATCCCGACGCCTCTGCCGGCAGCACCCCGGGGCGGCGCTCCGCTCGGTGCGCGGCTCAGGGCCGGGTCCCGTCCCACGGCCCGGACGGGGAGGGACGGCGGCAGCAGTGGCGGAAACTGGGGCCAAGTGGCAGGGCGGGAACAGCCGCAGCACGTCGAGGAGCGAGGCACTGGTGACGGGCGCCGGGAAAGCTTTCGGTTCCGAAGGAAGGAAGGAGCCGCCCTTCCCGTCGGGCAACCCCGGCCCGGGGCTCTCTGAGCCGCCGGGGACACCGCACGGGATGGGGACAAAGCTCACGTAACCACGGAATACCAGACCAGGGACCAGTGACTTCTCGCTTTTGCTGCCAAGCCGTTTCAAAGCAGGCTGCATCGCAGCAATGCCTCCGACGCTTTAGCAAGGTTCTCTTTTTTCAGGGACGGGAAGCTGGAAGAGCACTTGCTGGAGAGGGTGCATTGACATTTGTGTGCCGGTCTGAGTCCCCCTCGCTGCAGGACGGGAGAGGAGGGAGCTGAGCAGACCCTGCTCAGTGCAGGCTCCCTGGGGCCTTCAGCATGATACAGGCACCCCTCAAGAAAATGGATTTTATCCCTTCTCCATAAAATCATATGATCTTTACTAATTTTTAATCAGACCTGTACTAACTTTGTATTTTATATTAATTTTTCATTTTAGCTTGTAGCCAAGTTTGTCAGTTATCTTAACCTTGCATGGCTTTAGATAAAGAGGAGTTTAACCCCGTAGCTGTAGGATGAACTTTAAGAAATAAACCAAAAACTTTGTTTAGATTAGAGACTGAGCTGTAAGAAATAAATCAGAAAATCTGTCTAGATTAGAGACCCGAGGCTGTGACATTGTTTAGTTAAAACGAAATGCAGAGCTGCAGAGATGAGAGCAGCCCATTAGAGCTGTTAAGAGTCACCCAACATATACTGCTTAACTTCGGGCAGGGGGGTTCAGTTGTAACTAAGTATATAAACCTGGAAACACAAAAGCTTCACTGAACGTGTCTTTGGTGGGGTTACCCTCCGCGTTCCCAGCGCTGAATAAATGGATTTTGTTCTATTCTATTGGATTTGATTGTTTCTTAATTCACAACATACCAACAACAGCCGAGTTACCTGTTGAAACTTTAAGGCTCGCTGTCCTTTTTTCAGTCAGCTCATTTTATACATGTGGAGAACTTCACAACCATATTCAACAAGTCGTAGAGGTGATGCCAAAAAAACAGACAGAAAAAAACTACCCAGAGACGGTTTGCCTTTCCATTGTACCTTTGCAAATTCTTTGTGCTTATCCAAAGTGTTTCATTTTAGATTCAATGATTATCTAAAGGGGGAGTTATAAACCTTAAAATGGATTGAATCAAAAATTACAGAGCTACAAAGGACCTGTTGCATAGCAGTTACAGGAACAGTACAATCAGAATTACTCTTTTTATGTTTGGTAAAGCTATAAACAAAGTTAGCATTACCATTTGGTTACATTTAGAAACATTTCAAAAGCAAACATAAGTTTTCTTAGACGCTCTTTAACCATACAAGCCTCTGTGTTAAGTTTATATTCTGGGGAGTTTACTAGTTTGAGGTAGATAGTGGAGGAACTGGCAAGCCTTATATTTGTTCTATTTTTTCTTTTGAGTCTTTTTAAATGTAAATTGGCTGTTACCTACTACATCACACAGAAGGGTTGATCCTGTCCAGGGACAGTACACTCGAAGTATAAGAAAACTCAACAGATGGATACAACAGTGTGACCAAATCAGCCCATGTAAAAAGCACTGGGTACCAGATATTAGTCTCTACATAACAGTTCTCTGCTACTTGCTTCTCAGTCATTCAGGTTCCTCTCAAACACATAATCTTATTTTTCACTGATTATCTCATGGGGCAGATATGCTATTTTCCAATTTTGAAATTTGTGTTACTAATGGTACAGTTATGGAAATGAGATAATTTTCAGTGTTGCTTTTAATATTTAACTACTTTGCACTCAGAATTCTTGGAGCCTCTTGACTCTACAGCTCAGGCTAGGCTGAAACTCTTTTATCTCTATCATAACTTTTATTAACTCCAAGGCACCCAAAATTAATACAGTTTAGAGTACAAAGAACACATTTAGAATAAAGAATCAACAGTTTCCCTCAAAGGATGTCTAGCTTAGGTTCTTTTAAGGGTGGTTGTGCAATACTTGAGGATAACAAACTAGCCTCAATAAGACTGTTCAGTGCTGAGGTTACTTCCACAGTACCCATAAAAGGACAATCTTAGGGTTTTCACAAGAGTTAGTTGCTGTAAAAGAATAAAATAACAAATGTGTTATGTTTAAACTCTACTTCTGAATTAGTTTCAGATCAGTATCTTTCTTGGATTTAACAGTCCATTGAGGTCCAGAAGATTTCTTCACTTTGGAATAATGAATCCATATAGGTCTCTCCTTTACTTGAACTGCTGTAAAAGCAGTTAATAATATCTGGAAAATCTGTCTCATTTTCCTTTAGGGGTTTGCTTGGATTTATTGTGTGCAGTTTATGGTCAGGTGGTTAGTGCTACATCAAAAAATAAAAATAGTTCTACACAATACGTTTGATTTGGTCATGTGCTATTTACAGATTTTACAAAAAAATACATGAGCTTGTTACTTCAAGCCAGGCTTACAGTAGGCTAGCAGAGTAACTCCACAGATACTACTGAACAGTAGTGCCTTAAGTGTAGGGCATTCAATTTGTACTTACGCAGTGCAAGTTATTTTCCCGGGTCTCATTGCAAATTCTGATCTTAAACAGGAAGAAGAAAGAAAGGAAAAGAAAAGGCTCTGACATGTAAATAAGGTATTAAACCTTAACTTAAACCTTCTTTTGAATCCAAACAGATTGTGTTTGTTAAAAGGGCTTTAGATTTAAGAAAGCAGAAGTAGCTCTCCCTGTTATTGCAAAATGGGCAACACTGGCAAAGTAAGGTCTGTTACAACAGAGTAGATAATCTTCAAAACAATCCTACGTATGTTGAGAGTGTGGAAGAACCTCAGCTGGATGCATCCAGAATGGTACTTTCTGCACAAGCAGGACTAAGCATTACTTCATACAGAAACTGGTGTAAACAAGGACAGTCAAGACCAAGACTGACAGGAAGGGGAACAGAGCAGGAACCGTGACAGAGGGAGCAGGACTCTCTACCCAGTGCAGGAAGTTCTGCTCGTGAATAAAAGCTGACCTTATGACAAAGTAAGTTTGGATGATTATGCAGAAGACAGCTACATGTTTTTTAGTTTTGGACAACACACATTCATTCCCTAAAATCTGCTGCTAATTTTAGTCTGTTAGTGTTACTTCTCTGTAAACGTCAATGGACATTTAGACTGTGTATAAAAGAGGAATATGAAGTCAGAAGAGGCAAAAGAAACTAAAAATCTATATTATTAGACTTCCATCAACGGCAAATATGTTCATGTGAAGATTCAGCAAAAGTATGAGGCTACTAATTTTCAGTATGTGAAACAACTCAGTCAGGTATAGTTTAGAACAGAGTTAAAATGCGTGACAAAATCCACATAATAAAAATGCGAACACAGTTCCACATGGTTATTATGGCATAGAAATTGCATATCCCAGTTACTCAGAAACTGTCAATGGTATCATCTACAATGTTATAGTACAGTGCATTTAATATGATTAAAAGAAGTTACAATTTTAAAATATCATCTCTTAATAGGATCAAATATCTATAAGCTTACAAAAGAAATGCCCCCAAACTCCAAAGGTGCACACGTAAGACCTCAAACAAATTATAGGTTTATTTTACACTATACTCCAATAATCCTTTGGCAGGTCAAATTAAAGCTTGTTGCCATTTACTTCAGCTGCCTTTTCACACTTAACCTCTAAACTAGTAGCACTCTAATGGAAGTAGAAACCGGGTCTAAACACAGTCCAATCTAACTGCCTTTGGATGTGTGAGTCACTCAGACTAAACAACCAACAGGAAATTGGGCACTCCAGAGAGAGCAGCGAGCTGGGCACCCAGGCAGAGAGTCCTTGCCTTGCATCATGCCCAAGGCTAAGAGGCTTTTCCAGGTTGGAGCACTGGGGAAAGCGATGCCAAACCCAGCTTGCTGCACCACTAAATGTTACGCTCTGTGCCACTTAAGCTAGGTCCCCATAACTTATAGAAAACAAGTGTTTAAGTTACCCACATGTGGAGGAAAAGAATGAGGGAGAAGAGATTAAAAGAATAAAGAGAGAAAAAGAGGGGAGAAAGAGCCCAGTTTCCACTTGGTCAAAGAGAACAGGCCAGAGCTCACAGTGGAGACCTCGTGCTGCCTCCTTATCTGCTCTGGTCATTGTGGCCACTCCTTGTGCCCTTTGCCAAAGCAAGGGGTGCCACAGCTAATCAGGGGCTCCAGCAGCATGGTGTGGGTGAGTTACCAGGCAGACTGCCAGCCCACCCAGGTGGATCTCATGGCTATGTGGCTGCAGCCTGTGCTCTTGGCAGAGTTTATCATGGGCCTGCTGGCCCAGCCCTTCCTCTGCACACACGGGCACAAAGATGCACCCCCAGGAGGTGGTTCTAATCCAGTAACAACTGACCTGGTGTGTAACATTCTGCCCCATGGGTCTGAACAAACAGTGGGACCAGGTTTAGTTACTTCACTTAACCTTTGTAGTGACAGTTGTAGAAGAACTGAGCTGACAGCAGAGGAAAAAGTACAGAAGAAAGAGAAAAGCACACCGTGGGTAACTCTTATATCAATAATCATAAACTATAAGCTAGGAGTTCTATTAATATAGAAACTCTGCTTTATGCAAATTACCATCTCTCACCTCACCTGTTTGATATTGCAAATGAGATGTAGTGGAGAATGTGAGGGGCGTTCACAAACTCAGTCTGTCTCCTGCAGCACTTCCCTTCCATCCATGCATAGCTTCTACCTTTGGCAAGTTGCAGCACCTCAAAAGGTTCTTGCTTATTTAGTAACAGCACATTAAGTATTAACCCGAACTAAATACCCCTATCCCAGGCTGCTGCCCCACCAAGAAGGCTTCAGGGGGAAATTCAAGGGAAATCAAGGGTATTATGGGAAAGAGACATTAATAATCCAGTTTCTACAGGGAAAACTGTTATAATTTGACTTATCAAACACTTCAGTGGGTTGTTTTTCCTTGTTTGTTTTTTTTCTTTTTTGGTCCAGTGGCTTGATATCTCTCTCAGCATGTATTCAGTATCTTAGCTCGTAGAGGGAAAAAACCCTTAAAACAGTTCGGTTTATTAGACACACAAGGATTTAAAATAATTTCTGATTCTGTCTCTGATTACTAGTAGCAGGCAGCAGGACACTGACTATATCACGAACAGGTTTTCCCAGTTTTGCTTAGCTAGGGGTACCAAAGACTCTTGGGCTAAGACAATGAGCTCAGGCCACCACAGTTAAACTCTATTGTGTTGCCTCTAATGACCACATCTCCTCTTGCAAGGGCAGGTCCGGGAAGATTTTCTCCTTTATCTTCCCTTGTTCCCTTTCTAGTGCAAATAGCATAGGATCTTGGGTGCAATACCACACTTCTCTTGCCACTTTGGTTTATCCAACAACGTAAAGAACATATCCAAGCTCATCCAATTTTACTTCTTTTCTTAGAAATACCATCAGCTGGAGTAACACATTATATCTTAAAGTTCCATTCTCTGGCCACCTTTCATCATCATCATCTAATTTATACATTATCCAACACATATTACAGTATCTGATTAAAGTTTTCTTCTTAATGACCCTACTTGACTGTTTTTCCAACTCCTTCCAGTGCATGAAAATGCATCCCAGAATGGTTTTAGCAGGGACTTTTTTACTTTCTACTGATCTCCTAACAGCTGCTGGTACCTTTAAGGCTTGTCTGGGAAAAGTGTACCATGGGGGAACTCTGCAATGGTCTCAATCTATATAAACTCTCCTCCTTGTGGTGCGACAGAAATACATGATACAATAGGCAGGATACAGTGGAGTGATGTAAATGCAATTTCCACACCACATCTTGAGCGGGTCTTCTTCTGTAAGAGTCATTCACACCAATGACACCTTGCTGCCACCTCTAGAGTGCAAGGACAATATAGGCAAATTTTAATTCTACTTTGCAAGTTGCCTGAAATCCCTGTTAACAATAACATTTGGCCACTTCCCATATATGTTCAAAACAAATAAATGGGGTATCACACACACGCTATTACCACTTTTCAGACAGATGATACAACACAACATTAACACATTCTTTCAGCAGACAACACAACATAATATCACTTGCACACAACTAACACGTTTTTACAGGCAATAAAATACAGTATGACAATGACCTAACACAAAACCGAAAATCTGACTCAGGCTCCAGTGCCAGGGGATTTTAAATCCCGACAACTAACCTCGGAGCTGAAAACTTGATCCCGGGCACTAATTTCAAACCAGTTTTGATACTAGGCAGTTCCAACCCCAGTGGCTCCCTTGGAGCCAAAAATCTGACTCTGGGTGACAAATTCCAAGTAAGTTACAGGGCAAAGGGGCACCCACCCCAAAGCCTTCTGTGAGAAAAATTTCTCTTTTGCATTGAGAAAAACAGCAAAACTCCGTGAAACAAAGGAAGTAAAATGGAAGGTTTATTCACAGTGCTGTGGGTGCTCCAGTCTGCCAGGATCTCAAGACACAGAGTGTGGGGTGATGAGCTGATAAGGCCTGATGGGTTGAGGGGAAATGCCTCAGCCCCCCTGGAGAGGTGCTCCAAGCAGAGGACAAAGGGCTTTCGCACTGCTAAAATAACAAAAAATGGAGTGTTAAAAGATAGCACGGCCTTCTTTTGCAATATCTTTAAGGGGCCACCTCACCCTCAGGGCATCTGCATC
>JAWWEV010000172.1:27473088-27484571 GCA_035583235.1 Hafferia zeledoni
AGCTAATAACTTGTGATTAATACAGTTAAGACTAGAAATCCTTGTATTTCTGTCTCCCTCCTCCCTTTCACGTGACAACAGAGCCAGTCTGAAAACCACGCTTTTTGTAGTTTTCATGGTTACACAAACTAGTCCATATTCATGAAATTGTTGGTTTGGCCTTAGAAAGTTATTTCTGCCTTGAGGACTGAGGAGGGGGAGTTACCTTTCTTTCGATTGGTTGTGATGTACCTCCCTGAACATGTCCAGGGGGGACCCCTTTGTACAAGGTAACAACCGCCCTGTACAAGGTAACAAATTCTTCTGTAGGGTGAGTACCCCCCTGGACGAGATAACAACCCACCTGTACATAAAAGTTACCAGGGAGATCACTATTTAAGCTACATTTCTACTTTTTGTCTTTTTTCCTTTTCCCAATGGGAGAGATTCCCTGGTCTCAGGTCCAGACAGGACTATCTACCTTACAACTCCACCTTACGCCTGTTTTAATTTCCATAAAAAGAAAGCAATCCCTTTTTTTCGTTAATAATAGCCCTTCCTCCCCTGCCCCTCTGCTTAGTTCATTTGCTTGTAATAAAACTGTGTTATGCATTTCTCACACTTCAAATGAGGCATTTTCACCCTCCAAGTGCTGACTGAGAAGTTGCACCCGTGGCAAAGCACCTCGCAGAGAGCGTCTTCTTCCATCTTACAGGAACTACTGAGACAAGCAAGCACACAAAACAAAACCAAAAAGAAAATAAAACACCTTGATTATCTAGGCAGAGGTTCTTGTCTGCTGCCATGGTGATCCAACTGAAGCAGAGAGTCCCTTCCGAAATTGTTTCGGGGCGTGCCAAAGGGAGTCCCCATCTCCAAGGGGTCGCTTAGCCCAGCAGAGAAGATTGGCCCATCTGAAATGCCAGAAATGATGCTGAAAAACCAGTCAGAAAAAAAAAACCTACCTAGACTTTTTGCCTTTGGATAGTGGTATTCGTTTATTAGGCACTGGAAGTGAGGGGCAAAACTCCTCCAAACCCACTTCACCAAACAAAGGAATTCGCAGTCTTTTAAGTCCAGTCTTAATTAAGATCTCATGTATTACAGGTGGACAGGTCGCTCCTTCTGGTTGTGCAACACCGGTCAGTTCACACTTGTGTGTTCTGGCACTGTGGGGGTCTCGTCTGGAGATCTCCCTCGTCCTCACGCAGGTTCAGTTGTGTTGTTCTAGTTGGGATGTTTCCTCTTCGCCCGACCCGGGCCAGCACCTGAACACTGTTAACTGCCTTCACTGAGACCTGATTGGGTAACCCTTGTTAAGGCTCGGTTTCAGCAGTTGCCCTGTATTATTCGTGAGCCAAAGTCCAATTCCCTGAGACAAAATATTTACAATAAACTCAAACTGATGGCTTAGTACTTAACTGCCAGCTACTGGATGTGAAAGGGTCGGGCTATCACATAAACATGAATCTAATTACAATTCCAAACTGAGGATTTAATGTCAACTGCCAAGTATTGAATTAGAAAAGTTAGTTTTACTGCATCAGAGGTCTACCAGATAAATCGACCAAGAATTTCACTTACTCTGTGATCTAAGGCAAAACAGTCTGATTGCATACAAAAATTTTATTCAGAAAATCAGTTTGAAATCCAGCATTTGGATTGGTGTACACTGTCTTCTTGATTCTAATACAGAAGCTGAAAAACAGACATTCTTCAAAACAGCCACAGAAAAGCTGTCAAATATTTCAGTACAGGAGATGTAGTTTAAATGGACCAAAGTTAGAACATTGATAAAGATAGCAACCTCTTCTCAGCAATATCATCCTTCATGTCAGAAACTCAGTACTCCAGACAGCAGAAAAGAATTCCCAAAAAACACTCATAAAAAGCTGCTCTGACTCAGGTATCTGTAACAGGAGTCACTTCTTATGCAGAGTTGAAAGGGGGATCACACATACAGCATGCTCCATCTACAATTGCTAGGATGTGCTAGCACTGTAACCTCCTCTGGAACATAACTTCTTTTTGGATAATGAACTGGCAACCATTGTCATACACAAGTACGTAACAGTGCGAAGTAAACTCCATTTATGGTGCAGCCACATCCATGTCGATGGCTGAGAAAAATAACGCAAATTAAGTCTGCTACAACACACCACAAAATCTCCTGCCTCATGAGTACACCTTCTGAACCATCAAAAGGCATAATTTATATTCTGCCAATTCTCTTTCCCCTTTTCCACATATATAGCACATACAGACCTACAAGAAATTTCTATTCCAGATACCAGAAAACAAAACTGAAACTCAGTGCCATGGAGCAGTGAATCTGACAGCCATATTCCAAACACTGACAACACAGGAACAGAGTGACTTTTTAAAATCTTGCTGAACAGTAGGTTCTGAAAACTACACATTTTGGCAGTCCAAGACCATGAAGTTTCACCAGCATGTCCCTTCTTATGTTCCTGTGCTAGCACCCTGAACTCATGATGTCTACAGTATTAATTCTCTTCCCCCCCTTCTTCTGGCTGCTGAATCACTTAACCTGAAATCATTTAACTACTCTATCTGCAATACAGGTACAAGCTTGATGCAGCCCATGCCCTGCATCCATTTCTAGACTCAAATTTTGGTGCACAGTACAGCAAGGACAGTCCCTATGATGTGTATGGAGGGACACAAAAATCTGGTGAATAGTTGGAGGGTTATGAGGAGCGTCTGAGGGCACTTGGTCTGTTCAGCCTGGAGGAGACCGAGGGGAGACCTCATTGCAGTTACAACTTCCTTGTGAGGGCAGGAGGAGTGGCAGGCACTGATCTCTGCTCTGTGGGGACCCGTGACAGGACCCAAGGAAACAGCAAGAAGCTGAGTCAGGGAGGTTTAGGTTAGGTAACAGGAAAAGGTTTTTCACCCAGAAGGCAGTTGAGCACTGGAACAGGCTCCTCCCCAGGGAAGTGGTCACAGCACCAAGCCTGACAGAGTTCAGGAGTCACATCGTATGATTCTTCGTGCTGTCCTGCGCAGGGCCAATGATGGGTGGGGCCCTTCCAATTCAGCACATTCTATGACTCTGTAAGCTATGGGAGATGTGACATACAACTGGTAACACAAAATTCCTGCATAAATACTGACTTCAGCGCTACTTTTCCTTACACACCAGGTACTGGGAATTAGCCTACTCACATACCACTCTTGAAAGGGCAATAAATACTCCTTAAATGAATGATTACAGATTGAGCACTTGCTGTGGTTTAAAAATCTACTGAGGGTCAAAACATCAGTGTAGAAAATCAGTATCTGATATCCATGAATGCTGCACAATAATAGCTGTCCCCACAACTCTTCAGAGCATTGTAATCACTTCCAATCCAAGAACCCAGACACAGAGACTCTTCCTTTTCCACTGCAAGGGTTAATTACAAGATCCTCTAGTTTTCAAAAGAGCATTTCTTTCCCTTTTCTTACCAAAGGGGACATGGACTTTACTACGTCATGCACTAAGGCAAAGAACATGTACACTTCTTAACCCCCCAACCAAACTTACATTGTCACAAAACTGCAAGAATATATTCTGAAGATTATACTGCTAATATTTTAAATAAATTATTGTATTTAGCATCACTCAAAAAACCCCAAACCAACCAATCCACAAAAGATCAACCAACCCACCACATCACTAGAGCCTGTAAGGATAGCCACTACTATTCTTACTTCCTTTTTCCTGTTTTATTATCCTACAAATATTGACACTGTATTTCTCCTCCAAACAATCTTCTCCATACTTGTTTTCTTCATGCTCCCTACCATTCCTCTTCTTGTTTGTTCTTGCTTAAATTTTCCATATTTCTTTTCCTCATCTGCCTCCTCTTGGTTCCACTCTCCCTGCTTCTGATTGTCTACAAGGTAGCAGAAATGCTCATCACATGCAAAAGCTAGTGAGGGAAATCAGAAAGTAAAGTTAATTTGTGAGAGAGATCATTTATTAACATCCCTTGGATATATATGACATCTTATTTCTACACGCACAGAAAAACATTCGTTTCACCATCTGCTTCATTTTACCAGCTACCACAGGAAGTAACTTCTAAGATTCCAAATCTATCATTTTAGTCCTTTTCTTTCCCCATTAAAAAACTACACCAGAAACCAAGCAAGGCATGCCAAGCTTTGATTCTTTTCCTGTATAGGAGACTATATTAGGGGTATTGAAAGTGTGCAAGTGGTCTACTTTAGGAGGGAAGAGAATGCTCTAAGTTCAGTGACAATAAATTTCAATACAACCCAACCAGGTTATACTGTTTTACAACAAGCAGATTAATTGAACTTTTCATGTCAGGTATTTGCTTCACTGGAGAAAAGTGTTTATATTTATGACACTTTTCATTTGTCTTTTTCAGCAGAACAATGGTAGCTTGGAAAAAAATCAATTAATTAAGGCATATTCTTTTTCATAACCAAAACCAGTGAGGGTGGGGTGTTTAATTTAATCCAGTCCTAGGAGCCCATGGCTTAAAAGCCATGCTGCATGCTGCATTTAGGTTCAAATATTTTTAAGTGTCCTTTTACAACTGTGGTTGTAATGAGTGTGAATCATGTTTCAGTTTCCACAAAACATCTGCCAAAATCCCCCATTTTAACTGTATGGTAGGTGCTGTAAAGTCCTGCCACATGTAGACTCATTTTTCCACCAGTGGGAAACATCCTTAGCCCAAAACATGGCAGGCTGTATCATTTATTAACATAGAACCCTTGTGTGCTGTGGACAGTACTGATGACACAACCTCCACTGCAGCAAGCAGATGGACAGAATTCAGATTATTGAAAAAAACATCTCTCTCCCCACCCTGTTCTATGGAGGCACACAAGCCAGAACTTGTTAATGAAGAACTGGCATTACTGGGCAGGAATTCTTCCCTAACACATTTGCCATTACTAGGTGCAGGGGAAAGTTCTCAGCATTTCAGTGGTTTGTGCTGGCTTGTATTTGTTTGAGCATTAACTGTTAAGAGGTATGCTAAAAATTGAGCCAATAAAAGCACTTTGGCTTTGTTGGAAAACACAACAGCTGGACAGTTTAGAGCTCTTTCCTCTCTGTTTACCTGTTGAAAGATCTGTTGCAGTGCTATACAATAGCTACCAATCTCATCCAAGCCTTCAGAGACTTCTGCATTAAAACATAAAATCTAGTGTCTTAACACACCAAAATGCTTCCAAAGTCATGGGTTTGAAAGCAACAGGCACTTTAGATATACATGAAATGAAACGCACAAAGCAGAACGACGTGTGACTGTTAAGATTATATTAAGTATTTCTTGTTAGCTACTTCATATATGTCCTTTCCAACAGCAGTTAAGTGGGAAAAAGACAAAGTTCCTTAGTCAATGTGTGCTGGAGCAGAAGTGAGTATTGTTGGTGTGGGTCAGTGGTCTCATTCCATCTGTAAACTCTTCTGTTCAGTTCTGTATGGATATCTGATATAGAGAGTTTCCTGCAGCAACAAAAGTAAAAGCATTCCATTAGAGAATGAAGCAAGACACATTTAAGAATCCACAAGAGAGGAGACAACTTTAGACTCAGCAAGGAGAAAGTTTCAAACTTCAGTCTTTTACTGCAGAGGCCAGACCTCTAAAACGCAAGGCTGAAGATGCATTTTGTGACAAACTGTTAAAACCCAAATATACTCATTATGCTGATACGATGATCTGTGATTTCATGACAAGGTTTGAGATTTGTAAAAGGGTACTGAATGTTAATGCTGCACCTACCTTGAAAAACAGTTGTTAGCTCCCTGGTAGATCAGTTGTATAGAGAAAGTCCTTGCTGGTAAGTTTTATATCCGAATTTACATGACTTTTGCTCAGATTCCTTTTGATCTCTTTGAACAGAGAAAACTTTTCTGCCAGTATAAATTCAAGATTACAATACTGGCAATCTAGCGGCTCCCTGAGGGAAGGATTAACTAAATCCACAGAAAGCAGAAAATCCTTCCTTCTCTACTGCCTTTTTCCTGAACTTAGGCACTGACTTTTTTATATCTACATGCAGAGAGCTCTTTTTAATGGTACATGGCAACCCTGAAATTAACAGAAACCTGGAATGTGCCTTGTTATCTTGGAGAAGGAATATTTCCAATCGTCAATAAAGTGCTGGCATACATTATCCAGGACAGGTTCTTCCCTTCTCACTCTGCAAACCCCAGTGATATAACACAACTTTAATTTTACTCTTCATAATTCCTACCTTAGGCTACCTTTCTGTGTGACTGTCTGAGGATCAGGTATACTTGTCTTTTAGCCTATGACACTGCATGAAGACACTTTTCAGGACCAGATGACAACAGGCTGTCACAGGAAAAGGGTTTTTAATTTACCTTATGAAAGGATGACGGAGTAGCTCAGCCAGACAACGCAGATAATACGAGGATGCAGTTGAGGATTTTTCTAGTGTAGACACACTCACTTTACAATGACTCCAAAAGATGTCTGCTCCTTGAGGGATAGTGACTTTAGTAATGGTATTCTTATCATTCCCATCTACTTCCAACAGACTAGTATATGCTTGCTCATTTTCTGACACAACGTAGCTCTGAATGAAAAAAAGCTTCGGTTTTCCGAGGAGGCCAGGACATGAGTCTGGTATAAAGTATTTCTTTATTTGTTCCAAAGGGAATCCAGAATAGGTGTGGTCTGTACAGAAGATACTCTGGTGATCTCCACGGCTGACCAATATGCAAATGAAGCTGTCATAATTTCTGTGGTTCTCCAACTTTGCCACTTCAAGCAATATTTGATTCATGGTGGCAATATTTAAATATCTGTGACAACAAACATTATAGCCTAAGCCTCCAAAGGTCTCTTCCAACATATCTGAAAGAAGTAAGATGTAATTAAATCCAAGCACATCAAGGCTCAATCTCAACTATCCCAAATTACAGTATTGTGGTAGTTTTGGCTTTAGTTTTAGCTAGGCCTCAATTAGCAGGCCCAGAGGATGTGACATAGATTAGAAGGGACAGACATCACCTGACTTAAACAACCAAAGAGATATTTCATATCATCTGACATCATCAAGAAGCATCAAGAGCTATAAAAAGAGAGGGAGGTGGAGCTTCTGTCTCTGTTTGGTCTTTGCCTCAGCCCAGTGAGGACTCACTCCCTGCCTCTGCCGAGATCAGGCCTTGCTGCCACCCCTGCTGTGTTATCTAGGGAAGTGAACATTTTCTTGTTTATTTTTCTCCTCTCTTGCGGGGAATTTTCTCTGGAAGAGTTTTTGGGAGGTTTTGTGGGGTTTGGGTGGTTGGAATCTGTATTATTTGGTTGGGTGACTCAGGAGTTGTTTTTGTTGGTTTGTTTTTTCTCACATTTGTATATATGTATTATATCATATTGTGTTTTAATTGTCTCTCTTTTATGTAATATAAGAAGCTTGCTGTTTGGGGTTTTGGGGTTTTTTTCCCCTCTCCTCTTTAGTTTTTTCTCTTTTCCTCCCTCCTCTTCCCTTGGTGGGGGTGGTGGATACTCTCTCTGTGTTGCACAGTTGGCATTTTGCCAGCTCAACCTAACACAAGTATTTACAGTGTTTTGCTATTGGAACTAAGTAGTTTATTTTATCACAATAATTAAAAAATCAGGAGTACTTGGTGCTGATCACAGTATATTACATACTTATAGTGCTATATACATGCTGTCTTTAACATGAGTTATCTACTTCATGATAGCAAAGACAGCATTATTTGGCACATGGTCTATTCCAAGTTCCACAGGCACGTACATGCCTCATTTAGAGCCAGTATCCCAAGTGCCCAGGACTTAAAATATCAGGCAAAGAAAAAACATCAGAAAATGTTTCACATACTTGAAATGGTAAGGAATGATCTGGATAGCATACGAAGTCTGTTTTCCCTTTTAACTGGCCAAAATTACTCTGAATGGTTATTACAGATACACAGAACTGCATAAAAACCACAGAGGCTCCCTTGAACCTTCTGCAGTCATTTATGCTTTTTATTATATAAAACAGACTTTAAGTGAGGGATGAAGGTGAAGAATGTACACTGGAGTCGTAACAGTGACAGAATGGCATTTTCAGGGAAAAAAGAAATCTGTATAATGAACCCTTTCAAATGAGTGAGAAATTAAAACTGTAGGTAGCCAAACCCCAAGGTTTAACTCTATTGTATTTGTGTTAACCTGGGCTGCAGGAAAATGTGCTAAGTTCTAAATAACTACTTTGGATGATTATTAATACGGGAGTGAAACCAGATTCATGGTGGTTAAAACCACAGGAATTAAGTGTTCAGAGAACCACAAGCTACTGCTGCAACTCATACCTGTACCATTCTGTCCTCAGTTTACACCAAATATATACATTGACCATGCACAGTTTCTGATATGAAAGTAAGCATGGGGTGCCATGTTTACATAAGATGCCTCACACTCATGACTGTCCTTTGATTTCAAAGGTTTAACAATCCCTAATTAGCAGAGGCTGTTTCAAAGGTAGCAGCAAAGCAGCTGTACCACCACACTGTTCTCAAAATGCCCATAGTGAAAAGAGGGAACAGAACTCAGAACTTTCCTCAGCAAAACACAGGATAGATACAAAGCCTTTACTACAGTGACACAATAAACAAGAACTACAGTTTCATTCCAATTCTGTTAGTTTGATTAAATTTTGTAAAATAATTCAAAAATAGTCCAGACATTTTAAAATTTGAAAATGAAAGGTAAATCCCCTCTATTCTCTTGTTATTCAGGTAGAAGATGCAGTATCAATATGGTCTGGCAGTTACATACTGTAGGCAGCTCTCCATCAGGAGAGGGCAGCAGTACATAACAAAACCTGAGAGGGTGATTTCCCTGTGATTCACTGATCTCACTGGCACATGCATGTACACAGATACAAAACCTGATGTCATCTTAGTCCATAAACACACTTAACTGTCACAGTTTAAAAACAAACAAATAAACTTCAACAAACTTAGAGCTGACACCTTAATTTCACAATGAATCAGAAATTACACATAGTAAGCCTTGGATACTTTAAGGCAAGAGAAACCACAGCATTACATGCTGCAACCTGAGATCAGAACCAGTTTCTTCAACACTAATCATCTCCCAACAAACCTCCACAGACTTTTGAGCATCTCCATTCCACATAAAAAACTAGCTTTTCCCCCCGATTGTTTACAATGTATGGGTAAAAACTGGCTTCCAAATGGAAAAGCCAAAAGCAGCTATTTACAGAACAGCCAGGTGCATTTCAGTTTGAATTTTATCAGCATTTGATAAATTCATGTAGTTTACACTGGGCACTTTCAACTATTGTAATCCTTGATCCTACAGTATCTGCTACTGGTTCACCTTCCTGAGATTAAATCTTGGGATAGCTACAGATTCTAACGGACGCCACAGATATGATTACTAATGTTCTCCCTGCCTTCTTATGTTTCTTTAGTGTATTCAGACTTCAGAATAGCGTGGCACAACTCTCTAAGTGGTAAATGCCTTTCTAACAAACTCCTTTAAGCAATGCTGTATGTCTCCTGAATCTCACTAGCACAGTAATGTACTTCAGTGAAAGTCCTGTTTTCTATCATTTAAAGACGCTGACAAAGCACTGGAGATTTAAACATCTGAAACACAGACATGGTTTAGTTGCTTTGGCATCCAAAGCAGACATGCATGGAGACTGTGGCACATTAAGACTTTGGGTAGTTTTGGGACAACAGCAGCACAGCCACGACCTGTAGGTGTATCTGACCTGCCAGGTGCTAAACACGTAACTCATTACTGTTCCTTTCCACTCAGCAGACTTCCACTGTCACATTTACACCTTCTGTTCTTGTACAAGTACTGGAATGATCATATGAGCTCATGAAGAGCACACACATTGATTTTTTTTTTGTTCTACTTCTGTAAGTCTTTGTATCTAATAGCAATTCCAATGACAAAGGGGTCTGCACAGCATATATCACCTGTGCAAGAGATCTATGCCTTCTAAGGAAGAAGAGATCTAAATTTATGTATCTGACATAGCAGTTCTTTCTTTACTTCCTGTTTTCTCTACCACACATGCCTTATCTGCTTTTATACTTACGTGTTTCACTTAAAAAACTTAGTCCTGGCATAGTAAAACACAAGCCAGTAAAACAGTTCAATAAATCAGGTCTGCAGATGATCATGTCCCATTAAAGACAATCAAAGATTTAATTTTTTTAAACAAAGCTAATTTAACACCTCATGTTTTCTTTAGCCCTACACATTGAAATTTCTCTAGCAATTCCATTTGCATTTAAGAATCAGAGCCCCAAGTAATAATTGTTTCGGTCCTGGAGCAGACTATCAAGCTACCATCCAGATTCAGGCTGCACACTAAGCTTCTTGCATCAAAAGGGTATTTTGCTTTCTAAAGTTGCTATGAAAGAGAAGAATAGGTGAGCAAAGAAGCAGGCAGCAGGACAGAGCAGAATGTTCGGTCCCAAGAGCCACCACCTCCAGTCTTTCAGTCCTTGGCACTGTCTACTTTCCTCTTGGGGCAAATTCAAGGTTTGTGTCGTTTTATTTTTTTGAGAGTAGAACTGAGGAAGTGCTTTAGACTGAACAATATAATTTGTACATGTAGCAACTGCATCCTTGTTCTTCTGGAGTTTTTTGGTGGGGTTTTGGTATTCTTTTTCTCCAGAGGTCATTGCTGAACTTGGCAGTACAGACCAAAATCTCAAAAGATGCTTTCTAGTTGCATGTAACCAAGTTAAGTTCCTTCCTCATCCCTCTCATCCATGCATGGCAGGATTGTGAATCAGTTCCAGTTCCAGTTACCCTAATGGCAAACAAAGTGTCTTTGTTTCTATCATTCACCTAACATATTACTGTCAAGCAAACACAAAAACTTTGCTTTCCACATCTTTGGAACTTTGCTCTTCAACAACTACACCAGTAATTCTAAGCCTGTCCACCTGCTGGACCATTACGTATGAGAAGAACAAAAGCTATGCCCACAAACCCTCTCCTTCCCCTACATCTTCCAGCCTACTACAGAACTGACTGCAAATACTCTCTTCCCTTTTATTTTTAGCCTCATGTGTTTTACAGTGGTTGGAGAGTGAGGGGGTTTTCTGCTTATGCAAAAATCTAGTTCTTGGATTCTACAAAGGCCATCAGAAAACCCCCACATTTTAACCATGGCACTGCCTACAGTGACAGCTATGGTGAAGTTCCAGTTAAACAGAAGCCTGTCATAGGCACATGATTACAGTAGGACCACATGGCTATTCAATATCTATGGAGTCCAATACGATTGCACTTCAAATCTGTAACAGCTTTGGGTTTGGTTTTCTTAACTGGTGGGAAACATTACCTTTACCATCTCTGTTAATAACCTGGTAGCTTAATTATTCTGTGGGTGGTCCCATGGTGTAACGGAGAGCACTCTGGACTCTGAATCCCAAGGACCTGAGTTCCAGTCTCAGTGGGGACCGTCCCCTGGCAGCTAAAGCC
>JAWWEV010000172.1:27493558-27509879 GCA_035583235.1 Hafferia zeledoni
AGGGAGCGCTGGGAGGGAGGGCATGGAGGGAGCGCTGTGAGGGAGGGCATGGAGGGAGCGCTGGGAGGGCCGGGATGGAGGGAGCGCTGTGAGGGAGGGCATGGAGGGAGGGATGGAGGGAGCGCTGTGAGGGAGGGCATGGAGGGAGCGCTGTGAGGGAGGGCATGGAGGGAGCGCTGTGAGGGAGGGATGGAGAGGGAGGGCTGTGAGGGACGGGATGGAGGGAGCGCTGTGAGGGAGGGATGGAGGGAGCGCTGGGAGGGAGGGGATGGGGGGACTGCTCTGAGGGGAGGTCGGTGATGGCAGCAACGCGGTCCTGGGTTCATTGTGTGCACAAGAGTTTGAACGCTGCGTTTTTATACTGCTGCTGGTATGGGGACAGACAGAATGGCTCTGCCCTGGGAGCTATTAAGCAGTGGAGCGTTTTTCAGTGAGCAGCTACAGACCTGGGTTCGGTGTGTGTACGGGTTTTAGCTGGAGTTTAGACAGATCTACGTCCCTAAGTGGTTCATGCCTTGCTCCATCTGAACTTGTTCATTCACAGTGAGGATAACGTAGAGGTGTGTGAAAGTTGTATGCTTGCTGTTGTATAATCCTAAATAAATACTAAGTAATGCCTTACTCCAGAAAACTGGGTGTTGTGATTCCCTTGGCATAAACTGGCAACTTCCATGAAGCCATTTCCTCCAAGATGCCAGTGGTGCAGCTGGAGCTGCCCTCCAAAAGGCCTAAAATCTAAAAATTCTGAGCTATTTCATCTGCTGAACTAGACAAAAGCCACCTCCATATGTGGTGAAATTAGACACATGCAACTCCCAGCTCAGTGGATTTCAAAGCATTTACAGTGAGTCATTTTTTTGTGCTGCTAAAAATAGGGCAGTGGAAGCACAGTACTCTGGGATAGCACACACAGAGTCAGGCTGTCTTTGGAAATACAGGGGAAAAGGAGGCAGAGAATAATCATACACACCAGAATTTGGTCAAGTACCAAGTGACAGCTCCTTGTTCTGAAAAATACCTGTACTCTTACTGAAATTGTATGGTCAGGCTCTCACTGTAGTGTCAGTCATTCCAGGGTATCCCAGGATCCCTGCTATTCAGAGGCAGCATTGGATTGGTGCTGATTCAGAAGGAAACCAGCTACCTGCTGTGAATCAATACACACACTTTCTCCTTGGACCTGTTCCATACAAACACATGAAGACTTGTACAGGCTAATAAAGAGGCTAAAGGAGATGGCATGGTTGCAGGCTTATAAAAGAATTCTTTTCTTTTATGAAAGAAGAATGAGTGATTTACACATTTAACACAGCCATTACTTAAGGTACCAATACACTCTTTTGTTTACTTGCTCCAATTTTCTCTTTATGTAATATTTATATGTTTATTAAACAGTTTCCACATTTTTATAGGCAGCATTTGGAAGCTGTATACAAGTTTCTTCATTCTTCCCTGTTTCTATGTTGAAATACTACATTGTCTTCAATAGGTACTCATGTAAACTAGAACTGTGAATCAGTATAAATGTCCAGCATGGAGCTTACCAGTAAGATCAGATGTCAGGGAGAAGAGATGATCCTGTTTGTTTAAATGCAAAGGGGTCTGGATATAAATCTCTGGCTTGGACATACTTCTTTTTACATGCTTTTATAACACAGGTGATATGCTTTAATTATCGGTTTGATCTATTTAATTTTGTAGAGCTCTCCTAGTTATGTCAATCAAAAACTTAAGGATTTATGTCTCCTAAAAAGGATTATCTGACTTTCAGATTTTCAGATTTCTCTTTGGCCTACAATTGAGGACAGAGAATGTATAAAACATCTGTAAAATCATTTCCCTGTCACACATGTAAAACAGTTTGATGAATCCCTTAATGTTTTGATACCCACAATTAAATGGGTACATTTGATTGGAAGACAAGCGTGGGTCCTGAGTACATTCCTGTCATAGCCCTTGAAGCAAATACTCCTAAATTCAATTAGCCACATGTAGAAAATACACTTGCATTGATGTATAAAGCCTGGTAAATAAAAGCTGATCTGGCAAAGAATAGAAGCTTATAGTTTGAGAGTGCAACACAAATTTCTGTATGAAGCTTTTCAGGAGTTCTTTCACTGCAGGTTAATAACAGAAACACGGTTACAGTCTGGTACCTAAACTGCAAGTGCTTCACATAATGAGAACAGTTACCTTGTTATGCTCTGAGAGAGAAAATTTATACTATGCTGTAGTCACTATTGTATTGGAATAATTTAGCTGCTTTTCTGTAACATACAAATTTGGATGATTATGCTAACAATGTAAATATAAGCAAATAGAATAAACCACAAGTATCTTTCCAAGGGAGCAGTAGCCTTTTGGATGGAGATGGGATTTCCACCTGCATTTCAGGAAATGGAGCATCAGATACAAAATGCTTTCTGACTGTGGTATTACAGCCATGCATGTTCCTTACCTGCAGGTGCCACTGCAGTTTATGACCCTGTTTTTTGCACTGTAACATATCTATGCTGCTGGCCATTGCTATGGTTACAGCAAAGACAGATCTGTACTATTATTTTCATACACAGGAAATACTCCATTTCCAAGCAGGATTGATACTATTATACATTTGAAAGAAAAATCTTTATGAGTATTGGATGTATTATGAGACATTTTTACATTCCACAATATTGGCAAAATATGTTCATTAGCATCAAAGGCAGTTTTTTAGGGCAGTGGCTGCCATCTGGCTATTAAACTATCCAATAATACCACCTTAATTCATAAATGCAGGCCATAATTCTTTACAGAGAGAGTGATCAGGCAGTGGAATGGGCTGCCCAGAGAGGGGGTGGATTCCCCATCCCTGGAGGTTTTTAAACTGAGCTTGGCTGTGGCACTGAGTGCCATGATCTGGTAAAGGGACTGGAGTTGGCCCAAGGGTTGGACCTGATGATCTCGTAGGTCTTTTCCAACCCAATCGATTCTAAGATTGATGATTCTATGAATATTACCTGAACTAGTCTAGTCTAACAGTGAATATGCTTGATATATTTGCTGTATGAGTGAAGTGGCAGTCTTTATCATTTAAAAAGACTGATTCTACTGCACATAATGTTAATTGTTTTTCTGTTAATTGTTTTTCTGAACAGCCATCTAAAATTCAGTACTTTTAGGAACTTCAGTGTTGGACTGAGATAGAAAACAAGCAGTGAGAGCAGCTTTTGAAAATGTGCACTCTGGGTGGTACTGCCAAAGGGACAACAGAAACATTTTGTGCAACAGACCTTAACCAGTAGGTTCTTGATTTGTTTTTTGGGGAATGATGCAACTGGACAGGAATGTTTGAGGGAACAATCAGGCAAGAAAAGTTCAGTAAAACCAGTGTTTGCACTATGAACAGTGCCTTGAGCAATGTCATGCAAGGATGACAAACTCCACTGAACACCACAGCTGCACTCACACAGTAACAGATGTTGCTTAGTGGCTCTAAAAATAAAGCTCCATGATTATCTCACTCAGAATGGTTGTGTGGGAATGTACATTTAGGGAAAAAAAAAGATATCTTAGCCATGTTTTGGTAGGACCTTCAACTTTTTTGTAAACCTGCAATTTTTGACAGGGTTACTTAAAATTTTTGGTTTCTTCACCATGGAAGTACAATATGTAATTGTGTAGTGGCATCTACAGTTTCACACTTGTCTAATTTTGCTTTTCTCTTTAGTGACACAGATATCTTGTTGTTTGGATTGAACAACTATATAATATATCCTCCTTACTTTGTTACTAATGGTGTAACAAAATTTAGAGTAGGATGTTCAGCCAATTCTAATTCCTAGCACTGCAGAGAACATACACTGCCCACAGGCCCATTTCTATTCTAGCCTTAATTCCAGGCATCCTTAAAGCATGCCAGATAATTTAAGGAAAACCAGGACTTTTAAAACAAATTATTAAAAGAGATTAGGTGTAAAAATAAATAATACACCAAACAAAGGAAAAAATGAATTTTTCCTTCTCTTTTTCGCAGTACAGTCAAGTATACTGGAAGTCATATTAGGATAAGGTAGTTATTGCTGAGTGAAACATTTCATTCTATGTTACTAAGCAAATGTGGCAGCAATGGAATTTTTAATGTCTGGATATTACACAGCAGATTATTTTGGTGCACAGTGCCTGCCAAGTTAATTATCTGTTCAATAGGATTAAGTATAAGCTTTGGTATTTTCACATACTTTGAGGCAGTTTGGGGTAGTTTTTAAAGCTTTACAGTAACATTTATTTAGAGACATAAGAGTGAATAGTAACAAATATTTCTAAGAAATAGCAAACTAACAAATCATTCATTACTACTTACTGACAAATAACTTATACCTGTAATAAATACAGACCTTCTCTTAAAAGCAACACAGCTCTCAATTGCATTCAACAGAATGTTGGCAGGGCTTGAAAGAGCTAGTCAGATAGTTTCTCTTATTCTGTAAAGGATGGTACAGCAAACCCAAGAGAAGTCTTGTGTTGTTTTCCCCCAGATCAAGGTCAGTTCAATTGCTCTGGCTGTTTTTTGATCCTTACACAGAAGTACAATAAATAAAAGAAACATTCTTTTGCCTGTGATAGACTTTAATAGGCATATTATAAGTACAGAGTGAGCAGCAGGTTTATGGATGTTTCAGCTTACGATTAGTAAGTGTTGTCATATTTGCTCTTCAGTGATGGCCTCCACTCTTCTTTGGGGGAAATAGTGTATATTCAATGCCAAGAGCTATGACGAAAGCTGCAAATCCCCACTTGAGTCCCCTGGTAAAGACCTCTGTTATGGTGACAGGTTTTGCAAAGCCACCCATAAATCTCCAGGCTTCATTACTAGAAGAAAAATGTAAAGAAAAGAAAAAACAGTATCAGTGGAACCACTGTGGTAAACACGAACAGGGACATCTTTGCTTGTAAACAATGATGGAGGTATTTCAATTAGATATACTTTGAGCCTATATAAAATGTTCTGTCATTTAAGTACCAGGAGTTACCATAGTAAAGTTCATGTTTTAACTGTAATTCTTTATGTGTATAATTTGAGATACAAGAAACTCCAGCAAACAACGTGGTTATGGGAACAGAATCACCTCCCCAAACTTATGTAATTGTTTTTTGTCTGTTTTTACTCTGAAAAAGAATCAGAACTCATCCTAGTGCAGAGGCACATATTGTTTTACAATACAACAATTAACTATATTAGGTTCAATGATAAAAAAAAGAAAAAGCTGAAAAGATTGTGCTGTTTTAGCTACAGAATATTTACAAAACAGTGTGATGTTTGTCTTACTGTTGTCAGGCTACATTATTACTGAAAACGTTAGTCACTGCTCTAGCTGAGTCCAAGTGTGCACAACCAGAGTTATCTACAGAGATGGATGCAGTTTGTCTCTCCTAAGGACCCAGAAATCCTCAAGGAGAGGAGAAAGAACCAAGCAATAAAATCAGAACTATCATTTCAGGAAAACATACAGGATTTAAAAACAAGGTGGGGATCAAGTATTTATGTTCATAGACAATCCCCTTGTGCAGATGGATGTTGTGACTGGATGAAGCACAATGGGCATGGAGTGTATTGTCTAGATGGGAGAATAAGGTCTAACTGATACAGACCTAAAATTTCCAAATATGACATCTTTCACAAAGCTTATTCTGTACTGAATATGCACATTAATGTGGGAAGCTGATTCCCTGTTGAAATGAACTCAACATACCAAGAGCCCTCGAGAGAGTTACTTTTTCAGACTTCTGATGCAAGACATTAATAATGCAATCTTCGAGACCACTGAAGCAAGTAACCTGATACTTTAATTTCTCATTTGTTAAGGAAGATTGGCTTACTTGTCCTATGTAACTGAAATACTACTTTACATAAAATTTGAAAAATGAAGAAAGAAAAAGAAGGAATCATCTCATGCTTTTGCATATGACTTGGTTCCTTACTTCAACCCTGGTATAAATGGCTCAATCTCCTTCTTTTACCAGAGAAACTTCAATTTTCTCTTATCTAGGAGGGGGAAGAAATAATTACACAATCTCTTTTCCAGTTTATTGTTTTGCAGCACTTCCTGAAACTGGAAGCACTAAAAGTCAGGTTAATTTCTTTTAATGGGAATAAGCCTTCTGCTTGCTGAAAACAACTTTGTCTGAATGAAAGGAAAAAAGCCCTAATGCTGCTTGCACTCCACAGAAATAGAGGTAAGATAAATGTGACACAGCCCTGTAAAATTCATTAAGGACTGATATTTCAAATATTCCTGTCATCATTAAAAGTATGTTTTACTTTATGCTTGCAGCTTTAAACTATTTAAAAGGAAAAAAACTGCTGTCAATCCCAAACCTCTCCAGAGGTTGTGGCATGAAACAAATTTTGAACAGATTACGTATTTGCTCTTCCACTTTTCTTGTAGTGATTTGAAGTAAAGCCTTTTCTATGAAGGCCCCTGGAGTAGTTTGTTCATGCAGCATTTCCCTTACAAAAGAACCAGACCACACAGCACAAGACATTTGGCATTTTTATTCCCCAAGATGAAAGGGTGGTTGAGCAAAGTATTGCATAATTCACTTAACACATCAAGTGAAGTGGGAGAAATACATTAAGCCCTGTTCTAACAGCTGCCTCATTGATCCAGAATTGCTCTATCTGAAAAGGAGGAGATATTAATTGTAGAGTGGGACAGCCTAAAAGGTGACCCTCCATTACATCATTCACTGCTTAGCCAAATGAAATGCAGAATGGATGCAATTCCACCCTGTTCATTTCCTCTTCTCAAATAAGGGGTACACGAGGAATGCTGCTCCTACTCAGAATGTCAATGCAAAGTCTGTCGACTCCATGAGGATCTGAGCACAGTTTCTGCAGAGCAGCACAGGCTCACCCACACCTGCAGACCTGATATGGCTCAGGTGCTTTGGAGGAGGAGGGTATTGATCCCTGTGCCTGAGCTGTATTGCCATGGACACACCAAGGCTGCCCTGCAGGACGTGGGGACTGGTCAGGGTGATGGAAGGTGCAACCTCCATGCAAAGGGTAAACAAAGACTTAACTGAAATTCTGACCAATTTTCACTGTTTTTACTAAAGAAAGAACAATCTGCAATAGTGTTATGGGTTTAGCCAGGTAGGCCTGAATTTAGGCTTTAGAATTCAGGGCAGGCCTGGGACTGTCAGCTGACTTGAGCTGGGCTGAGCTGACAGCTGACTCCTTCTAGCAAAGAGTATTCCATACCAAATTCCAACATCGTCTCAAAGGGTAAGAGCCAGTGTGGGAGTGACTTGGTCAGTTGCTTCACACTGTGGTCCCAGGAGGGACAGGAGGACCAGGCCCAGAGCACCAGCTCACCATCATGTTACCTTAGGGAAGTAAAGTGTTTGTTCTTAGTCTTCCTCTCTGCTTGAATCTGTCCCTCTGGGGACTGAGTTCTCTGGAGTGATTTTTAGTTAGAATAGTGGGATTTGTGTTCAGTGGAGAGTGGGGAGTTATTCCTGGTTATTTTTAACTTGTGTAAGTGTGTGTTATATTGTAGTTTACTTTTAATTTTCCTCTTTTCTGTATAAATATATACAATTAGTTTAACTTTTTAATCTAGTTTGAGGGTTTTTTTCCTTTCCTCCCTTTTCTCAGCTGGGGAGGGGAGGGAAGCTCTGACACTGTGTGGGGCAGTTGGCATTTTGCCAGCTCAGCCCAAGACAAATGACAAGGTCCAGCTGATGGTAGGACACGTCCAGGTTATCTTTGAGGCTCCTGCACTCACCGAGCCCAGGGATCCCTGAGGCCCCGCTTCGCCAGCCTCTTCTGGACCTCCTCCAGGGGGGTGCCCTCCACCTTCCACTGCCTCCAGTCAGGGAGCACCATCTTCTCATGGCCGTGGCCATGGCCGTGCTCATTTCCGTGGCCCATACCTACAGCAAAACAAAAGTTTGTCACCTTGCAGAGGGTATCACCTTATTCTCACACACTTGCAAAGAACAAACCCCTGTACAGGAAAAATGGGGAGGTGACAAGCAGAAACAGAAAACAAAGAGCTTTGTTTTTAAAACAAAGTGCTGAGAGGCTTTAAGCTGTTTCAGAAGGTGATTACAGGCAGTAAAGCAAACTGTGCAGAGTGAAGTGCTGCTGTGCTGTCAGTCACCACCACCACCTGGAGCAGCTGTGCCACTCCCCTGTGCCAGGAAACCCAATGGTTTCCAAGGTCTGTAAATGCACTTCAGCAGCACCAGGCCCTGTTATGCTACACAGCTCCCACAACACATCAGAGTTCAGAATGAAAACTTCTAAATGAGGTATGGCAGAGCTATGATCACCAAGCTCTGAAGAAAAACCTGAGAAAAACAAAGTCTTGCTGCTCAGCTCCTTTTCAGTTGCCTCCAGTTCAGTGAAATACAACCGTGGTGACCAGGAGAGGTGTGTAACAAGGAGAAGCACCTTTCTTGGCACTGATGAGGCTGAAAAATACAGGCTCTATTTACATACACCACAGAGAAGTATAAAAAGCTTCTCCTTAAGAACAGTGATTGAGACAGATGGGAAGATGAACATTTTCAGTGACGCCCTGAAGGACTGGAAGAAAACAAAGACAGCTTTGAAGTCTATTTTCACAGACCACCTGACACTTCTTTGAGCCAAGATTTCCCATTTTAACACATATCAGATAGCAAAGAACAGATTTAATGTCCTAAACTTTTAAGGGAATTGACTGGAATGCAGAGGTGCCAAGAACACAGCCTGAAGGCCTCTCTGGAAGACGATTCCAGCCTGTGGAGGCAACCAAAGGTTTTCCTGCAGAAGGAATCTTGGAGAGCAGCATTAACGCTGCCACTTCCCGAAAATACCCTCTCAAATTAACCCACAGTCCTGCCAGAAAAGCACACGGCCTGTCTCCTACCGATGTTCCCCTCTGCAGGAGGAGAAGGTCAAGCCCCGCACACACAGGGCCCGGGGGCAGCGGCTCCGCCCGGCCGGGCCCGAGCGGGGCACGGAGGGACAGCCCGGGGCGACACCGACACCGACACCCATCCCCGCCCTGCCCCGCGCGTACACGGGCGCTCCTGGCGGGCAGGGCCCGGCCCCATTCCCATTCCCATTCCCGGTACCTGCCCTCTCCCCGACCCTGCTCAGGACGCGGTGCCACCCGGAACCGGAAGCCACACGAGGACCAGCCGCGACGGGAAGCGTGGCCCGCCCCGCGGGTTCCGGGAAGTTTCTGTTCCGGCCCTTCCCGCCGGCCCGGCGCGGGCAAGGAGGCCGTGACGCCGCCGCTGCCCTGCCCTGCCCTGCCCTGCCCTGCCCTGCCCACCCCGCTGCGCTGCCCTGCCCTGCCCTGCCCGCCCCGGCCGCCCCAGCGCCCCGGCCCGAGCGGCGGGACCCCCGCAGGGCTGGGGAGGAGACGCGGCGGGAGAGCGGCCAATCGGTGCGGGGCTTGTTGCGTGGGGCGTGGCCCAATGGGCGGGCGCGTTGCTGCGGTGCGGGGCCGGTGCGGGGCCGGAGCGGCTGCGGGTGAGGGGGCGGCGGGGCCGGGCGGGCCCAGCGGTGCCGCAGCGGTACCAGCGGCGCTGCCCGCGGGACGGGGCGGGCCGGGAGACACGGAGCCCGCGAGGTCTGGGTCTGGGTCTGGGTCTGGGTCTGGGTCTGGGTCTGGGTCTGGGTCTGGGTCTGGGTCTGTGCCTGTGCCTGTGCGTGCGGGGGCGCGAACCGGTCCCTCCTTTCCCGCCGCCTCCAGCGCCGCTCCCGATTCCGCTCCCATTCCCGCTCCCGCCCCCTCTCCCGTCCCCGCTCCAGTCCCGCTCCCTCCCTCTCGCTGTCCCTCCCCGCCCGCTGTGCCCGCGGCCGTGCCCCAGCCCGGGCTCCGGCCCCGTGTCCCCCCTGCCCTGCCCTGCCCGGGGCCGCCGAGGGCTCCGCTGGGTCTCAGTGGGTGTGTGCTAAGAGGGCATTGCTGTCTGTTCCCACAGGAGGAGCGGGGAGACATCCCGGGATCCTGGAAGTGCTCTGGAAGGTAAGTGAAAGTTGGGAATTCTCTTGACCGCCGCTCCGTGAGCGAGGTGGTGACTCGGGTTTCGCTGAGTGCTTGTCCCTGCCTGCTGTGCCAGGGTGATCGGGAACTGTCAGTTGCCTTCGTGTCTGAGTAATTAAAAGGATTTTTATGTTCATCAAGCCTACCTGCATAGCCTCCTTCGTCTGAAAACAGACTGGTAAAAGTTAACTACACGGTCAGTTACTCAGAAAGATTTAAATTATCCCTCAGTTTTATATGATACAATAATGCTGTTTCTTGCTCGAAGAATACACTGTCATATTAATGTCTGATACTCTTACAAGAATGAAGAGAAGCACTGGTTGTAGCATGATGCTGGCAGAATTTGGGGACAGACTGTAATGCTTTCTACGTGTTTGATGTAAAACGACTTCTGGGTTTAGTGTTTTTTTTTTTTTTTTTTAACGGGGATATTGGAAACGCATGAGAAGAGTTCCAGGAGGAATGGCATTATCATGTTATTAACAGTGAAACTGTTCTAAATAGAGTGCCATCTGTTTAATCCAGACTGCCTCAGTCTGGTTTCAGCATTGAATGTTTTTCACTGTGAGATAAAGTCTGGAAGATTCAGAGCAGTCTCAGGGTGAGAAGAGACACATTTGTCTTTCTGTAATGTGTGGAGGGTGGAATTACGGGGGGGGCTCTTTATTTGTGAGGTGCCTCAGTCCTTGTCTTACAGAGAATGCAGTTCTGTCAGATGCCTGTAAAGTACTTGGTGTTTGCTGTTGTGGCCGACAGTTCCTGTGTGTGCTCAAAGTCCAGCAGGGCTGAGGAACGTTGATATTTTCCTCAGAATTTTTTTTTTCAGTGACCCATAGACATGTTAGATACCAGATACCTTTGGTTTATTTTTTGAGGGAAAAGAACAAAGTCCTGGGTTTTATTTATGTTTGGTGCTTTTTGTTTATTTTATTGATGTTTAGGGGGGGTTTTATTGTTTGTTTTGTTTTCCTGGTGATGCCTGGAAGCAGGACTGGGCTATTCACAGAAGTGTTCTGGTATTGCTGAGTCCGTCAACATGGACAGTCAGTTCCAATCACAGAGCACTGACTGTGTGTGATGTGTTGCAGATGGACAGAATTGTAGCCAAGCAGTGCACTTGGCATGGTTTGTCTCCAAGAGCACCATCTCTTTCAAGGTTTATCTGGGTTTTGGGCAGCTCTTCCTGCCTCCCCCCCAGGTACATAAAGACTCCTGACAGGAAAAGCTGTGTGTGATCAATAGGTCTGTTCTACCATGTTTTGCTTTCTAAGTTCACTTTTCTTTCAGTATGGAGCACACTCTTTTAAAAATGAGATTGCATGTATGAGGGATGTGATGCTTTGTGAGCACAGTAAGCTTTTGGAAGCTGTATTTTCACCAAGTGAGTCTGCATAATTTCAAAGGGCCTACAGTCTTGCTGCAACCTGTTTTGAGAAGGAAGCTTTGCCATAATTACAGTTCTAGTCTGAAGAAATCAATAGTATGCACAAGGAAATAACACAGAGAAAGGAAATCTTCATTTTGTGTAGAAAAATCCCCCAGACTTGAATGTCCTTTAGGATGGGAAGGTCACTGGGGCTCCACATACAGATAATCAGTACTTTTTGTGGTTTATTTAGCTGGTTTTGTTTGGAGAGTTTTTGTATTATTTGTCTATAATTGCTGAAAAGATGTTCTAGGGTAAGGCTGTGTTAGGATGTCTCCAGCCATGCTGGTTGTGGTTTGCTGGGACTCCTGCTGGTATTGCTGGGTTAGAGGAAGGTGACAGGGTTTTCTTGATGAGCTTTCAAAAGTCCACATTTCTGCAAATTTGTGTTGCTGTGCATTCTGGATTAGCAGATTGTGAGCACCTTTAAATGCACTGCTGTTCTCTGCCTGTGCATTTAATGCTCTCTAGCACTGAACAGTGTTTAGTAGTTTGCTCTTCAGAACTGTTTTCTGGAGTAGAGCTGTGTGACTGACAGTGACTTGAATTTCCAGATGACAAAAAAGGGGTTGTGGGGTTGTTTGAGGGTTCCACCCCCCCCCCCAATATCTTTTTACATATTTGAACTACTTAAATAATGCTTTTTTTTCCCCTGAAATTGCATGTTACTTTCTCCAGCTTTGAATTAGTTGTTTTTTATAAGTCATTGAAATTCTTTTGTCATTCAAATAAAATGGTCAACCTGCTTTAATTACAGTAAAAATCTTCCTTTAGTCCATCTTTGCTTCTTTGGATGCTTTTTTAAAAAAGGCTATGAAAGGTGGGGAAGCAAATTATCTTCTCAGGCATGATTAGAGAGCTGATATTTGATGGATGGTCTCACAGTCTCAAACCACTGTTCCACTTCTCTTTTGGAGAAGTGATGGGCTGGAGCAATAGTCTTGGTTTCTTTCTGTCTGTGGTGTGTGTTTGGGTTTCTGGGGGGCCAACCAAGGACCATTCACCACAGAAACAGCCACGCAGGGTAATCTGCTGTTTTCTCTCAGGGTGAAGCTCTGAGCTCCTGCTCTGTGCCAGGACGTTGTTTCCAGCCCTGCCTGTTGCCACAGCTCAGCCGTGCTGGGCAGCAGGTGCTCCATCCTTACCCTCTCCCCTGGGCAGCTGGGTAGGGTTACTCCTTAGGTCAGCTCTCCCAGTCTTTCTGTGGGGATGATGTTTTGTATGGATTTTGTTTCATGGAGATACTTAATTTATAAAAGCTTTTGAGCCTGTGTGTGGGTTTTGCAGCTCCCATGGTTTCTGTCAGTAAGCACTGCACTCCCTGTGTGTGTCAGTCATTGCTCTGTTCTGTTTGGACTCTGTTACCTGAGAACTTCATGTGATACTCCCCATTTTCTGTATGAGGAGGGGCAGAACTTTTGGCTCTTTGCCAAGCAGTTTGATCTGAGTTGAGAATCTTTAAAGATCAGGGTAATGTGTTCACTCAAAGACTTGTCTGGGCAGGAAAATAATTTTTTGGCTTCCATTGCTTTTCCTTAGGCTTTTCGCTTTATGTTAAGGTAGGAAGTGGGATCAGGAAGTGAAGCTGGAGGCTTCCCTCGCTGACTCTGCTGAAGGACATCTGTGCCACTGTAATGATCACTCAAGAAATCCTGTGACTGTTTTCAGGGAACATTGATCTGAGCAGGGACAGTCACAAATAGCACAGTCTGAATTGCTAATTCAGTCAGTTATTTTGATTTCCAGATAGAACAGTTGTGAGGAGTAATTCTTGACTTAATGCTGTCTTCTACAGTTTTTTTGAGAGTAAGAAAGTATTTTGAGTTTGTTTGCTATTTTATCTATAGCTGGTTATACAAGCTGGTTGAATCTTTCTCTCTCAGCACCTTTGCTTGGATAATTCATATTATTGAATTCATATTCATATTATGAATTCATATTCATATTCTAATAACAAGACAAAGGGATTTTTTTTTCAACTTAAGTCACAGGACAGATGTATGGAATGACTCAAGGTGTCTCCTCTTTTGTATAGAATTCTGACTTTGGTTTCTAAGCTTTAAATGTCAGGTCAGGAAGTAGAGGGGCACTTCTGATGAAATAAAATACAGTTATCCAGTAAAACCCTACTGTAAAACAAAACTGCATTGCCAGCAGTGCTACAGGAAGAGCACAGACATGATCAGGGACTGGGTAAAATAAGATGTGGTTTGCAAACTGTTTCAATGCCTGCTGTGGGTTATCAATAATAGTAGAAATTTTGTGTTGTAAGAACAATTGCTGTGTGGCCATTAATCATTCTTCTGTGTTACGTTTTTCTATTAAATGTAATGTGTTTGGGCACAGACTTTTTATGTTCTGCTTTCCTTAGAGCCAAAGAAAACCATTTGTCCTACGGATCACAGAATCACAGAATTGATTGGGTTGGAAAAGACCTTTGAGATCATCAAGTCCAACCCTTGGGCCAACTCCAGTCCCTTTACTAGATCATGACACTCAGTACCACAGCCAATCTCAGTTGAAAAACCTCCAGGGATGGGGAATCCACCCCCTCTCTGGGCAGGCCATTCCAATCCCTGATCACTCTCTGCAAAGAATTTTTTTCTGGTCTCCAATTTCCCCTGGCAGAGCTTGAGCCCATCATGCCCCCTTGTCCTATTGCTGAGTGCCTGGGAGAAGAGACCAACTCCCACCTGGCCAGAACGTCCCTTCAGGTAGTTCTAGACAGTGCTGAGGTCACCTCTGAGCCGCCTCTTGTCCAGGCTAAACACCCCCAGCTCCCTCGGCCTCTCCCCACAGCACTTGTGCAGATGTTTATTGTGTGCCATTTATGTTCATGTGTATGTTTTAAGAATAATGAATTATATGGGCAGGGAGCATATTTGCCTAACAAACTATGTAGCTACTTTTAAACTAATCTGCATCTTTTAATTTAATGCCACTGTAAAGTAATTTGTATCTCATGTACCCTGATGAAGGATTAGGCTGAACTCGGTAATAGCGTTACTCGGTCACAATGAGACCTTATTTTCCTCTGAAATCCTGTTTTTCTCATATGTGGATTCTATTTGAAAATATTCATGGGAATAAAAATCACTTATGGTTACCCACCTCGGTAGATATTTTACTATTAATAAATTCAAATGATTTGTAAAAGACAGAACTATTGTTGGCAAGTCACTTTTTTTGGTTGTTGTCTGTTGTGCAGGCAGTCCAGCTTGCCTTGAGCTGCCCAGTGCTGATGTCAGACCTGCTGCCTTGACCTCTTGGTGTGAGCATTTTAGATTTTATGGGTCAAATTTATTAACTTTGCCTAAAAAGAGACAGCCAGAGACATCTGGAAAAAAATTCTTTCCAGAGAGAGTAATCAGGCATTGGAATGGCCTGCCCAGAGAGGGGGTGGATTCACCATCCCTGGAGATTTTTAACCTGAGATTGGCTGTGGCACTGAGTGCCATGATCTGGCAAAGGGACTGGAGTTGGACCCAGGGTTGGACTTGATGATCTCAGAGGTCTTTTCCAAGCCAGTCAATTCCATGATTCTATGATTCTGTCTGGAGGGAGATCCTGCTAGGGAGTGGAATAAAATGTCAGGTTATAACTACTGCAAAGTAGTAAACTATTTATTTATTTATCTCTTGGTACTGAATATCCTTGCTTGGAAAATGCCAAATTCCCTGGCTGTGTAATGCTGTTCAGCACAGGACCTGATGGAGATGTTGCTGCAGTTCCAGCCTATTAAAACACTCTTCCAGGAATTCCCCCTTTCTGCATAGTCTGTTGGTTTTTTCCTATGGGACAAAGTAGCCAATGACATCTCACTTTGTATTGTGTTGTCATACAGGTCTTCGGCTGACACTGAATTTTGCAGTCCAAAAATGCAAAATCTGTGTTCTTGTGTGTAATCTGCATAATTTATCTAATCTTACTACGTTTTTATTTTACCGACTGTGATTCTTCAGGAAACCAAGTGGTTTAGATGTCCTTTATTGGTGTCTGCCTGGTGTGTGGCTCACAAGTTCTTTAAATAGTTGCACGTTGCTGTTCCTCTGAATTCTATTTAAGTGAAATGTGTGACATGGACATTTGTGCAGGCTGCATGACTGTACTTTGCTGATTCATAAAGGGCACTATTCATACTTCTGGAATCTTTTTCTGTTTCCATTCCCTGTGTTTAGTGGTTTATGAACTTTAAATTGTAATTGTATTTAGGGTCTTCAGCCCCATTTCTGCCCTGTCTTGACCCATCTGTGGGCTGGGGGGATTATTCTTCATCTGGCTAGAAAGAATAATGAGGAAGTTTAAAAGAATTACGTTATTTTTCATGGCCATTCAGCTGAGAAGGTACTGGATTGAAAGATGAGGTGAAATATGTATAAAATTTGCTGTTTTTTTTTTTCTTCCTGTCTTAACTTATTTTTATTCAGACAGTTTGGTTATTTCTGAGAGTTCTGGTGTCTGTTTCTTCTTTACATCTCTTCTTACCTTCTGCTTTGTCTTTTCTGTCTCCATTAGGTTTGAAGATTTCCTGAGCTTTAGGGGAAGCTGGAGAGCAGCCCCCATGCATGTCTGCCTCTGTTCTCATTTGGAATAGGGCCACAAGGTAGAAAACTGGATTTAGAAAAGGTTATGAGGGAGTTCACAGTAGTTACTCAAGTAACTTTTCTAAATATCCTAAGCCAAGGTCTTGGGGGCACATGGGAATAAGTGTAGCAGATTTTGTTTTAGATACAGCTCAACTTAGCTCCTCTCTGTAAATGTGAATAGTGACCCTTCCCCTGTACTCCGTGTTGGTGAGGCCACACCTTGAGTGTTGTGTTCAGTTCTGGGCCCCTCAGTTCAGGAAAGAGATTGAGGGGCTGGA
>JAWWEV010000172.1:27509979-27527515 GCA_035583235.1 Hafferia zeledoni
GCCATGATCTGGTAAAGGGCCTGGAGTTGGCCCAAGGGTTGGACTTGATGATCTCAGAGGTCTTTTCCAACCCAATCAATTCTGTGATTCTAAGATTATATTTCCTATATGTGAAAACAAATTAGGTGGATTTTTTTTAAAACATGTTTTTTGCAAAGATCTGATGTGACGAGTGTGCCCATGTGTGAGCTACACTGGCCATTCCACCATCCACTGTGTGGTGGCAACACTGATGGCTGAGCCACAGGAAGGGTCAATAAGCTTTTAGATGAGACATGTTTGTGAAAGTAGGAGACTAAAACTTAGTTATAGAGAGGGTGGAGTGTGTAATTTATCAAACATTCTGGTGCACACCATCAGAGTAGGGCAAAGAACAAAACTCTAAATGTTCAACTTTGAGTTTAGATATCTCTTTATTACTCTAGGTTAGAGGTATACTTTTTTGCAAGAAGTACCTGATACTTCTTCATATCACTGTTATCCCTCATGCTTTATGGTTGGAAAGTGGTAATTAAAAGAAGCTCCCTAGTAAAACTGGAGGTTGTACTGAAGTTCAGTGTCTGCACATACCAACAGAGGATGGCAGATCACTGCTCAGTGTGGATACCTGCTACAGAATTTTGCAGATGGAAATTCTTAATGCATTTGGCACAGTTGAAGTCAATGCTAAGACTTAGATTTATTTCTGCCAAATTAAGGTTAGAGTTTGAATTTCCAGACTTTGATTGTAACCATGTTGCTTTGTTATAATGTGTGAAACTGGACTTGGGTAGACAAGACAAACCTGTAGTAGACCCCAGTCTTGATAGTACAAGTCTCTTTGTGCAACAGTGAGAGTGTAAGAGTAAAAGGGAGTGTTAATGTATTTTCAAACTTCATATTTTAATGACAGCAGTGGGATAGACACACGATTGGTTAAAGTCCATTTACTGTAGTGAAGTTACACAGAAGTGACCGAGCAGTTTAAGTGACAGTGATGTGCCCTTTCACACACAAGTGTAAGGCATGCTGATGAAGGATCCACCCCAGCAAAAGCTCCTATTTCTTTATGTGTAACAGTGGAGAACTTTCCATTGTTTTTTTTTTTAAATGTTTGCTTGAGCCAAAACAACATAGAGATCTGAGCTAAATATGGACACAGAGGAGAGCAAAGGGGGTTTAGATGTGGAATGGAAAAATTACTAGATCCTTACGCGCATGGATTTTTTTTTTTAAGCTGCTTGTTTCTTGTTCTTAGCATAGAACAGGCCTTAGACAAAACTGCTGAGCTTCCAAAGCTGCTTCCGGATTGTTAATTATGTATATTCATTCTGTTTGATAATTATGTAATTGACAAACCACAATACCCAATGGTCTCCAAAGTTGCATCTGTGCAATTTTCAAATAGTAACATCCTTAAGTTTCTGGATGTTACATAAACCACATTTGTGACAATTTCTTGGGGAGAGAGATGCTGATTTTCTCTGACTCCACAGGAGCCATTCTGATAGCTTTCTTCATGTTAGTGAACTGCAGCAGATTGCAGGGCAAATCTTGCATGTCAGAGGAGCAAGAGCTTCATCAAAATATCTGAAACAGTGAAGTGTTGCCTGGAGGCAGTCTCGTGGTGTAAAGGAGAGCACTCTGGACTCTGAATCCCAAGGTCCTGAGTTCCAGTCTCAGCAGGGACCGTCCCCTGGCAGTTAAAGCCTCCCTGCCATCCCATCCCGTCACATCTCGGATGCTCAGCAGGGTCAGCCCCGCTCAGTACCGGGTGCTGTGACAGTCCCGAGGACTTCCCTGTCACTGTCCAAGCTCGCTCGGCCGTGGCAAATGGACCTGAGGACTTAAACGGTGGGGCCAGTTCTGCACATGCTGTGCCTCACCTAAAACATCCACTGTGCAGGCTGGAAGGGCACGTGGGGAGAGCCCTGCCCAAATCTGTGTTCGTGAAGTCTGGCCATATATATATATGTAAGTGTTGCCTATAGAAATACAAATAGAGGTGGGAATCCTGGGCTGGAAGCTAAGCTGAATGAAATTAGAAAAGAAATACCTGAAACACTGAACAAACTTATGCTTGTATATGTATGGCCAAACTTTGCAAACTTGATACATTAACTTTGTAATGTTGTTTCTGGCTGCTTGAATGTTTGAGTGAAACTCACGATGCTAAGGCAGAAAAATAAATGTGCAGCAGTGGGATTTCACATTTGTTGTGCATAAAATCCTAATCAAGTTAAGGGCTGTGGATGGATTCCAGACTGAGTTAGGGGTCAGTGGCCAGTACTAATTAGCGTTAATTCTGCTGAAATTGTGTAATCAAGTATTGTGCTGATTGTCACAGGGTGCTTTGTGCCTCACCGCCCCCCTGCTCCTTATTGGGCAACTTAAAATTAACTAAATGGTCAAAGGTTCTTTTTTTATTTCCTTTGTGCCTTTTTTCTCAGACTTTCAGATTCTGGTCTGTGCTAAAGACAGAAAACTGGGCTCAGTGTAGAAAGCAGAGGAAAGTTCGAGGGAATTTAGGTATAGTGCCTCTAGACACTAATTTCATCTAATAAATGCAGAAAACTTAAAAAAGATCTGTTGGCCAGTGTGGGAATGGGAGTGCTATGGGGGTTTTTTTTCCTTTTTTTTTTTTGTTTTCCACTGCTAGGAAAGAGCTGCTTCAGCACTGCTCCTCATCATTTTGTAGGAACCTTGTCACATTTGGCTGGTGCAGATGTGTGTGGGTGTGATGGTCCATTGCTCTTCTCTGCTGATGATACTCCCATGATTGTAACCTACTGTGTTTGATGGCTTGTTTTGACAATAAATTTTTGGTCTTGCAGAGAGAGAGGAGGGAACAGATCTTAAATGGACATTATCATGTTAATTAGGAAACCTTAATCACCATGTAAAGAGTTGTCAGCTCTATCAAGTTTTGATGTGCTTCAAATTAATATTCCAGTGGGTAGCTTTTGATAGACACAATATCTTTCCTGCATGTACTGGCTTTATGCAGAATTCCAGTAGTAGTTATTTTATTGCTATTTCTGTGAACTGCCAGGGCATTCTGCTTTAGTAATGTGTGTTGACTTGGAATGGATTGTGATGATTATCTCTTTGTGAATGCAGCCTTTAGAGCCTTCTGAAATGTGTGATGTTGCTGTAAGTAAATTCTGTGTGTTTGTGCATATGCATTGCCTTGGTGGAGAATGAAAAAGGCTTTTATTAGGATTTGCCTTTCTGTTGCAGGGGAATGTTTGAAGTTACCATCCTCTTGGTTTGAATTATTTAAATGAAAGAGACAGAAATGATTAGGGAACAAAATTGTTAAAATATAGTTACACAAGCCTTTCATAGTGCCAGTTGGGTGGCTGGCAGATAAGACAAAAAGCATTTCCCCCCCAGGTATGAAAACCTTCACACTCACTGATAAGAAAGAATTACAGTGTAATCATCTTAACTGGCAAATCTGCTCGTATTTGTGAGCACCACCATACAGGTCTGGGTTTGTACTTTGCTCAGGACAGAGTTCTCACGTGCTGAAGGAGTCACACGTGGACTGTGTGCGTTGGGTTGGGTTTGTTATTGGGGTTTTTTGTGGTCCTGGTGCTGTGGGGGTTTTGTTTTGGCTTTACACGTGATGAGCTCTACTTTTTGAGAAGTTACTCAGTGTTCTCCCTGCAGGTCCACTGTTCATCCCAACAGCCTCAGGATTCTAAACCTTCTGTCTGAGTTCCCTTTGAAAAGCAGCGTGTGTTCTGAGGGGCAATGCTGGATGGGGGCTGTTGGATGAGTGTGTTACCTACACCAAAAATGTACAATTAGCAATCTCTGGTGCCTGGTGCTTGAACTTTGGTAAATGCTGCTCATCCCTATCAGCACAATTGTGTAGGGAAACAGAACAGGCTGTTTAATTAACCTCAGGCTTTGATTAAAAATGTGTTTGAAGAGAATGAACTGAATTTGATCTATGTCAGTGTAACTAATAAAAACCCCTAAGATCATAAATGTTGCGTAGATGGGCAGTGCAGCTTACCTGTAAAAGAATAAAGAAACTATATTTAGTATAGTTTGTGTGGATGTATTTTTGTTTCAAGTAGATATAATACATAGGATTTGCTGAAGAAGATTAATGTTGCAAAAAGCAGTGGTATAATTCTGTGACATGTTTGCATATAAGGCCATCTCTGGTCTTTTTCCAAAGATAAATTTACTCAGGGGACTTGAGGAGAAATAAGCACTGTTCTACCAATTGCTTTTGAAGTTGTTGTTTGTTTTGTTTTTGTGGAAAACTATTCAGTATTACAAAGAAAACCCCAGAGTATCTCTGTGCACGGATGAGGTTATGTAAAAATGGGTGAAGATTAGAACTTTTGAGTTCTCAGTGAGGGTTTTTTTGAGTGCAAGAAAATATGTTTGAAAACCTGGATCATGGTAAAATTGACCCTCAGTAAATGAATTCCATTGCTCTCTGCTCACCAAACAAACTGGAGGAAGCACAGCCATGAAGCTGAATGGATTTTCAGTGATGCCTGTTAAATCTGTAATTATTCATAATCTTCAGACTCACATTTTCTGAATATACATTAGGGCTGTATTTAACAAAAACTTAATTTTGTCCAGGCTGTAAGTAGAAAACATGCATGAAAATGGTAGTGTGCATTTAATATCTTGGTGTTGTTTCTGCAGTGTTGGGGAGAAGGGAACAAGGATTTCCATGTCATTTGAAGTCATCGTGGCTGTGCCTGGGGAAGGCTGCCTTTTTGGGGTTTTTTTGTTGTTGTTTGTTATGGTTTTATTCTGGTTTGGTTCTTATACTGATATATAGCTCAGCTAAATGAAAAGTGTTGTGGAAAATCTTGCCTAACAGGGTGCATGAAAGATTGGGTTGATTTAAATTATTGTCACTGTGTTTTTATTATGTTCCTAAAGATATTATATGTGAAGTTTTACCCCTGAAGAAGAGAGTTTAAATTTCAGAATGAACCCTCCCCCAAAAACCAACTGAATACCCTCCCCAAGAAACACCCCGATGTATATTTGTAACTTAGCATCCCCACTATTTAAAAAATACATGAAAAATTAATAATTTCACACTAAAATATTGATTAGTCCTTCCTTACAGCTGATGGGTCTGTGTTCTGTTCTGATATTGGTTTAACAGCAGAAGAATAAGGACTTTGTAAACAATATGCATTGTGTTTAACTATTCAGCAGTGAAGATTAATAATTAAACTCACACCAAGACAAAGGGGGTGGCTGGTGTAGTTGTTGCACTAATTTACATTTACTAATGTTTAGTTCTCATACAGTTATTTCACACAGAAGTGGCATATACTTCCAGGTAATGGGCACAGAATGCCAATTACAGTAAGCCAAATTTCTGAGTTCCACGGGTGTTTCTAACAAGGTGATGGAAAAGGGCTTCATGTGTGTTAGAGGCTCTGTTTCTTTGCCTGCTTTCTGTGGAGGAGAGGCCAACAAGGGCCATGTAATTTCTTGCTCTGGACGAATTCTAGTGAAGTTGGTGGGGTTGGTGACAAGCATCCATTTTTATATCACAGTCACCTTAATCAGTTGGGTCACCTGTGTGGATTGTTGGTGTTTGTGTAGCTCTTAATGGGTTGTGTTGTAAGATGGTCAGGACCATGTTCTGTTTCTTATGTGTGGCAATTCTGACTTGTACAGTCTGTCTAATTCCAGTATAAAATTAACAGGGTTTTTTTTTTTTCTTATTTTGTGAGATGGTTCTTTGCAGTTCCTACAACCCCATTCTAATGTTCAGGCAGCTGGTGTGAGATTGACAGTGGCTGACAGTGAGTGATGGGATGGATGATGTGGAAGGAGACAAATTGTTTCCTGGGAAGTGACGGAGGGCACAAAGGCAGCTCAGTCTGAGCAGCTTTATCTGCCAAAGCTGGTGCAGGTACTGAATTCAGATTCTTGGTGGGACTCTACCTGTAATAGCAAACAGCCTCTGTGTGGCTTAAATCCTTCTCATGTGTGTGTAGGGTTCAACTTCCTCCTGTTTCATTAGGTCCAGCAGGAGAGAAGAGCTCTGTGCTGGTCTGAAGTTGTGTCATCCAGTGAATAGTGGGGTGATCAGTGATGTTTCATGTCACTATATTTGTTGTTCCGTTTGCCTTTTAAAGTCTGGGAACTTGTATTGGAAAAGTAAGACCAGAATATCAGTCAGAATTAATTTTATCCTTGAAATCCGTGCATCTTAAATGTGAATGGTGCATCTGAGTCACACATGAAATTTATGGCATCGTGTAATGAACGATTCGTCTTAATACTTACAGACCTTTATTTTAACTCTAGCATTTTGCAAGTTTATTTTGGAACTTTGTATTCTTACTGTATCATTTTTTAAAAAGTCAGCAAGAGGATATAATTTTAGCTATAATTGAAGTAAATGCAGATAAATTTGAAGATTGCACTCATTTAGGAATTTGTGAATGCGTAAGTGTATGGATAGGGGGAAATTGTCACCTCAGCTTCATCTATTTACACACTTCCCAGAGCTGGAGGCTTTACCATCTGGAAGTTGGAAAGATTAGAATAAGGGTTTTCATTACTTTCAGAAGAGGATCCTTCAGGTTAGATCTCTTTGAGAACATTTAGCTAGAAGAAAGGAGGTTAGGTAGATTAATTAATGAATATGTTACCTAAATTCCGTTTTGTGTGAATTACAGTTGGGAGCAGATACTGCAGCAAGAAATACATACTGATAGTGGAATAGATATTTTGGTCTGGAATTGAAGAAGTCTTCAACTCTTTTATGGCTATTTTTGTAATATAACAGGCATTTATTTCTATCGAGTGACGATTTTACAGTTCAGAAATAGGAAGCTGCTTGGAATCTGCAGTTCGTGTCTCAGAGCTGTTTCTGCATTAATTTCTTTCCTTTGCAGGCAGGATGATGATCTCAGCATAATGTCTGCAGTCCCATTCCAAGGTGCGTGTTGAGGGGTTTTTGGTGGTGTGTGTTTCTCTTGATTTTTCCTTTGGTTTGGTTTTTGGATGTTTTTTTGGTTTTGTTCCCATAGAAATTCGGATTCAAGATTTCTCTTTAGCCTGTCTATTCATTTTTAGTCCTTAGCCCTGAGTGTCCCTTAGCTGTGGTTTTGCAAGTGGTAGGTTTGTTTGGGGTTTTTTGGCTCCTTTTTTCCTATGCATTTTGTAGCTCTGCTTAAGGCTTTTTAGGTTTAATTTACTTCTTGAACCAAAACTATGAACCAAGAAGGTGTTAGGAGAGGTAAAGTTACACGGAAAGTCATTTGCATGGGAATGTTTTTGTAAGTGAAGAAGTTCATACAGACAAACTGGTGTAGGAAGAGTTATTGCATAGGAACTGATGCAAAGGGAGGACAACCTGTATTGTTTAGTGTAGGTCGGGTTATCACCAGGATCCTGACGAGAGAGTGTTTTAGGATTAGTGTAGGATGACTACATGAGGTTGTTTCTAAGGAAACTGATGCTGAGAGAGGAAGGTAACGTTCTCTGACCAACCTACGTGTGTGTGTGTGTGTGTGTGTGTATTTTTAACTGCGTCAGGTCTTTATAATAGAATAATTAATATGTGTTTTGTGGTATTTAAAGGTGCAGAATAATGTGTCTATTATTGTTACTTCCCAAATCCTGTAAGCAATGTAGAGGAGTATTTTCTTTGTATACCCAAGATAAGGTTCTCCTTCCACATTCTTGATCATCTTAACTCTTTTCTGCTTTATTCATTGCATGAACTCTTAAGAGAGGATTTAGCTACAAGTGTATAATTGTGTTTTATTCAGATTCTGTTTATTTCCCTCTGTGAGGCAAACAGGACTTAAATTTTCCCCTATAGAGTCACCTGACTTCTGTGGCTTTCTATGACTACTCTGCAATACAATGAGAACACCAGCTTTAAAACAATTTTTTAAACTGTCACACAGCATCCGTTTTCAGTGTTGTATTTTCATTCACACTACCCTGTTTGTTTGTCTTCAACAATTGTGTCTCTGTAAAGCAGTTTCACTGTAGAAATGGTAGAAGGTTGGCAGCTTGAGCTTTGTGGTGCTTGAAAAGGCACAGAAGATAATTTAGAGCTTAATATCACTTGGAATTGTTATTGGAACAGATGGGCTGTACCTTCCCTTTACCTCTTGTTTGGCAGCAGCTGAAATCGATGGGACCTTTTTGATAAGAAATGGATTTACTGTGCAAGTCTGGTACCGTGGAAGTTTGCAGGACTATCATCAATCATCTTTGACTTCACTGTGAGGAGGCTTTTCCCCATTGTTTTCACATAACTTTCTTTCTTGCTGGTATCCAAAAAGGAAGTTTTTTAGCCTGGTTATTGCTGGTGAGTCAGAGTGGGCAGGGAAGAAGTGTCTTATCCAAGTTGTTTTGCATGACTTGCATGACTAAGGCTTGCCTAATAAGGCTGGAAACCAAAATCCCATATACAGAATATGTCAGCATTTATATTTTGGAGTTGGAATGCATGTCTGTCTGCATAAGCTTGCAATTAAATTACCTAAAAACTGGAGTTGGAAGAGGACTCTCTTTCCATTAAAGAGAAAGCTTGAGGTGATGATTTAAATTTATAGCTGTCCAGAGAATGTTTTGTTTCTTTCGGTTTTGTGTCTGTTTCTCTGCCCTGTGGAGCTGGGAGAGTTCTGGCAGAATTCTTCTACCTGTTCCCAATGCCAGGCTGCAGTTGTAGCTCTGACTTGTTGAGGACAACAGTTTTTTAATTTATTGTTTTATGTCCTTTCCTAAATGACAGCTTTTATAATTGTCTATTAAACAGGATTGTGGTAGAATAATATATTTAGGTAGATGAGTAGAAGAAAATCAGTGATATTTGTGATATGTTTATTATAAGAAATGTATATTATAATACAGGTACTTTTAATAAGTACAAGAAGTAATCTACCAAAACTGAATACTTCCATGTCTGCTTTTATTTTCTCTTGGGATCGGGTTAGTCCGAGAGTCAGTCCCTTTTTTAGTGTGGAAATCAGACCATACCACGTCTGTTTGTTACAGTCTGGCCGGTGGGTTTGGAGTGGCTGATGGAGCTGTGCACAACTCTGTACTGAGAGGTAAGGAAGGAGCTGCTTCAGGAGAAGGTTTCTGTAGAGCATATCAAGGAAGGGGTAGCTTACACCGTTATGTTTTCTTCTCTACTCTTCTTGGTATATAAAGTAGTAACATGGTAAACAGGTGTTACAATGTTTATCTAAAGTATCTCACTGCCCTTATACTTTATGATAACTGGGCTTGTGGTGTGAGAAACAGAACGGTGTTAGCAGTAACTTTTCTGCCTTGTTCCATTTTAGTATTTTATTTTGTATTGCTCTGTTACCAAAATATCCATTCTACCTTCTCTACCACCTAATTCCATGTGTTTCTAACACAAGGAGTTCTCTTTCCTCTGAATTTTAAAAATTATTCCCATATCCAGGTTAGAAGCTATTTTTCACAATCTTTGTCATCAACTACCTCTTAACCATTTTTATGCCTTACACCTACTTCTTTCTGGGTTTTGCATCAGCTGTAGGCCAGTATTTCCAACCAGAGCATATTACCCATTTTGTACACTCCACTTTCCTGTTTTCGGATTTTCTTTAAATCCGTTCATTGTGATGAAGCATCTTGGTGTATATTCCAGCTGCTGATACATTCCTGAACAGATGTTTTCATTACATCATCAGTGTGTTACCTAGTCTTTTCCCACTGGGTCTTTTAAACCTCTACATTCAGGAATAGTTCATCATGAGAAGTTCAAATTGTTCTTTTGTTACCTGCATTTTCCAGCATGTTGCCCAGTTTTCTTTCTCCAGAGTTGACCATTCTTGTTGAGGTGGGTGTGTGGCAGGGAAGCACATTGTCTTATCTGTTCTGCTTCCCTGAGTGTTAATTACATTTAATGGAGATGCTCTTGTTGCAGGGCTGTGAACTTTCTGGATCAAAGAAATGGAATATATGTTTAGTTCAGAGTAAGGATGTGTCCTTGATGGTTTCCTTGCGACCTTTTCACAGAAGCAGCTTGGAAAAATCTTTCTTCAAATACACTTCTTTCGATGTTCAGTAATGAATTACATATGTATGGAATGTATATAGACCTTGGAAGAACAAGCTACACTGATAATTGAGTTTTCTGTTCTCTTACACCTCCTGTCAGCTCATGACGTTCCCTTGCACATGTGGCACTGAAGAGATCATGTCACATGAAGCTTTGTGGATTTTTTTTTGCTGACAGTTCATGTTTTAATTGCAAAATACTCTTCTCATGGCCCTTGAGGTAAAAATAATGTAATATTTTTATTCATTGTGTAGCTAGGTCTAAAATCATTACATACATTGTGCCATCTGGTGTATAATGGCCAAAAAAAATTGAACTTGTTCTTGAAGTGCCATGCCCTGGTCATGTAATCTCTCCTGACTTCTTTAAAATGAAAAAACAAGCAAAACCCTTGCATAAAATACAAATCAACAAGAAAAAAACCCCTCTGTATGCTTGAATAATCATATCTTCTTAAATGCTATCAATTATTAATATCTAACTGGTAACACTTTTTAATCCTCACTGTAACAGTTGATTGCACAGCAAGTGCTGCTGGCTCAGATTATTTGGGTAATCATTTTGCTGTTGCAGATTGATCTTGTTTGGTGGTTTAAATGCAGACTAGTAAATAATAATGTATTCAGTCAGTACATCTTTATTCTAAATGTAAGTGTAAAACAAGGTCACTGAGGAGAGCAGTTGATTAAACCATTTCTTGTGTCTTTTACTGTAGTCCAAAGTTCTTGGGCAGTCAGCAAAGTTTTAAGTTTCATTGTTTTTGACAGTATATTGCTGGAATAAGTTTTATTTCACACTTATGTTTTCAAAGACAAATATATAGACAACTATATAGAGAATGGTGAATTCACCATCCCTGGAGGGATTTAAAAGACTTGTAGATGTGGCACTGAAGAACAGGGTTTTTTTGTGGAGCCCCTTTATGCCAAATGAATAAGTTTAGGGGAAGACTTAAACTATTATTTTAGGTGCTTTTTGGGGGAAGCTTTTTGCTACTTGATTTTTATTTTTGATTTTAACATTGAGTGACTGATTTCCTAACTATAACTTCTCTATTCCATGCTTTAGTGTGAATTCCAACTTGCATGCTTGCTCAGTATTTAGGAAATCTTTGTCAGTCCATATGTAAAAAAATTTAGTGTATTTGATTATTACTGTTATTAATAACTAAAGTTCTGATTAGCTGTTATGGTTCCTATATACTATAAGAACTTTTGAACCATAGTAGAAAGAAACCTTAAGTCTTTTTAAAATAAACATGAGAAATCTCTTATATTCCCTGTATTTTGTTTGCTTTGGGAGAGATGTGAACACTCTGGAAATGAAATTCCATACTCTTGGTTCAGGCCACTTCAACTTCGAATAAATATGCACGGGACTTAATGTAGTTGAACCAGTTTATTTTAGAGACACACCCTCATGGTGTTTGATACATTCATTTTCCTTCCCCCCAGTGTACAGCAGACCAGGGGTGAGTGTAGGCACGGGGTGTGCTGTACAGATGTGAAACCCCAGGGTTGGTGTGGGTGTCAGGCTGGGCAGTGCCAGGAGCTGCTGTGCCCTCTGGGGGTGCTGGGTGGGCTCCCTGTGCCGGAGCTGGTGCTCATGGAAGGGGCACTGCACAGTTGATGTGCTGTGCATTCACTGCCTGACTGCCTCACCTGGCTGTACAAGTCCTTAAAAATGTTTCTGATATCCAGGCAGGTAAGTTGAAAGGGAGAGAAGGTTTATCCTAAAACCAAACTAGCACAGTGACCATGGCCAGAATAGATGAGTGTTTGTATGACCAGACTTGGCAAAAGCAGGTCTGGGCAGGGCTCTCCCCACGGGCCCTTCCAGCCTGCACAGTGGATGTTTTAGGTGAGGCACAGCGTGTGCAGAACTGGCCCCACCGTTTCAGTCCTGAGGTCCATTTGCCATGGCCAAGTGAGCTTGGACGGTGACAGGGAAGTCCTCGGGACTGTCACAGCCCCCGGTACTGACCGGGGTGACCCTGCTGAGCATCCGAGATGTGACAGGATGGGATGGCAGGGAGGCTTTAACTGCCAGGGGACGGTCCCTGCTGAGACTGGAACTCAGGACCTTGGGATTCAGAGTCCAGAGTGCTCTCCTTTACACCACGGGACCGCCCCCTATTAGATGTGACTACTTCTGTATTGATACAGCAGTTGTGGCTCTGACCTGGATCACACTGGAAGAAGTTCCTGAGCAGGGCTTGTTTGAAGATCAATGCATGGGAAAAAACCGGGAGAGAAGTGTGTGTGACACTGGAGGGGAAGGTTGCCTCCTTTTCTTCGGTAGCTGCCCACTAGATGAGTTCAACTGCAGCTGCATCCACCTCTTGGCACCAGCACAGGTTCAGTTTGTGGCTCTGTAGAAGCTGATGTGTTTGGCAAACAGCTGTATGTGGACTGTCTCTAAGGGTCAGTGGACTAATGTAAGATGACTTCGTTTCTTAGGTGGATTAAGTGTTAGGCCATTTTGATACTGATATTTTTGGCGCTTTTTTGGTAGTAGGCACATTGAGATCTCTGCCGTGTTTTCAGTAAGGCATTTGAGTCAGTTTTGCCCCTCTCAGTGGTTTTGTAATTTGTTTAGATATGCCAGGCTAAATCCTGACTCAGGAGAATTGCTAAATCTTCAATAAATTGATTTCACTTATTTGTAGTATTCTTCTCTTACTCCAAGCTGCTGCATTTTCACTGGTACAATGCATGTGGGTTTGGATAGCCTTAGGCATTTCCTTATTTCTGCATCAGTTGCCTTCGTGTTCTTGCAGTCTTGCTCTGAATTTTAGTGCTATAGAGCAAAGAACATTTGTTATTTAACATACACAGTATTATGTGGTGCTCAGTGTAGCTTTATCAAATGCATGTGTTGCTTTCCTGTTGGAGCTGTGCTGTGGTTCATACATGCACTCAATGAACTTACTGCTGTGAAGGGGGATTTGTGTTTCGGCGTGGGTTTTTTTTTATTGTTGCATTGGGGTTTTTTTAGCTTGTTTTTAAGCGTAATCTTCATTTCCCCTTGAAATGTTTCTCTAAGGAAATAGTCAACTACCTACAGAGTTGAGGTAGTCTCTCAAGTTGATACAGTGTTGGAGGGAGAGAAGGTACTTGCCTCCAGATTTTAACAGGATCTTCCAAGCTGTAGTAATCATTTAGGAGAGGAGAGAGTAATCATTTAGGATAGAGCATCATTTGTGATGCTATGCACATTATTATTTTTTAATTATCTTCTACTTAAATTTAGTTCTAGAAAACCTGCAGGCTTGGTTTGTAATGACATGTGGGTGAAACATTTTGAACTGTTACAGCCTGAATCTCCAACCAAGTCTGTGCACATCTGCTTGAGCTCAGTCCTTTTCTTGGGGAAAACTGCAGAAATAGAAATTACCTTGTCTGATTTCATAGAATCATAGAATCAGTTGGGTTGGAAGAGACCTCTGAGATCATCAAGTCCAACCCTTAATCCAACCCCACTGTAATTACTAGATCATGGCACTCAGTGCCACGTCCAATCTCAGTTTAAAAACCTCCAGGGTTAGAGAATCCACCACCTCCCTGGGCAGGACATTCCAATGCCTGATTACTCTGTCTGCAAAGAACTTCTTCCTGATAGCCAACCTAAACCTCCCCTGGCACAGCTTAAGCCCCTGCCCTCTTGTCCTAATGTTGGTTGCCTGAGAGAAGAGACCAATCCCCACCTGGCTACAACATCCTCTCAGGTAGTCGTAGAGAGTGATGTCACCTCTGAGCCTCCTCTTGTCCAGGCTAAACACCCCCACCTCCCTCAGCCTCTCCCCATAGGACTTGTGCTCCAGTCCCTTCACCAGCCTTGTTGCTTTTCTCTGGGCCCTCTATTTGCTGGTAAATAACAGTGACTCTTGCTTTAGGGCTAAGAGTTCCTATCCAGGAGAGAAACAATGTCTAACTTAATGAAGCTCTGGAAAGGTCTGTGTGGTGAACAGAGTCTGTATCTTTAGTTTTGACAGTAGGGATAGAAGGTTAAGTACGAGTAGATGATGTTTGAGCAGGGAGGTTGGACCAGGTGACCCCACTGTGCTCCCTTTTGCATTTCTGTTTGCTCTCTGCAATTCTGTGAAGTGAACTTCTAATTAGCAAGTGTAATAATTTAGAGCTAGTTGGGAGCCCATGACATTCCTAGAGAGCAGTGTGTGTCAGATAGTGTTATAAAACTTGGGAAGACTCAAGAAATCCTGAATCAACTCGTGTAGCACTCATATTCTGTCTTGAAGATGTGTGCCTGATAATTACAGCAACACATACTTGTCTTTCAGGTCTCCTGTGCCAGTTTAAAAGTCTGTGTGTGATCAGCTGCAGTGTGCCTATAGGGCAGAAATTTGTTTGGTTTTTTCCAACCCCCTCATAAATACTGGCAGGGAAAGAAGAGGAACGTTTGAATTTCATTTATTCGGAGGTGTATTATTTAAAGTTTCTGCATTGAACAGCATTTTGTTAAAAAAGACTTGATTTTAAAAAATCCATAGAGGACATAGGTTTGTAAATGTGATTGTGTCATAGAAACATTCACGCAGTCAGTGTTCCCTGAGCAGCACTGAATAGTGGGGCTGGGTGGTGGTGGAAGAGGACCTTTTAGTAACTGAGTGTTTTGAAAAGTAATAAACTGAATAAGCATTATGGAATGGAATACACCTCTGTTTGTACTCTTCCATTTCCTATTAGAAGTCTCCAGACACTGAAATTCCCTGATTTAGCTCAAGTTGGCTCATGTGTGTGTTGTTTACCTCATCCTCAGTATGAAGGGATCCTGCAGCAAAAGGGGAACTTCAGTGTTAACACATGATTTTTACAATGACATTGAAATTTTGGTTCTCTAAGAAATATGTACTAAGGAAATTATAGCAAGGACGACTGTAATATATTCCATTTAGGAGGTATAAGTTCTCCAAAGTCAGGGTATTGATTCAGTTCAGGTTTTATACCAAGACTACTCTTTCATCTTAGGTTTGTCTTACACTGTTCTTTGTAAGAAGGAGCACTTAGTTTTCCTCTCTAGGGCTGTGGTACTGGGCACTGCTAATGCAGAAGGGTTTTCCACACAGGTGACAAAGCCTTCTTTTTGGATTAAGGCAAATCCTCCCTTCCTCCTGCTAAAACACTGAGCCTTTGTTGTTTTTAGTGGCAAATTCCTCTGTTACAGCAGGATTCATGTATACTTTAGAGGATTTGATAAACTTCCATTTGTGAGGTCAAAAAATACATTACTGTTTGCCTTACTTTACTGTATTTTTCCTTATTTTGTGGTTATTTCTTTTCATCTTTTAGAAAACAGGGCAGTACTCGAAGGCTTGACAAATGCATCCCAGGTTGAAAAACTTCTGCATTCCTTCTCCTCTCCCTCCTTTAGAAAATTGACTTCATTAAAGAGGTAAAGTTGAATGTTGCTTTTTTTTTTTGAGCTAGAACTCAGCATGCCCTGTGAGGCTTTAAATTAACTTATATCCATGACTCATCCTGATAAATGTTTCCCTATATCAATAAAGGTGTCTTTTAAAACCTTTGTTTGCAGAAATCTATGTAGTTGTGTTCTCTTATTTTATAGAATTATCTGTCAGTGCTTCTGCTGAAATAAGTCACCTAAGTGTTACTTGAATTTAAATTAATGTAATTTCTGAATTTCTTGTATTTTGGGATATTCAAAGATGCTTTAGAAATCTGAAGCAGTTCCTCACCCACAGGAGTTTGTGTTAATTGAAAAATGCTGCATGAACTGAGAAATTGTGTTGGGAAGTTTTATATCTTACTTTGCTTCCTTTTCCATTTAACAGCTACTGATCTGTTCTTAAATACAAATCTTCTTTCAGAAACCAAACCCAATATATTTGAAAAGAGAACAGGTGATTCCAGTCATGCAGTCTGGCTATGAAAAGGTCATTTATTATAGGATTTTCATGATGTAACTTGTATGACAAGCTTGTCATTTTTGGTTGAACCTAAATGATTTTCAAAACACACCTGAAAGACAATTGTAAAATATAAATAATTGATGAACTTCATGTTGACCTGCCTTTTTCTTTTAAATTCTACAACAAATTCTGCAAATAGTAGCCCTTAATATGTTCTTGACACCACTTACATGAAGTTAAAAATGAAAAAAAAAAAGAAAAGAAAAGAAAGGGTTTTGAAGCTGATGGATATTTGTAGGTTTAGAAAAACTGGTAAAATTTTATGACAGTGTGTGATAACTCTGTTGTTGCATAAAATTGTTGTATATCAATTTTTTTTGGGAAAAAAAAGTGAGTAAAGTATCTTTTAAAAGCACAGTGTCCCTTCACAGATTCTCTGTTTCTGATCAGCCAACTGCAGGTCCAGTCAAAAATAAACTTTTCATGAAAACTTTAACTAACTTTAACAGTGTCTTCCTGTGTCTAGTGTGGCTTTAAACAGCTTTTATATTTTACTGTCTCCTCAATTTATCCCTTTTCACGTCACTATTCTTAGGGTTTTGTCTCTAATATTAGGCTACAGCTTCATTCACTTCATCAGATTAAAATTTTCTGGGACCTTAATGACTTCCAGCTATTGACAACCTGTACTGAGATCACACAGAAAGATGAATTTACCCTTGTTTAAACATCTTTAAACATCAAGCAAAGGTGTCTAATCTAATAATGCCTTGTGTTTTAAACGTTCCTGCTGTTGCTTTGATAATTAAATTCACTTGAATTCAATAGTTGTTAGAATATGAATTTTGTTTATAAAATAGAAAATTAATAACAGCACTTGTCCTTGCAAGTTTTCTTGTTTGTCTTTGAGAATTCAAACATACTTTTGTAAGAGCTAACTCTTGCTATTTGAATGAGAAACCACAAAATTCTTTAAGAACAAGATTTAAGGTGTAAAGTTCTGCTATAAGAATTTTTTATAACTTTACTTTACAAGCTGTGTTTAAAACAGTTATTACTGTATCTCACATGATTTGTTCCATGATGCTCTTTGCTTTGTTTCACTTGTATTTTCTTTGTACTATATTTGGTAAGGGAGCAAGAATGGGATGATTTGTTTGTCTTAAATAATGTACATTTTGGCCTGAAGCACAGAATCCTCCTTTTTCCTCCTCCCCCATTTATGCACAGTACTTTCAACTCAGAGATGAAAACAGTTTAATCATTGTTAGATAATGGGACTGGTTGTCCAAAATGCAACATTTCCTTTTGTCTTGTGTTATGTAATTCTGTTGGAAAGGTGTTAACAGCTTTTATTGGGCTAGGATTTTACACAATTAAATTTTCCTGCCAGAACTCTTATTTAACTTCTTCTTTTACTTTTTCTTCTAAAGGTAAGAGAGAAGCAAAAGAAGTAAGAAAATGCTGGGATCAGAACGAGGTGTCGTGGAAGAATGGCTGTCAGAATTCAAGGTGAACTGAGGAGAAGGCAGGAGGGCTCTGCAGAGGGATCTGGATAGGCTGGAGAGATGGGCTGATTCCAATGGGATGAAGTTCAACAA
>JAWWEV010000172.1:27534504-27560325 GCA_035583235.1 Hafferia zeledoni
GACGGTCCCCACTGAGACTGGAACTCAGGTCCTTGGGATTCAGAGTCCAGAGTGCTCTCCTTTACACCACGGGACCAGTAAGACCACATTTCCCAGTACTGCATCCCAGTGCCCCTGAGGTCTGTCCTTATGGATCTCAGTAAAAGGAATGCAGATAGCATTTTGTCTCACTCACTATGAAGGAATGTGGTTGTTACTGGCTGCAGTGCTGTGTGATACAGTCCCTGGGTTTGCTATTTTCACGCCCTTGTTAGAGAAGCCTCCCAGTTATCCGTCAGCCTTTTGCCTTTCCACAGCTCCTGGAGCCTGTTTGCCACCAGCTCTTTGAACTGTATCGCAGTTCTGAAGTTCGGCTCAAGCGGTTCACGCTGCAGTTCCTGCCCGAGCTGATCTGGGTGTACCTGCGCCTCACGGCCAGTAGGGACAGGCAGAGCAATGGCTGCATTGAGGCTCTGCTGCTCGGCATTTACAACCTGGTAAGTGAGATGGGTGAGAATGTGTGAGGAAAGCTTGGAGTTCTGCATCACTGAATGCTAGGGATAAAGTAAATAATTCGAACAACATACTTAAAATGCATATTTAATGTGGAGAAAGATAATGTAAGGAAGGTTTAGTAAGGATGTTTGCAAAAATATTTTATTTTATAGTTATCTTTTTTGGGAAAAACGTTCATCTTGTGGGCTTTCTCGAACTGTTATATACTTGTGTGTGTAAGGAAATAGGTAGCCCTCCTTAATGTTCCAAAATGCACCTTCTATGGTTGTCAGGCCAGTACATTTGGTCCATCTTCGTGTGTCTTTCCTATACCCTCCCACTTACTCTGAATGTGTCCTTAAGGGTAATTTGAAGATGAAACAACTGCACTTAGATACACACGTGTACATTTGAATCAGATCGTTATCCTAAGGGGAACTGTGATTTTAAGAATATATAAAAGTAACTGTAAATTATTAAGTTCAGCTGTTGGATATAAAAGTAGTTTTTTATATCTTAACCTGGAAATGTTCACTTTTGTAATTTTATAAAGCTGTCTGATAAATTTAGCAATACTGCCACAAGAGACATTCTCAAACAGGAATTTCTATGTTATAGGACCTTTTAACATTGCCCTTCCCTGTAGTATCATTGTAAAACACTCCTTTAAATTGTGTGTTATATTTCTATGCATGTCACAGAACAGCCAAACTGTGGTTCTTCGAAGTAAAACATATTCTAGTTATACATCTGTAGATCAGCCCTAAAAACTGGAAAATCCAATTGCTTTAGATTTATTCTGCTACAAAAATAGCATTGGAAACTGCTTACTGATTTTTGGTACTGTTTATTGGATTAAAGTAGCATGTTTATAATTTAGCCTGTTTTTGAAGGTTCTTTTGCTGTTCCTGTGAAAGTCATGTTGGTGATTCATATTTAAGGACAGGGATTGCTCCATTCTCTCCAGATTCAGGAAGAAAGAGGCCTCTAAATGGACAGTGGCTCCCACTGTTTTTTATCTTTGAATATGCTATATTTTTGCACATATACTGAGGCTGAAGGAGTGAAGTTATTTTCTTAGCACTTAGAAAGGGAAAGACAGGGATAAATCTTTTGCATTCTGCTAAATTCTGTCAGCTGTCCTCCCATTGTAATCCTTAAAGCCTGCTACAAGTACCGAGTTCCCTTGGGCTAAATTTTCACATAAACTGGAATGACTGGAACTTATTGTTTGAAGATTTGTTGTACAAAGTGCAAAGGCAAGGGTTTAGACTCCTTTTAGGGGTAGTCTTATGTAATTGCTCTCAGTGTGTTTTCTTTAAAAACTGCTGGGTTTGCTTGTGCAGTAGCTTAGCAACTACAAAATATGACCAGTCTGAAAGCCTTTTGAGAACGCACTCTGTGTATCTCCTACTGATAGGATGCCTAAGGTAACTTTGCCAGTCCCCTTGAGTTCACCTTTTCTCTGTGGTGCATTCATTATGAAATACTGTCCATTGTCAGCAAGTGACTCATCAGCCCTCGGGTGTCAGGATATTTTGGACTTGAAGTTTAGCCATGCTGTACTATGAAATTCTGTTACAAATAAATGCTATAATGTTAAGGTGGGCTGGAAAAGACTTTTTGTTCCTGGTTGTGTGTTTGTTTTTATGAAGTCACACTGATCAAGGAGCCAGTGCTGGTTTTTTAAAGTGCTGCAGACTGATTGTGCAGAGCAGTTTGTGGTAGAGGTCTGTCCCACATCTTAAGTGTGTATGTGAATCTGCAAATGCACAGAGTCCTTGGGGTGCTAATAGTCTTATCACAACTTGTTATATACCTTCTAAGAGTTGAAAGTTATGCCAAGTCCTATCTCCTTACTTCTGTTTGGGTTTTGTTCTTGTTTTTAATGCAGGAAATTGCTGACAAAGATGGGAACAACAAAGTTTTATCTTTCACCATCCCTTCATTATCTAAACCCTCAATATATCATGAGGTAAGAGAGCTGCTGTGGTAAGTTAGAATTGGATCTGTTAGAGGAATGAAAACTGGATCCATTTGATGCCATGGGCCATTTTAAATGCATCTTTTTGCAGTAAGTTTTCAGTGTCAGTAGTTTACAATTAGTGTAATCAAATTCAGTAGCATTAGTAGAAGAAAAGGAGTATAAAAGTTGAAAAATCTTTGCTGACAGTGCCCATTTTTAACAAAGGTTAGTGGTGGTGTACTTGTGGCTGTGGTAGTATACATGTTAGTATAAAGTAGTTATCCTTCTTCTAGCTCCTTAATATAGTTAGAACTTGAAACTGTGATTTTATTTCTCTACTATTTCTGGACAAAAGGTCTCTGTGATTAGGACAAAATTACTGTAAATGGATGTGTAAGAATCAAAGTTGAAAATTGCTCTCACCTGCTCTATTTTTATAAGTGTGGATGCTGTTCATATTAGATACTGTTTTTAGATTTACTTTATTCTGGAATAATCTTCATTTTTACAGATCACAAGATAAGGGTATTTGTTGGTTTGGGTGGTTGGAAGTTTTTTTTGGACCTTTTAGTTATGCCTTGTTTTCCCCCCTCCTCCTACCACCTGCTTGTAGCCCTCTACTATTGGATCCATGGCTTTAACAGAAGGAGCACTAAGTCAGCACGATCTCATCAGGGTGGTTTACAGTGATCTTCATCCTCAGAGAGAAACCTTCACAGCACAGAACCGGTGGGTGATGGACTCCAACCTAATTAAGTGTGCTTCACTAGGGAGGCAAGTCCTTAAACATTGAGACCAAATATGTTGTGTGATCAGGCCTTTCTCAGCACTAAGTGCTTAGAAACAAACCTAGAGAACAGTCCTGGTGATCTTGAGATACAATGTTTTTTTTATTTTGTTCCAAATTTTTATGTTCTACTAGTGAATTTACAAGAGTAACTTCTCTGTCATTTCTGTGTAGGTAAGGAATATCTTTGGGTTTATGGCTGGCTATTCAATTTTTCCTGGAAGTATAACAAAATTGAGCTTTGGATCTAAGGCTGACTTCTTTTTCCACAGGGAGAGGGTAATGGAACTAAGTGGATAGACAGAACTAGGGATGAAAGAAATTGCCCTGATATTTAGTGACTGCCAGCATTACCTGTGTCTAAAGACAGCTCTGGAAAAACTGATAAAATAATTTTGAATATGAAATATTGCAGACATTTCCAGTTCTATAACTTTGTCCAGATATTATACAAGATCCCATTTTCCTTCATAATTCCTACATATCCTAATGGCTTTCAGTAATAATAATTTTAAGTGTTTATAATGACCCTTTGATAGCTTGTTTCAAGTTAAAGAACTATAATGAAAGATCATTTAAGAATTTATGTATTTACTTCTGACACTTTTTCAGGGGGGTATTTTTGAGACTGAATTGTAGACTTCTTGTGTTAAATTTCAGTGAATATTAAGAATTTAAACCAAGCAAGATTTTGCTCTTGTCTCTTTCAGGTTTGAGGTGCTGAGCTTTCTTATGCTGTGCTACAATTCTGCTATTGTCTATATGCCTGCTTCTTCTTACCAGTCACTTTGTACCATGGGCTCCAGGTGAGACACTTGCCTTTGGAATAGTCTTTCAGGGTGCATCTAGGCTTCTAAATACTCATCCAGTATCAAAAAAGTGGGAATGGATCAGGTTTTGGTACGCTTTCATCATTCTCACTTGAGTTGTATCTATGCTAAATTTGCCAAGCATGTTGAATTTTCTTGTATGTGAAAAGGTTCTGTTCTTTGAGTGGAGAAGAGAGTCAACATTTTATAGGCAAGGGATTTCCCTGTTGGAAAGGGTGCAGCAGTTACTGTGTATTAGTGGCCATGCCTTGCTTCCCTTATGAAGATCGAGATTGTAAACTGATACAATAAAGATACAGTAAATTATTCTGGTTTTTTATGGAGGTGGCGTATGGAAAGGCAGGCCCCTTTCTCAAGGGCCAGAAGTAGTTTTCAGAAGGCATCTGAGAGCAATTCTCAAGAATATGGTATCTGTGTTTCTGACTTCAGGTAACAGGATTGCACACTGCCATCATACATTAGAGGGAAGATGACATATTTCTCTTCTGTACCACTGAAATGTTTCCTTTAAAGAAAATTGGTTTCAGCTACTGAATTTTAGAGACAGTCTCCTGCCTGGTGGCTGCAGTAGAGAACATCTTGCCACCCTTGTTCTTTAGGAGCTGGTTTAAGACAATGCTAAGACGACAGGTGGGGTTGGTGGCTGTATGGGAAATAACACTGGATTATCAGCAAGCCACCTCTCAAGGCACTGTTACAAAACTGCTCTAATGGTTAGGAAAGGAACACAACAATGTTCTATATTATGTGTGTTTATAGTTTGAAAAACAAATTTGAAAATTAACCAAAGTCTCTTTTATATATGAAAGACATTTTTAATCTCTGTGAAGTTAACACTTTCTTGTACCGTTGTTTCTTCCAGGCTGTGTGTGAGTGGGTTTCCACGGCAGCATGAGAAGCGCTGGAAGGAGCCCTGTGGCAGGGTGGTGCTGGACCCTGACTTCATGGTGCAGCTGCTCACTGGGGTCTATTACGCCATGTAAGTGCAGGAGGGTTTCTTCCCTAAAGAAGGTCTGATTTTGCATGAATTAAAAAATAAATGCCAGTTGTTTTTTATTTGACAAAAACAGTTAAACTCATAACACAAGTTTGTAACTCAGTGAGTGTATTTCCCATCACCTGCTCCTTCAGTGAACTGATAATTTCCAATACTTTTGTCAGCACTGAATTAGGTAATGAAGGATGAGCAGAAGGTGCTGAAGAGAGTTAGGCTTCTGCTTTCATCTTTTCCCAAGTTCCCACTACCACCAAATACCTTCTGTTCACAAGCATAATGAGCTTGGATGCCGAGATAAACTGATGAAATGCAGACCTCTAGAATGTCAGTAGCATCTGAGGCAGCAAAAATCCATTTCTGGTGGAAATTCAGTTCTGCTAAGTAGCATTAACCTTTACATATTGACCCCATTTTTTTTTTTTTTTTTTTAAGTTTTTCCTGAATATGGCACCAATTTTGTTGTGCTTGGAGGTGACAGGAGACAGCTTTCTTGTTATAACAACAAGATTAATATAAAAACCCATTTTGTCTGCACTTCTAAAGGAACTGAAGGGTCTGGGGTGTACATACAGTTGATGAACTTTCTACATAAGCCAAGAAGTGAAGAGCTGCATTTGGGCAGAAAAAAGACAAGCTTGTCTTCATAAGATGTGAAAGACAGATATTTATCTTTACTTTTTAGATATAATGGTCAGTGGGAACTTGGCCAGGAGGTATTGGAGGACATAATTTACAGAGCACAGCTTGAACTCTACTCACAGCCTCTGCTGGTAAGAAGCAATCCATTGCAATTTATGGGCTTGGTTCAGAGGAATGTGGGTGTGTTTCTGAAGTGGACTGGTAAGGGAAGCTTTTGTGGCCATTCACTGCACTATCAAATGCAAGTGGTTGTTAACAGCTGGTGGATTTTTTTCAACACTTTTTCTGCTTGAGTATTAAGCAAAGGTGTTGGGATCGTCCAGGACTCTTTGGTGCTGAAAGTGAGGATTTTCTTATGTATTACAGTTGGCTCAAAATGTTTATGTTGTTTTGGCATAAGCTGCTGGTGAGTGGTGCCAAGAAGCTTAACTGAATAGTTTTATGTCATAGGACAGTGGTTGCAGAAAAGGCATTTTCTTTGCTTCTAGACCTTCATCAGAGCTGAGAATAAGCTGTGTGGTTTAATTGAAAACTCAGTAAAAACAACAGCAGGATAGAGCTGAAACAGAAAAGGAGCTTCATCTCGAGAGTCAATACCAGATTTTGTTTGAACAAACTCACACAGATCTTAATCTTTATCTTCTTTGGCGGAACAGCAATAAAATGGAGTAGTTCTTATTTTTTGGGTTTTGGGGTTTTTTTTGGAGTTTCCACTATACTTGCTGTTCTAATCATAAAAAGAGAGAAAAGAAATGGGGAAAGTGGTGAAACAGCTGGATGCAGGTGCCTGTGATTGTGAAGAATGAGAAGGTTCACAGGCAGAAAGAAGGAATTTTTGTCAGATGTAGGAATGAGAATCAAAAGAATAGGGAAAATTAAGGAGAGTAAAGTAAAACAGACTGCTGTTTAAGTTTCTCCATCAGAATTGTGGCTTGAAGCCTTTAGTTCTCCTCTGAACTAACACTAATAAAATTTCACTGCTTTTTACATAACTGAGAAAGGAGTGGATTGGGAGAAATCTTTTTATGTGGCAATCTGAGATCACTTTTTTCTGAAATAAGTTACATAAAATTATTCTCTTGATGAATTAATATTGGCTATAAAACTTATCTGCAGGCTTTCTGACACTGCTGCATTTAAAATGCCTGGTATCCATTCAATTATTGTAATAGTTTGTTCCTTTTGGAAATGATGCATCACTGCATCAGATTGGAAGTTTTAAATTAAATGTTGAACCTGCTGAATTGGGCCATCCTATCAAACTACTACATTTAAAAGGTGTGTAGGAGGATCTGGAACTTGATGATATGACAATTTTCAGTCTTCATTGTTCATTTTTAATCCGTTTGTCTTTAGAGATTACTTCCAATTTTAAGAATCTTCTGGATTGTCTTTGATTTTTTTCCAAAGTTCCTATTGCTTCTCCATCCCATTGTCTGCTGTTGGTGATGTCATGACATCACCAGTTTTTATCCTTTCCCAGTTGTTAGGATTTTCCTGATGCATGCAGGCCTATCTGTGCATTTTTTTCTGATTACCACTCTGATCACTGCCTGCTTCCTGTCTTGTTTTACTAACGTGTTTAAAAAGCAGCTTTAAAAAATTGTCAGGTATTAAAAAAATTGCCTGTACATCCTTGCCCTAATGCTATATAATCAAACAATTTGACTTTTCCAAAGATTGCAGCCCTTTCATATCCTTGCATTCTTCAGGAGATGTGTATAATTTAGCAGCATTATAAAATTCTGTATTGTAAACTTAGAACTACTAGCACCAAATAAAACATCATCTGGGACGCTGTACAGGTAAGTTTCAAGTTCAGCTTCTGGCTGGGATTTCCTAACAGCAGTTAGTTCAGTTCTTTGAACTCTATTTATTTAATATTGGGCAAACTTGAAATTCCTGTAATGTAGAAGTGGTCTTGTGCCACTGTACCCAGTGACTGCACTGGAGAGGGCAGGAGGCAACACAAGTTTACCTTTTCTGGGTAAACAAACACATCTCTGTTAACAAACAGGCAGTGTTGGTTTCATAGTCAGGAAACCTGGGAGTTTCTACCAGAGGCAAACTAATCACAAAGAATCCGAATTACTACCAGCCTAGATCTCGGGGTAGGCCAGTGGCAGTCAGTCTTTTCTTCTGAACCAAGAGTTCTGCACTTTTTCCAGCCAGAAATCCCTGTCTTCAGAGCAGAGACACACAGGCGTTTCTAGTTCAATACACAAGAATGGTGGATCAGCAAATCACCATGTTGAGGCAGCACCTTTATCCAGTGTGTTTTATTGATGCACTTTTGCTCTTGTTGAATGTTCTTTTGTGAGAGCTCCTTTCTGATAGACAAGAGTGGATGTCTGGCCTGAAACCAACCCTCCTTTGTCATTGATGCAGACTTGGCTTGCCAAGTTCTGAATTGTGCTGTTTGTTTTCCTGCCTTTCAGTGCCGGATTAGACATTGTGAGCAAGTGTTTTTGCATCCCGAAAGATCATAGTTTTGGTGGTATTTTTGGTCAGACAGGGACTATGACTCATTCAAACTGGTTGTTTAGGTTGTTTCAAAGATTTACTGTTGCACTGATTTTTATCTCCATATGGTTTTCTTCAGTCCCCAGAAGTACAAATTGTGCTGTTAGAAAGGGCCAGCTGTTAAAAGGTTCCACAAGCAGAAATGCTCTGTCACGTATCTGGTCCTGTTACAGAAGCCTTTTGCTATTAATTTTTAGGGGTTTTTTTCCCCCCTGTATCCTGACAATGATACCTATTCCAAAGAGGTCACAACTCCAGCGAGCAGTAGATGGGAAGACAAACAATTGAATAATGTTGAACTTGGTGTGCTTTGGTTCAGTCAGCAGAAATGAGTTGCTGAAGTCTGTAGTGTGATCAAGGATAGGGTGAATGCATTTTGTACCATTTCAAGAGGATGGCATGGAAAGGGGCCTGTGTGTGGATAGGAGAGCAGTTCACAAACAAGAGTCGAGGCTGAGAGAACTGGTGAGCAAAGGAAAAATCAACGTTGGACAAGTGGAAGGCAGAGTGTTAAGGAGCATTTCTATGGCAGTGCCAGTAATCTCTAGTTCTGGTTAGAAATGTTTGATGTAGAGTTACAGGGTCACAACAGCAGCTGGAGATGGGGGTCAGCTCTAGGGCTGCCATTCCAGTCCCCTAGGACTGGTATTTTGTTGCCCATTAGTTGTGTAATGTCAATAAGATTTTGCAAACATCAAGGTGTGTCCATTTTGTGGGTTGCATTTTTTTTAAAGCTTTAAGTAATGTTTTGTGTGCATCAACTTTTTTATTGTAGAATACTGTACATCCCATAGAGACCCAGCTTGCTTTTCAAGAGCTGCTACACAAGTTCACTTTTTTGAAAAATTTACTTGTAAACTAGGAAACATTTTTGAAAGTTGCTTTTTTCTTTTTTCAAGTAAGCCTCTAATCCCAAAAAGGCATTTTATGGGAAATTTAAAGAAGCAATTAAAACATCAAAGCAAAAAGAGGTCACTCGTTCTTCCCAAAGCTGCAAAACAAAACTTCTGACTTTGTAGTAGGCTATTACAATAAAAAATAGGTCTAGCAAAGATGAATGTATTTTAATAATTTGATGCTCATTGCTTAGGTTGCAATTTTTTAAAAAAATAAATGTTGCAAGTATCTGCAGTCTAATCCCCTTGGTTAGGTTTTATTGGGATTTTTTGTTTGGGGTTTTTTTTAGCAGGAGGCAGTATGAGGTAGGTGTGATGGAAACTGGCCTGTCTGTCTGTGTGCAAGGCCAGAGGCTGTTTGCATTGGCTTGGCCTGTGACTTAGTTTTATGGCACTTGTCATAAAACAGAAATGGTATTTTCCTTGTTATTCTGCAACCTCTTTTGGATGGAGACCTTCCTGAATAGCTTGTTATCTCTGTCACTACCGGTGGCAAATGTGGAACAAAATAAATTGCCTCAAAAAAATTATGATTCAGCTTGAGTTTTGGGAATGGGTTTGTGATGAGCTTTTCAGTGTAGTTATCCACTGTGACCCTTGGGGATGGGGCCATCCATCTTGAGGGGGTCTGGCATAATTAACAAGTCTTGATTGTTCTCATTTCTGTATTTAGCAAGAGATCTAATATTGCCATTAGTGCAACCAAGGATAGTGGTAGTACAGCTTTTTACTTTTATCTTAGGTTGCAAATGCCATGAAGAACTCGCTGCCCTTTGACGCTCCTGATGCATCGCAGGAAGGCCAGAAGGTGCTGAAGGTGGAAGTGACTCCCACAGTGCCGAGGATTTCTCGCAGCGCCATCACAACAGCCTCCATCCGCCGGCATCGCTGGAGGAGAGAGGGTGAGCACGCTCTGCCAGGAGCAAACATCATAGTGTGCTGTGGTCATCATCATCACTGTGATCTGGCTCCTGAGTTTGAATGTTTGCAGAACAGTTGGGGGGCTTTGTTTGTTTGTTTTTGAAAAGTGGTACTCCATAATAATGTATGATATTTTACATCTTCAGACCACTGCATGAACATGAACATTTGGGGTGTTTATTTTGTTTTTGATTTGGAGATAAACCATGAGGTAGGTGAGAAAATGGAGAAAGTGGGAAATGTTTAATAAGACTTCTTTTTTTCTCTGTGTAACACAGCATGAAATTGTAGGGGTAAAGTGTGGCTTAGAATTTGAGTTGTTTGTTTAATCCACACTAAAACTCAACTGCCTCCCATCATAAATAGCTCAGGGAATGAATAGTAATATATAGACCTTGATAAGATTCCAGCTACCTAAAGCTACTGAAGGCAGTGGGAGAGGGAAGAGCTGAACATCACACTCCTACCATCATATGGCCCAGTTTATTGGGGGCCATGAAATTGATAGTTTAAAATTAGTCTTTATTTTTCCTCAGTGAGTACTTACATCCTATGAAAGTGTGCTTGACTGTATGAAGAAAAAGAATAAATATGTAGTGATCTTGACCGTGATGTGATGACATCTTCAGTGAAGGTGTAGCAAAAAGCTTGCTTTGAAATCACTTTGTCATACTTGTAAAGCTTTGTTGCTCATGTATAAACCAGTGGTTTAAAAAAGCTGCATAAATCAACAAAGGTAAAAAGTAGAATAACCTAAAAATAAATAGGATAACAGAGTAAGAAAACAGGAATTGTATATTTTCCTGTGGTACTATTTTTTCCCCTCCTTAATTTTTTATTCTTATCTGTCATGTGCAAAAGGATGTGATGACCTCTGGTCTTCAGCTGAATCAGGATGTCCAGAACAACAAATAGCTGTCTTCTGTTTTCAGGACTCTGGGTCACGTTTGCCTTTACTGTAGTTGCCATTATATTCATTTGCTGGTCTCTGGTCTGCAGTACAGCCCACCTGTCCCTTTCTGTGGATATCCTCACAACTTTTGACTCAGCATGGGTAGTGTTTTGTGTTTGTTCCGTGTCCAATAAATCTTCTATTTTCCCTGCCTGGGTTGGAATGCCGAGAAAGGAATAGAAAAGCACTAAAATGTTATATGTTGAATCCCAGATGGCTTTGACTTCTCAAACGAGGCTGACTCAAGCATTCCTGGCTCACCGATCCAACTCGGCTGCACAGACCTAGGGATCAAACGTGAGCACGAGGGGGAGGTGCTGGTGCGCAGGACCCCTGAGCATGGCTATGGCTTCCCGGAGCCCACCTTGGCAGCAGCCACCACAGAGGGTAGGACAGAGATGAGGAGGCAGAAGTCAGTGAGGCAGTTGCTGGAGGAGGATCCCGGCTCCCTATCCCCAAGCAGAACTTCCTTCCATTCTAGTGTGTGTTTCCGCTACCCCAGGGTGTATTAGCTTCTCTTTGCAATACACGCATCCCCCATATACCTAACACCAGGTCAGGTATTACCTTCTGTTATCACGTGGGCTGGCCTGGGCTTGCATCTCTGTGCTGAAAGACTGCTTGGCATGGCAAAGAAAAAAGACAGGTTAATAGCCAAGAGCTTTGGGATTGCTTGGAAACTTTCTATTACTGAGCATGTTTAATATTAAGAAGGAAAAAAATGCACCAGATGAGCATTCTAGTCCTGAAAAGTAGACTGTGTAGTAAAAATGGATATGGCCACAGCTTAGTTGCAATAGTGTCTTGTTCGTCTGTAGTTTTTAAATTTTCAAGAATGAAGTTTTCTGTTCACATCAAAAGTCAAGCCCATCTAAGATGGATATACAGCTGCCGATGTTTTATTTGTCAGTCATCCTTGGCTGAAAACTCGTACAACTCGTTTAGAGCTGGCTGCTCTAAAGACAAGTAGCAAAAGAGCACTTGTGTTTTCAAGAAGAAAACAGGTTGTCATGTTTCTAAAAACTTTAGAAACAATTATTGCTTTCTTTCTCAGTCATGCTGTCCACAAAAATGCTGTAGGGGTTTATATGTCTGCTTTGCAGCCAAGAATAGCAGATAGAGTAGGTGGTAGAAATTTATTTTGCTTAAGTTCAGCTATTAATTTTTGAGTGAAGTTGATTTACTCAATAAAAGGTGTGCTTTCCAGTACTGAACTTGAATCATGATTTCTTCTCAGAGATGAAATTCACGTCTTGTAGATTTAGCTAAACATATTTTCAGGTATTCTCCTATCTTAGGTCTTCTTCTCTATCTGAACATTCCCTTGGTGTTTCCAGCCTTTATAAGGACTTCAGTTGATTGTAAATGAGTTTTATTTACACATTTGGATAGGTTTCAGATTTGTTCTTCAGGAAACAATAATCTGGATAATTTGGAGATTTAATGTAGTGTTATCACAGAATCCTTACCCTGAATCAGAGTTACTCCCAATAATTAAGACCTCGTGCTTCTGTAGAAGATAGTGGCATAAACATCCTTAGAGCAGGTTTCTAATCTACTTGGTGCATTGTGAATTTGAGCATGCTCAGTAAAGGATCCTGTCTTCTCTTAAATCACTTGGTCTTCCTCCATTTCACTAATCTTTGCATGTGCATGACCTGAAGGATATAGAGAAGTCCTGAGGTGCAGAGAACCTGTGAGAGATAGGAAGTGGGTAAGAAATTGATAAAGATGCTGCATTTTAGTCTTAACTTGTTTTAATACATTGATCTAATTCGGCATATTATTGGTTAAGGCATCGTTCCACATGCTTTACTTCAGTAGAAATGGGTTGAATATCATGTACTTCTGTAACATTAGCAATGTATAATTACATGCTTGAGCAAACTGCATTCTCCAGCTGATGGCATCTGGGAAAAGGCCAAGGAATGGAGTTTGGCTGGATCATCAGTATATAATTGCGTGTGTATATATATAGGGTTCTGATATTTTACTGACGCTGATTTCACAGGAAATCTCAGCTAGAAAATTCCCTCTCATAAATACCATTTTGATATCAAACACTACAATGAAACACTGATAATTTCTAGTGACCTTTCAACCTTCAGGTACAGGAAGGATAAAAAAAAAGACTAAAAGTAATTTTAAAAAGGTGATAAAACCCCTTCTTCAGATCAGTGTTTTGACCCAATAAGGAGGAAAAGGGAGGATTTCAAGAATGACTCAGTGGTGCTGTACAAGGTATTCTGCTTGAGGGTCGTTGCAGCTGTGGTTGTGTGCACTGTTTTGGGTCAGTGGAGAACATGGTGTCCATAGCTACAGGATTAAATGTGTGTATACATATAAATAGCAAATTATTTGAGGGCAGATTTATCCTGATAAGGAGCAGTGAGAGTCAGAAAAACACACTGTAGTGCAACTGATACAATTTCTGTCGGGTTGCACTGTCTCTTTCTCTTTAGGCCTTACAGTAGAAGAGTAGTTGGAAGGAAGATCTTTAATTTTTGTTTCCTTTTTAAAATGTCTTAATGGTCTGTTGGAACAAAATAACTTCCAAAAACAAAGAAAACTTCATTGCATCATCCTGTTTTTCCTCGCAGAGTATGTAAGGACTCAAATATTTTTTATTGTTTCTGAGGGCAGTTTTTAGAGGAAAAATGACATGTATTAGGAAAATAATGTGTTTTTGCTGAATTACTTTAATCCCACTGAGAACTTCTGTAGGCATGTGGATCTGACTAGACAGAAATTCTCTTGCATGTTGTCTTCTCTATCTTCTTCATTTTTTAACACTGCTGAGCAGCCTGGGCACCTGTGTAGTTGCAGCATCCAAAAGCTTGCAACAACCCCTCTCAGTCTTGTATTGAAATTCTGTGGGTGAAATGCCACTTGTTAGTGTGACTGTTCTGCTTCACTGTCCCTGAATAGGAATGTGCCATTACTCAGCAATATTTTAATGTAAACTTTGAAAACTCCTAACATTCTTGTAATAAAAACCTTAGCAGTGGTGTCTGGAGACACCTTCTTGCAAGTTACACACCTTTCTTTTGAATCAGAAGGGCTTGAGAGGGGAATTCAGCTGCTGCTCTTGCTGCTTTCACCCAAACACGCTTTCATCCAGCTTTGCATGATGATACAAAGGAACGTAAATGTTGGTTAATTGAGAAAGTGGTCTTGCTTTTGGTGTGTTCCCGTTATGTCTTATTTTTATAGCATCTTTGATTATGTGTGGGAAGGTTGGAGGGGGGAATGGAGATGTGGTGGAATGTGAATTAAATATATCACTGTCTAGTGTAAGGAAATACACTTATGTCTCAAGGAGAACATGAAGGCCTAGTTCAACCAGACAGGATGGGCAGGAGGGGAGGAAATTATATGTATTTTAAATATGGTTACAGGAAGTTAAAGCAAGTAACACACCCTTCACTTCAATAATAGCCCTTGAAACCTAAGAAGTTTCTTTTTCTAAGGCTAAAGGCTTTACCAAGGAAGGAAGACTGCAGGAACATGAACTACATTGCCTTTCTGCTTCTGGGAGGCTAATGAGTCAAATAGAACTAATAAAACTATAGAATAATCTCTTACTGCATTGTTCTGAGAGAGGCCCTAGAGTGGTCTGATTTGGAGATGCCTAAACATCTTTTTTAAGCTGATACACAGTAATGGTAATTCCGAGGCAAAGTTTCCTGAGAAGAAGTAGTAAGTTTAAAGCAGAGTAATAAAACATCCCTGTAAAGTTTTGCATTACACTTCAGAAATGTGAAATGGGATCAGGCTGTATTCCTGCTGCACAGAGGCAGCAGTAACACTGAGAGCTATCTGTCAGTTCTGCTTGCTTAACATGGAATGTTCCTTAGCTCACAATCAGCATGAAAGGGATGAGCTTCCACTCAAATGTTAGAATCTTCTGGGCACTTGCCACCATGTTTTTCCCATTCCACAAAAAAGATTTAAACATAATATCTGCTTGGCAGCAAGCTGTGTTGGACAGTCTTAACAGTGGAGCTGTACAGCAGCTTTAGCTGGGATGGATCTGTAAGTTTTGCAGATTTCTTGCAAATCAGGCTCTACAGCTTTTATAAGGAAATGCAAAATTTTTATAGCCTGAATGCCTCTTTTTTTACTAACAGTTAAAATTTATGCCCTTTTCTCATTGAAAGGAAATACATAGAACAAAAACTCCAGCTCCATTTTCAGTTCTGAAATTTGAATGCTGCTCAGTTTTCTACTGAAACAATAACTTCTTTTGAGTACTTGAAGCTTAGAAAAAGGACTTGAAAAAGATTTATTACGCAAAACAGTGTGTCCAGCCCTAATTGTATTATAGGCCTGAAAACAATTATTTAAGAAATAAGATTGCCAGACCTTTATTTTCTCTTTGAGATTCCAGTCAAAAGCACAGTGCCCCTTCTACAACACGAAGTGTTTCACAGATTAAATTTCTCTTGGTTTTTTTTCTTTTCCTTTGAAAAATCCAGATGCTGGGATAAAAGTAGTATGGTGGAAGCACCTGGATGGGATTGCTGGAAATGCAGGGAGGATTGAGTTTTGGAGGAGAGAGAACTAGGAATTGGGTTAAGCTTCAACAGAAAGTGTAGCCACGTTGTTGGAAATGCCAGCTACATACAAGAGAAGCCTTCTGCCTCTGTTGGGACGTTGTGAACATTGCTGGCCTAGGAAGCAGCCTGATTCTGGAGCTTACTGAGCACTCTCCAGAACTTATCTAACTGGAAGAGATCCTGAACATGCTTAGACCTTGCTTCAAAATAGGGTAAAAATAGTCTGAAAGGGTGGTAGTTTTGTTTTGTCTCCTTTTCTAACCACATGTGGGAGGAGAATGGGTAGCAGTATGTGCAGACAGAACTAAAACAAATTAACCCAATGGGGCCTAGTTCTACTTGTTTATAGTCAGAGTTTGGGACTGATATTCTGACTGATAAAAGTGATGTAAATGAAAGGCAAATCAAGCTCGGGGAGCACTTACTGTTAGACTCTGTTATTCTGCTAAATACAGCAGGAAGATGATTGGCTGAGAATCAAAAAACTTGTAAGCAAGTGGAATCCAGGTGGATTAGCAAATGAGGTTTGTTCTGACATTCTGTGCACATCTTTGTCTTCATGTGACTTGAATGCATACTGTGTGTTCTGATAGGTTTGTGGGTTTTTTGGTTCCTTCTTTTTTTCTTAATAGATACCGAAGGTGTAAATGGAAGAGAGGAGTCTGTGAACCTTAATGATGCTGATGAAGGATTTTCATCAGGAGCTTCCCTCAGCAGCCAGCCAGCTGGGACCAAACCTCTATCCTCTGTATCGCAGAAGGGCAGCCTGCGGAAAACAGGAAGTGTGCGTTCTGCTAAGGATAAAGAAACCTCTCCTGCAGCAAAATCCAGTGAGAGCCCTCGAGATTCAGCAGCTCGAAAGCAGTACACGCACCAATCCACTGACCTGGGTGGAGATACCATGGAGATGACACCTACTAAGAAACACCTCAGCCTGCCTGCTGGGCAGGTGGTGCCAAAAGCCAACAGTCTGAGCCTGATCAGGACCGCCAGTGCTTCCTCCAGTAAATCCTTTGACTATGTGAATGGCAGTCAGGCAGGCTCTAGTGCTGGAGCTGGTACAGAGGGTTTTACCAGTCTAGCAGCTGGCAACACCAATCGGTTTTCAACCATCAGCCTACAGGAGGACCGACTAGGCCAAGCTGGGGAAGGTAAAGATCTCCTTCCCCCAGGAGCTCCCCTAACCAAGCAGTCTCGATCTCCAAGTTTTAATATGCAGCTGATATCCCAGGTGTAACTTTGACTCCCTTCCTTAGTTCCTCTTAGTTCCTCTTTCCTCTTAGTTCCCTGCAAGTTCATCCTTAGGCAAAACATGAACCATCATCCCACAGTGTGAAAATACTGACTGTTGTGATCTTGTTTGATTTGGTTTAGCTATCATACTGTATTACTGAAACAGCAATAATTCTCCCCCCACCTCATCCTCCTTCCCCCTTGTAAACATCGTTGTGAAGCAGTATATAATGTACTGTATGCCTTTTTCCATGCCTTCCTTTCTCCTTGGGTGATGTGCAATCCATCGTAGGCTGATCAGTCCCATTTCAACACTGTGAGACTGGAGACACCGGCGGAAATGGTGAATGTGATCCCTATGAGATGATGCTTTGGCTTTGTTAAGAAATAGAAACGGGTTTGTTTTCTCGGTCTACAGTACTGCAAAGACTACTGGAACATGACTTTTCTTTCTCAGAACCAGGAGTGCCTCAGAGATTCTAGTGTGACTTTGGACCTCTCTGAGTCTGTGCAATCAATTCTGGGGAGGGGATTGTCATTGCTGCTCCTGGCTGCCTACAGCACTTTTATCATTAAAATGAGGGTAGTTTTTTCTTGACTGCCCCCAGTCTCTCATCCCAGAAGCTTTTGATGTTCAGCAACTGAGACATGCATATTAACAAGCTGTTTTCCCTCGGAGAGAGGATCCTAAGTTGATAATGTAGGTTACAATGCACTTCTAATGGCGTTGTAGCCATTTGTAATGTTACATGTCTTCCCCTCCAGGACACAGGGTCATTGTGCATTTAGACTAAAATTTAGGCACCACCACGCTGTTAAAGCAATTTGGTTTGTAAGTGGGAGGGAAACACTACTTTCCCAGGAAATAATGGCTAGCTCTGCTCCATTTTTGTTGTTGTTGTTGTTGTTGTGAGGTGCTGATCATTGAATTGAAAAGTATATTCGGGTAAAGAGTATTTCTCAGGCTGCTTTCTTTGGTATCATGGCTGTTGGGACACCCCCACCTCTTTCAGCTGCTTTCTCAATGTCCCTGAATTCAATCATGGAGTCATTTGAGGAATCCTGTAGTCCAGACAGACCATACTCTCAAGGTGCTGTCTCAGGGATAGAGACAATAGTTTGCTGGAAACATTGAAGCTTCAATGTGAAAAGCTTTTCTAGCAATGCCGTTTGTGCAAAGGGTTACCAACAGCCCTTTCCCCTCCAGAAGGATCACACTTCATTGCCTTGGTCTGTATAATCTGTTGATGTTTTTTAACTCTTATTTTAGTGGATTGGCCCTACTCTAGAAAATTCAGAACTCGTGCCATTGAGCCAAGCCTTGAATGTATATGACTGGTGTATGGGCACTGGCTGGTACTTATGTTAAAGAGCACTGCCTAGAAGCACATTTCTGGTTACACAGGAGAATGTTGGTCATTCTCTCTCCATCTCTCTGCATCTCTCTTTGGATTGATAGAGAGAAAAGGGGAAAGCTCATTCTCTATTCTGAGTCCCTGTATGATATCCTGGAAGTTTACAAACTGTAAACCTGCAGGAAAATTATATTTTTTTGTGGGCACTTTGGTTTCACTGTCACTGTGAAGGATAAGCATAAGCAGTTACAAACAGCAGGTTGTCTTTGAATGTCTTTTGGGGTTTGGGTTTTTTTAGGGGTTGGTTTTGTTTAGGGCTTTTTGATGTGGTTTTTTTGTGTGGTTTTTTTCTTTTGAATCTTTATTTCAAATAGAACTTTTTTTTTTTCAAATTTATATTTTCATTGAAATATTATAAGGGGTTTTTTATGGTTTGTCGAGTCACTTTGGTGGCCTAGTCTTCATATCATACACTCATAAAGTGAATTAAGTGGCATTTGATCGGATGCAGAAATTCAGTTAAAGGGTAAATGGACTTATCAGAAAGAAAGAAAAAAAATTTCATGGTTTCTAAATGGAAGTTAAAGGACACCAGTCACACACAGATGGAACTAAGGCAAAGTGAGTTTGAACTACAAGGCTTACATATCTGTAAAAATGTCAAAAACTATATATGGTTAAACTCTTCTTTATAAAATAAAGTTTTGCTAGTGGAGAGAATTCATAAGTCATGGCTGAAAGCACAAAGTTTATACTTTGTGGAGACCATCAAAAAGGAAATTTGCTTAAATCTTTGGGAAAGAAAAGGTCAGGAGTGTCAGCTAATTTTCTAAGAGTTACTTCATGGGTTAGTATTTTAAAAAGTAGAGTTGTTCATTACCAAGATCCTCTACTTTCTACAGTTTGCATTGTAGGCATTCCTCCAGAAGTTTTAGGACACTTAAATTGGCATCAGGTCGTATTTTACAAAAAATACTCTTTTGTGTGGGGTCCCACACTATAAAACTATTTCAGGAAAGTGAGACAGCTTTAGTGACTTCAGACTGGGAAGTCAAATGTACCTGCATAAATTTGAATTGGCTACAACTTCAGTCAAACTACCTTTTAAGATATTTTTACAGTTCTCATTTTGATCATGTGCCTTTTGTTACGGTTTCATTAATTGTATTTTGGTTTGTTCTTGTGTATATATACCTATTCTATATCAGTCTTTTTAAAATCAGTTCAAATTTGTCCCTGTAAAAAATTTAATTTTTGCTATGTGCTGATGTGATACGTCTATAACTTCTCAAAATTACCCTTTTAGTGCAGTTGTCGGAGCTTGTTTTGTTGTTTTTCAGCCAAGCACTGTTCAACATTTGTCTCACAGATTGAGTCATCACCAATATCCACAAACCCGCTGTAGTAATAGGCTTTGCAGTGCTGTGTATCATGTTTGTCATTAATGCTTCTGGATGTGTCTCAGACTATGCTAAGTTGTGTCAAGATCGTAGAAAAATTTATACACTAAGTTCAGTGCACTTCAAAGTACTGTGGCAGGAATAAAATTAGCAGTGTCTGGGTTATGGGTGGAGGGAGTTACCTGCTGACTTTCTGATTATATATGCTAAATACCAAACAAGGTACAAAACGTACTTAAATTCTCTGACACCTGTGACAAATGTTTAGGCTTAAATCAAACCTCTTTATCCTAAATTCACTTTACTGTGTCTTCTTTTAGAACATTTGGTACTTGACATGAGGCACTAGGTTTAGATTTCTGCAGGATTTCGGTGCAACTGCAGCATTATAAAAGAAGGACAAGAAGCAGAACACTGATTTTTCCCTCTGAATGTGTGTGCATGCACATCCATATGATTCTTAGGTGAGGAGGTATGGATATTATATTCTGATGTATATATACAGTTAAATAGGGAAAAATGAAATACTCTTGATACACATCACTATGCTGCCATTTTGCAACTCTTCTTTGGGGATTAGTAATTTTAAGAAACAGAATATTGGTATTGTGAACTCCAGCTTGATTATCCTTTTCAAGGGTTTCTTGTGAGCAGCTTTTTGTTTGAAATGTGGACCCTTTTTTCACCCTGTAGATGAAAGTAAAAACTGATGAAGTAAAGATACCTATTAAAGTCAACGTTGTAAGATGACAGTTTAAATTGCTGTATTATCCCTTTAGTTTTCAGTTGGAAACTTCCACATCACTTTCCATTATAAATGCAGATTTCTTTGAACACCCTTTTTAATACAAATTTGAAAAGGTTTTTTAACAGCATATTCATTCTGTAATGCTGAGCATCGTGTTGCATCCAGAAGGCATCAGCTCTAGTGTTTGTAGTTGGCAAGTGTGTTGGTCTCAAACACAGCATTTCCAGCATTCTCCTGCTTAGCTTTAACATAACTACAGTCATGAAAATAGTGAGAAAAAATATTTTCTGACAAAGTATTTATTTGCACTACTTATGAATACTGGAGTTTACTGGGACAGGGTTTTTTCTCACCATGTGAGGTTTACTTGTGTGTGAGTAGGTACATACATTTGTCACGTGTTGACAATCAGTTGCCTCAAACTGTGTGTATACTGTATATAAATAGGAACATATTTTTCAAGATTAAGGGGGAAACCTGCATCATAGTGGTGGTGAAGCTACTCTGTAGTAGGGTGACCCCAACTCTAACTGCTTTTTGTCTTCAGATTCTGTGTGGTTTGTTTTACTTCTTTGATGAAGATTATAAATGTTCTGGGAAAATTTTAGCTCCAGGAAAATTTTCCTCAATATTTAATGTATAACATGTTCAGAGAATTATATTTTGAAAAATTAATTTTGGAATAGATAATTCTATGCTATGACTGTATTTTAACCTAAGAGTTTGAACTTGTCCTATTTTACCATGAACCAATGGCTACCTTTTTTAAGTGTTCAGCATTTTAACTTCAGTCACAAACCAGAAATTTTTGTTTATCTTGGCTTACAAATTTAAATTAATTTGAAGACTAAGAGAGAATCAAGAATAACTTTTTGAATAAAATCATGAAAACCAAGCTGTACAGTGTAGGTACTGTGCTCACAATCCTGGAGGAGGTATGGAAAATAGGATGGAATATGAATGAAATGTATGTACTACACACAAAACAAAAATACTTCTGATAGTAGATCTAATAATCTCATCCTTAAATTCTGGAATTCTCTCATTGCCAAAGATATTGCTATCTTGGCATGTTTAGCATAGCATTAGAGCCGGGTCTCATTTATGACAACCATTTATATCATAGTTTGCATCAGAAGAGTAAACATGGCCCTTTAATTTCAGTTTCTTGTTTAGGGTAATTGCAGGGCTAAAGTTGCAAAATACCCCTCCTTTTCAAACATGGTAAGCAAAGAAGCCAGATCCTCTGTACTTGCATTGCATTCTTGATTTATAGACATTTTTCAGTATTTTATATTCTCTTCAGTGTTTTATGCTATTTGTTTCTAGCATATAGGCCAAAATCTCTCTTGATTATTTTTTAAGGGTCTTTTTCCCCACTGGCACTTGGGTACACTTCGCTGTGGAAAGTTTTTCTGTGGGTGGTTCAGGGTAACATGTTGCGTTAGTGAATAAATGTATCAGTCTGTCAAAATTTGCACGTCATGACCAGTTGAAGATCCGAAATACTTGGCCTGCCTCTTCCACGGTGGTGGAAGGAGATGGTGAGCTGTGGGCACTGTGGCTTGTTCCTGAAAACAGCAGCAGGTGGATTTTGCAAGACTGATACGTGTGAGGTTTCCCACATAGTCACTATGAAATTTTATTTTAAATAGATCTCAGAACAAGATTTTAAAACGTAACAGCCATCTCAGATAAACTTGCCTAGTAAATTTGTTGAGTGTCAAGGCCTGTGACATCAAGATTTTAGAAGCAAGCTGTAGAAGTCTAAGGGTACCTTACAACTTCAAGAAAAGGATTTTGTAAAAATCTGTCTCATGTTATTTGTATTCAAGATTTAATGAAAAAAATACACTTTTTGTTTCCATTCCTTTATTTATTTTTCCTCTAGGCTACACCTGTCCCTGATCTTTTTTTTTTTTTTTGTGTGTGTGTGTGTGTGTGTGTTCATTAGAATTTACCAAAGGTAGTATCTGAGGGACCAAATGAATTTAAAACAGGTCCATAAATTTTCCCTTCTATCATAAAGGATTACTAAGCTATTGCTGTGAGAAGCTGTTGATGGGAACAGATGCATATTAAAACTTCGCACAGTAAAATGTTGCCCTGCATTTTGGCTTGTGCATGGTAAGTGATGAGGTCAGGTTTGATTGACCAGTGACTTGGTTGTGAGCTCCCAGTGCTCCACAGTTGGTAAGATGTAAGCAGCTTTAGAGAGGACTGTCTTTGCATTCTGGTACAACTTTAAAGCAATTTAATTTTTGACTCCTGAGCAGATGATTAATTGCTCATTAAAATGTGGTTTAGAATTCACACAGGTTTTGAGTTTGGAGGGTAAAATGGTTAGAGGGGGATTTCTGTTAATGAGTATCTCCTGGTAAAGTGTCTCTATGGTGCTTTGTCATGGAAACTTCCTTACAAATCAGTAGTGAATCCTGTGTGTTTGTGTCCTCATCCTCCCCAGAACTGATCACAAACAGAAAAAAACTGTGTATGAAGCAACCTTTTACCTTTTGTTCTGAAACAAGTACTTGGGAGTGACAGAAATTCTGGCTATTGACACTGTTCTTTCTGTTCAGGCAGTTGTTGTTGTGCTAGACTTTCATGTTATTAGTTATGAAAAATGCAAGTAGTAAAAACTTTGTGGCTTCAAGTATACAGTAGATGTGAGTTAACAATCACTCAGGATAAACCAACATGTCAAAGTATTAATAGATTCCTAGTAATGGGGTGTGTCTGTGTGTGTCAGTGTGTCAGTGTTCAATGATTACTTTGAAACAGGACAGTTTGATTACATTAATAACAATAATAATTACAATTATTACTTTGTTACTGTTTTCTTGCTGATAGTGCATACTTTAGGGATGGATATTACTGGCTGGTTATTTATGGACAAATACCATATAATTAAATAAAACTGAATCATTTAACATTTTTTTCATATCGAAGATTCCAGGAAAAAGCTAATAAAGATTTTTAATAATTAAATCAGCTACTCTTAATACATTTTAGATTTACTATGGTAGCTTTTATTTGCTATTAAAAAACCCCAACAACTTAATGGAGGTACCCCATGCTGCATTTTTTAAATTTGTAACTCCTGTACTTGACAATTAATCTTTTGATCTGTTTTTGCCCTTGTAAGAATACAGAATTTGCTGTCAGTTTTACTAGCAAAAAGAAACATTCTGCAAGGGTTAAAAGATTATTTTCATACTATTTTCTGTCATACCAGGTTTGTTTCTCTGAACTAGGGTTTCTGAGGATTTTTACTACTTTAGTGCTATGTAATCTCATAGAAGGAGCTTAAGCAGCACTTTGTGTGGACAGACAGGCAAGGCGAAGGACATGGATGGGTGGTGTGAGCCCCTCTTCACCAGGACACCCTGGTGAAAGACTAAACCAAACCTGGATTCGGTACTGGTGAAAGACTAAACCAAACAGGTTTTTAATAACCGTGACCTCTGCTGTATGATGTCCTCTAACCTGGGACCAAGGAAAATCTTCATTCTTAGTCCTGAGAAGGCACGTGTTGAAGATCATGTAATTGGTGCATGTAAGCCATTATCTTAACTGTCTTACTGAGCTGGTTCATGCTGTTGACTTGTTGAAATGTGAAATGTAGTTACTATTGACTTTGTAAATACCTGCCAGAGAAGAAATATAATTATTTTAAATCATTGTAAATAGAGATGTATAAAACTCGACACACTCTGCAATGCAGAAAAAAAATTATATATATATATAAAAATATATAAAATGTTAAATAAATATTGTGCTGTTTCTGAGCAGAAATGATTACTTTGCGAATTGCTGGTTTTTAGAAGCGTGGTTTAGGGGAGCGGGCGGGGAGCGGCCCAGGAGCCGGAGCTTTGCCCGGAGTTATACGGGGAGGGGGAAGGCAGCTCTGCCCGGGGCCGTACGGGGAGGGGGAAGGCAGCTCTGCCCGAGGCCGTACGGGGAGGGAGCTCTGCCTGGGGCCATGGGGAGGGCTCTGCCCGGGGTTAGACGGGGAGGGAGCTCTGCCCAGGGCTATGGGGAGGGGGAAGGCTCTGCCCGGGGCCATGGGCAGGTTTGTGCCCGGGGCCGGGAGGGGAACTCTGTGCCTGGGGCCGGGAGGGGAGCGCTCTGCCCGGGGCCGTGGGGAGCTCTGTGCCCGGGTCTGGCCGGTTCCGTGCGGGGCTCGGCGCGCCGTTCCGTGCCCCGCCAGGGCGCGCTGCCGGCGCGGAAGTCCCGCCCCGCGGGCCGCGCTGCGGGCGCGGGTTGGCCCCGGCTCGGCTCCGTCACGGCGCGGCCGCCGCTGTGGGCGCTCGGGGCGGGCCGGGGGCCGAGCGCTGCCTGCACGTGAGACCGGTGCCGCCTCCTGCTGCCGCTGCCGGCGGCGCGGGGAGCGGGCGGGGCCCCGGTCCCGGCCCCGGTCCCGCCGCAGCTGCCCCTGAGGGGAGGGGTGAGGCGGGGCCGCCATGAGCCGCCATGAGGTGTCGGGCGGCGGCCGCCGCCGCGCCCTGCAGGTAAAGTTCGTGCCCGACGAGGAGGTCCTGCAGCACATCGCCGACGACACAGGTACAGCCGGCTCGGCCCCGCCCGCCGCTCCCGGGGCGCCGGGAGAGGGGTCCGAGCAGCCGCCGCGGCCCCGCAGGACGAGGCCTCCGGGGTCGCTCTCCCGCCACCGCCCCCTCGGCGGGCTCGGTCCCTGCCGGCACAGGGCGGGCTGCGGCGGGGCGGGGCGAGGCTCCACGTGGGGCTTCCCATAGCACAGTTCTGCTGCAGCCTCTGTGCAGGTGCTTAAAACTTGCCAGTACAAGGCACGGAGCATCCGGATCAGGCTTCACTGCTGGTCCTGCTTTGAAGCAGAAGGTCAGACGCACGGTCTCCAGTGGGGTCTCAGCCTAAATTCTCGCACGAGCGTTCTGACAGCCCACAGGCAGGATGTTTTTCACTTGCTCCCCTTCACTATGGAAGAGGGCACGGCAAGTACCATCCCTTTGCATGCAGTGCTGTAACGTGTGAGTCCCTGTCACTGCGCCCAGCCTGTGGAAGCTGCAGAGATGGGCACCTCGTCCTTACGGGCTGCAGGGGCCAGCCCTGTGGGGAAGGAGGGACTAATGGCTGCAGGGGCAGCTGCTGACCAGGTCCTCTTATGGCGGGATATCTCAGCGTTGTATTTATCAAAACAGAGACTTGGTCTCTAAGTTGGGTGGCTGCACATTACTGTAATAGAAATTGATAAGCGAAAAATGTCGCAAAAATAACTGCTAAGAGAAAATTTGTTTCTATTAGCAGCAAAGGTATTTATTGACAACGTTGGAGGCAAGCCAGTTCGTACTGGGCAAAAACTTGCCTGACTTGCTTGTGGAAAATAAGCTATTTTATAGTCTTAAGTCCATAGTTGACACCTTCTAATTTCCATATTAATGACTAGGCGGAGTCTTGGGCAGGGCTTTCTTTTTGGTTTCGAATTTGAGTAGTGGTCTCCTGACTTCATCCCTCGGGGTGGTCTTGAAGCGTCTTCATCACTGCTGGACTTTTGCCTTTTCTTTG
>JAWWEV010000172.1:27560425-27584695 GCA_035583235.1 Hafferia zeledoni
CCATGGTACACTAGTCTCTATAACTACTAGACAATTTGTACCTGAACAAAGTGGCTCTAGCACTTCATGCTGTTCAGCGGCCTTGCTGTGCAAACAACATTTTGCAGAGCAGAAATAGATATTTCACAATACCAGGGGTTTTTGGTCTCTTTTCTCTTTCAGAAATAATGAACTAGCAGGAGGTTAAAGCTTTTATTGCAATCCTAGGTATGAAAGCACGGAAGGACAAGGCTCAGCTGAGTAGCAATGCGAAGACATTTGTGAAGAAGCTTGAGAATATTACAGATAACAAAGCTCAGGAGATCCTAGAAGAGAAGAAATACATTGCTGCTCTTGGAATATGTGTTCAAGGTATTAGCAGGAGAAAACCTAACACGGCTGTGACTTCTGGAGATTGTTGCATTGTTGGGGTTGTACAATGCTGGTGAAATTGCTTTTGAGGGCTGAATCAGTTCTAGGTGTGCTTGTAGTAACAGGCAGAGGAGAGGATTATGATTCTAAGATTTTATTATGATCATTATTTTATAACACCTGCAGTATAAAGAGAGCCAAATAGTGAAGTGTTGCAGTCCATATTTCTTGGGCTGGGATTATATTAGTGCTTTTAAAATAACTGCAAGTAACATTTCTTTTTTCACAGATCCAATGGGAAATGGCTCAAATGTAAGTGGTGGTGAAATTTACTCATTCCAGACTCCCAGACGGTCCAGTAAAATGGCAGAGCTGGGTATGTTTTGCTCTTTGTTCTTTTATTCTTACTCTGGCTGTGATCTTTTTTTAAACATTCTGGTTAGCGTGATTTGTCACTTATTTTTATTCTAAATATATACTTGCAGTATTTCAGAACCTTTTGTCTTTCAATCAGTCTTCCTCAGAAACAAAAGCACGGGGTAGGACAAAGCAAAGACCTGATGGGGGTAAAGAATACAGATAATAAACAAGTTTCTTAATTCTGGGAGAAAGTCTGCATAGAAGTCCCAAAGGGCAGGGCGGTTATTTGTATAACTTAGATATAAGAATATCCTCATTATATAGCAGAGAATCAAAAAAAGGCCATATTACCTTTCTGTGTCAAGTGTCTGAGCATGCTTGGTGGGCTAACTGTGGGCATAGCAAAGCAAGCAGAAAGTGGCTGGTTTGCAGAGGGTGGAATCTTTTGGTTCAAATAAGATGCTTGAGCCTTGCTGCCACTGTTTCTTCTCATTTGAAGAGTCTTTGAGTGTCCAGCACCATCTGAACTTCATTAGCTGTAACAGCTACTAATACATCCTACAAAGGATGATCTGAGGAAGAGTGGTCATCCTGATGTATCACTGTACAGAAACTGGTTTGGGGCCTCTTAACTTCTTTTGTGTATTGCGAAGTTGTGTGTTTCTTATCTTAAACCACCTTCTGATGCAGAGTAGGTTTCACTGGTGCTCCCTCCTGGAGCCAGCTCAGTTTGAAAACCGAGGGAAGTCCTATAATGCCAGACTGTTAGTCACAGTGTTGTCAGGTAGGCTGTTGGTCTTACAATGGTGGGGACTGTTAGCAAGATGTGGGGACCTTTCATATTCAGATCAGTCATTCAGCTGGCACCGATAAGTAGTACAAAGAGGTAAATATCCTTTGCTATCTCTGCTATCAGTCCCGTGGCGTAATGGAGAGCACTCCGGACTCTGACTCCCAAGGTCACGAGTTCGAGTCTCAGTAGGGGACCGCCCAGCAGTTAAATGCCTCCCTGCTATCCGATCCCGTCAGATCTCGGATGCTCAGCAGGGTCAGCCCCGGTTAGTACTGGGTGCTGTAGACAGTCATAAGGACTTCACTGTCACTGTCCAAGCTTGCTCGGCCGTGGCAAATGAACCCTTAGGACTTAAACGGTGGGGCCAGTTCTGCGCACGCTGTGCCTCAGCTAAAAAAAAATCCACTGCGCAGGCTCGAAGGGCACACCCACGTGGGGAGAGCCCTTCCCAAATCTTCCTTCGCGAAGATTGGGCCATAATCTCTGCTATGTCCGGCTGAGCAGTTTTAAAGGACTAACTAAACGTCTAAGATTTGTGGTCTCCCAGGGAGCAAAACATGCTCTGCCATTCCCTCAGGCATACTTATAAAAGTTTAGTCTTTGAAAATCTTTGCTGAGGATTGCCCTCACCATTAGGGTTAGAAAAAAAATGGAAGTATCTAGTGCACTTCCTGCAATAGTTAGGGAATTACTATTTAGAGAGCATTTAAGGTATATGGCTCCCTGTCTGACTACCCAGAGCTGGAAGCTTTGTACCTGACATGTGAAAATTCTTTGCTTCCCCGTTTCCTACAGCCTCTGAATTAGCCCAGACACCAGAACGGAGTGTGGCATCTGATCACTCCAAGTGCCCTGAGAAGACAGCAAAGCCCCCTCAAAGTAGCAGTAAGTCCTGTGATGGTTTGGGGAACTGAAGCTGAGTGAATGGGGGTTATGCTTCTATTTGGGTGGTGGAGTGAATGCTTGAGTGCCAGCTGCTGTCATGCTTGAGTATCCCAGTCAGCTTAACCCCATATGCTGAACTGTCTGGTGTGAAGGGCGTCTGCTTCACCTGGGGGTCAGAGCTCTTCTGCCCTGATGCCCCAGAGGAAACAGGAGCTTCTTTCTCATCTATTGCTGTGACATTTAACGACTTCCTCTGCATTCAACAGAAATACTTGCACTTGAGAGAGTTATGAGCTGGGCTGATGTGTTAAGCACCAACTAGGCAGGACTGTGTGAGTTCATGTGTAAGTTCACACTTTATTATATAATATTTAAGCACCCAGTGCTTAAATTTCACACAGGACAAAATACAGGTGGGAGAAGTCAGTGCAGGTCAACACTGGCAAGAGCACGTGCCTTGTGCTCTGAAATGGAGTCTGATGTGCTCAGGGAGAAAACAGTAGCTCATTTTTCAGCCTCTTCCCTCCTGCTGATGGCCTCCCAAAGCTGTGACCAGAATTAAAAACTGCCTTCTGTGGTAATAACATTGACTGTTGTGTGAGTTGACACAGGCAGGCATCTGGAACAATCGCAAACTCAGGGTGGAATGCAAAGAGTAAATTTATTACCTCTCTAACCACAGGTTCCCTGAAGCAACACCTGGGTAGAGGAACACAAGAGGAGATGCAGGCACCATTAAGTTTGGTCCAGTGATAGTGAATCACCAGCCTGCTGTTCCCACTGGTTTATCAGTGGTTTCATGCATATAGTTTACCACCATGCTGTGATTTTCACAGTGTTTTGGTCTCTGTACCAAGACAGGGAGCTCAAGCCTGTACATTAGGGTGCTTCCAGGTCTAGCAAGCACCTGTGTTAGCTGTACACAAATGTTCTGCTTCTGAAAGCATACAGAGAGTCAACAGCAGTAGACATGATATCTGTGTTTTCTGCACTGCTACTTGAGTCTTTGCTATCCCGAGCTGCAGAGTCACTCGAGCGTATTTATCTCTCCTTGCCAGTCTTGGACTTTTAACTCATTCCTCCCAACAATTGTCGCTGTTCTCTCCTTGCCTACGTGTGAGGAGTTAGAGGCTTTCCACATGGGATTAACCACCCAGGGCACTGACATTCTGGTGCAGTGCACCCTTGAGTAGTGAATGCCTGTTTTTCTACTGGACCACTTTGTGCCACTGTTGAAAATATGCAGTGCTATGTACAATGCTATTTCTTGTTTTTCAGAACATTCAAGTTCAAACAAAGTGCAGCCGATGGTGAGTTACGACTTCACCTTGCTTGGATTTTGTGTTTGGTTTGGTTTTTTTCCCTACCTTTAAAACTTGAGCTGGCCAATTACTACAGTTCTGGAAAGGAAAGACTTTGGCAAGCCTGTAGAGATGTTTCTCCTGTTTCAACCAGACAGGAGTAACTCAAGTGAGGACGAGAGCTGCTGTTAATCAGGACTATGGGATTTGAAGTCAGTGGGCAAATAGTGGGTTTGACAGCTTAATTAGCGTGGGTGGAAACTATTTCTTTGCATCACACAAGTGAGGATGCTAAACAATCCTTTAGTACACTTTTAAACTCACAGCTCCCCAGTTTCTCATCAAAGAAAGAAACAGCCTTAATTATAAGGGGCGCTGCTGAACAGGAGTTCAAGAACTGTGGTGCTATTCAGTTTGTTATTTTAGCATTGGTTTATAAAAAGAAATTGGGATAATGGGAGGAGGTAAGTTGATACTGTGTTTTGTGATGCTACAGAGATATTTGGTCCAGAACTGCCAGTTTTAGTTATAGAGTGAAATAGTTGGCTTTCTAAAGTGGTATAGCATCATACACAACTTTTCTGGTTTAAGGTTCTAGAATGAGATATGCCTGGAAAAGAGATGCTGTTTCGGGATGCCATATTCACTCCTTGATGATTTCACATCCTCTTCATCAGGATCAACAAAAGTGTTTCCTGAGTGTTGCAGACTTGTTCTGGTGTCTGAGTCAGGCATGTGCTTTACAGATACCTAAGGAAAATGTGCCATTACAACCTGATGAGCCCAGGCAGCTTGTACTTCTGGATTTAGTATGCTGAGTGGTCTTCTATCATTATGGTAGTTGTTTTCGTAGAGAGACTTCCAAATGACTTTGAGTAGATAGCTTGATGTGGAAGATGACTGCTGTGGAGACCAAAGCATTTCCAGTTTGTCATGGCTTTGGTTTGACTCTCTCTGGGGGGGGACCAAGATTGGCATCTTGGTTGAAGATTTCAGTTTTCTACCCTCCATCTGGAGACATGAGCTGAAAGAATTAAGCCCCTTTTGCAACCTGATCCTGCCTCCCTTTGAATGGCAAAGCAAGAATTCTCCATACTTACTGCTTCTGTTTTCCCACTTCCATGTGGGCTGAAACTGTTTGGAAATGTAACTTGGTTCTACCCTTTGCTTGGCAGAGGGCTATTCAGAGGAGAGATACATTTGTTGTTCTAATGCATGTTTTTTCTTTGCTGTTGCAGAGCAAAAAGAAAGAATTTGTGTCTACCACACCTTACAGACTCCGAAAGAGGCTGGCAGGTGAGGATCAGCCTTTGCAGTCAGTTCCCACAGTCAGTGAGGCACTGTGTTCAGGAGAGTGTTTTTCCTGGTGAGCTCCTGCCTGTGGTAGCAGTGTGGCTGAAGCAATCTGATTCATCCTGCAGACAGTGTAGAAAGGTCCTTAAGGAAATCTGTGTAGGCCTTTTCCGTACAACTGATTGCTGCTGAGGTAAGGGGTGGAAAGGTTAGAAGCACCAGGCTGTTGAACTTAAGTAACATGATCAAAAAAACCAAAACTTTCAGTACTCTAACCTGTGCTGACACTTAAATATGACACAATTCCTTGAACCAGGTCATAAAACTTTTGATGATGGCTGGGACATCCACAGTAAAGTATTCCAATAGTTATTCCAACAACTGGTTTGCTATGCATGCTCAGAATTAATGCAGAGGAGAATTTAGTACAGGGTGTTTCATCCTTTATTTCTTTTGTGTTGAGAGACCAAGACTGAGCCAGATTTTGTCTGTGCTCTTTAATCAACACTGATAACAAAGGTGTTTTACAAAAATTTTTTTGCAGTGTGACTTACAAGATAACTCAGCTTGCATGATTGACATTTGGCAAAACTGTTGTAGAGATGTTAAGAGAAATAGAAAACTTCACTGTCCATTTTTAGTCACTTTTTGTGGTAGGATTATGTTTCTTACTTGGTACCAAGGTGCAAGCTTTACTTAACAATAATTTGTGATCTAGAACTGGGAAAAGAAGTGGCCATGTGTGTTTGCAGTTCTCTTAAGTGTTGATTTTACCCTTCTGTGAAATACGTTTAGGGTTCATATGCTTGAAAAACATCTAGAGAATGTATGCAAGATGGTGCAAAATGGGTTACATGTAAGAAGTCATTCCTAGCTTTTAATCTTAAATTTATGCTTCAGCCTCAGATTCCCATTTAGAAAGTGAGAGTGAATATTCTGCTTCCTGCTCAGAGGAGGAGGATGAGGAAGATCAGCAAGAAGTCAGCACTGTTTTATCAGGTCAAAAGACCCCAGGAAAAGCTAAGGCTGCATCTACACCTCATCCCAGAAACAGTCTAGCCAAAAAAACGAAGGAGGAAAAAATGGTGAGTGTGCCAAAATTCTGAGCTAGCAAACGTGAAGGGATGTGGGGTGACAATGAGCTGTTAGTGACCACACCTGACTGTGGGGAAGGACTGCTACAATCATTCCAAATCAAACCAGCTGGATCGGCTTTTGCTGTGCTTCTGAGCAATCCCTGTTTGACGGGTATCATGTGAGCCTGTGGGCTGATCCAGTCGGTATCCTTAGCAGCCTCAGAAGGAGAAGTCCTAACGTGTCCATGGAGCAGGAGACTCTATTGATAAAGGATGAAGGAATTGATTCCTGTATCACCACAAGAAGCACACATTACTGTTCTAACTTGGTGTTCAGCTTAATTGTCTTCCTTCCTTCCAGAATTGGGAATTCTTATACTGCCTTTGAATTATTCTCTCTCTCAGAATCTCTTTCCTGTCTCTCTTCAGGAAGGAACCATCTGTCTAGGTTGACTTTGGCAGAATGCTACTATAGAAGCCATTGTTGCAAATATTTTCTGTCTTTCCTTCATCCTTGCTCTTGTCTCATATTGGCCATCCTGGGGAGAGGGGTAACTTGATACCAGGAGGAGTGTGGCTGATCTTGCTGTCCTTTTGTAGAGCAACCTGGCAGAAGAATACTTTGAAGCTCACAGTAGTTCCAAAGTGCTCACTTCGGACCGAACGCTGCAGAAGTTGCGGAAGAGAAGGTTGAGTCAGGTACAGTTCATAGTGAATCACACAACTCTCAGAGCTTTTGATTTCTTTTATGAAAATTTCCCTCATCAAAATTTCCCGATGTTGCCGTTTTCATGGCTGGTTACATGCTTAGTGGTAGCACTGATTTATGCAGCATTTTAAGCAGTATGTTTCCAACTGCTGCTCTGAGCAGGAACAGTGCCCAGTTGTTTGAACCTGAGACAGTAGGGAGAGTGCAGAGAGAAGGCATTATCAGGTGAGCTCATGGGTGAAAGCTGCAGTTACCAGAATAGGTTAAATTTTGGGAGAGGAGAAGATGGAGAAGCAGAGTTGTAGAGATCTGCTTTAAAAATTATCACTAAAATGGTGGGTTTGTCAGTGAAATGATACGGAGAATTACAAGCTGTCTTGACTATTTATGTGTAGAGGAAATAAAGAGAGCTGTTCATATGAACATTACTGATTCAAGCCACTTGCAGGAGTGGAACAGCTCAAAATGTTGTCACCTAGTTTGTTAGATGTACTTTGTCCCTTTCCAGTTTTTAGGAGGCAGGAATAGTCGAATTGTGATGGCTGAAGTACTTTATCATATGCCACTTCCACATGACTGTTCAAAGCAAGCAGTTGTACCCTCCATAGACAGGTACACAAGGACAGGTGCTAGGGAAGTGTGTAGAATACTTGGAGCTCTTGTGTCCCAGCCTGCTTTTTGTACCCATTTGTGTTTTAAAAGATGGCATATATGTAGACTGCTGGATGCCTGCTGTTGTCTGGAATTGCTGCCCAGGGAAGCATCTATATTCTTAACAACTCCTTTCATAACGGCTCTGGAAGGATATCAAGGCTTTCAGTGTTAAATCTCCTGCAGGCTTCAAAGTAATCGAAGGCTTAGCAGTTCTGTTGCTCAGTGCTTTGTTTGTCTGATACATTGCAGCTTAAACTGTCTTCTAGTGCAAGGAAGTGGAAAGCAAAGCTGTTAAAGAGAAAGGGAGGCCAGTGTAGATCTGATGCTACCTAACATGCTACCTGCTGATTAAACATCAGCATCACAGCATACCTTTAAAGCTGAATTAATCCTTAAGACGATGGGTTTTTTGAGCATTCTCTTATAGTGTCAAACACCTGAACCTTTGCTAAGCATGTTGCTCAGCCTTTGCTCCTGTGAGCAGGGGTGTGATGTTGGTGTCTTCCTGGTGATGCCTTGAGAGACGCCAGAAAGCAGAACTCCGAGCCAAGTTAGTGTGGGATAAGATAAAAAGGTAGATTCTTTAATGTCTAGGCTTAGGGCCTTCAGGAATACATGATGACACGCCTCAAACACTGATTTTCTATGGTTTTTATAATATTGTTCACCCATTCTCCTGTTCACACATCTCCTCAGTCCAGCTCCATCCCACCCCTGGCACACGCTGTCAGGTTTTGGGTCTGGGGGACAGTGGGACCCCTTCTTCATCATATTTCTCTTCTTCAGCACATGTTGGAGGTTTTCCAGTGTTCTGGTTTCAAGGTCGTTGGCTTATGTTTATGTCTTGTAGCACAGGCCTTAAGATATTGTTCAGCTCTCTACCTTGAAAAGAAGTCTAAATACGACTGGAATTTTATACATTGATATGGGATAGGGGTTAGAATACATAAACATTGAACTTAAGTTGTTAGAAATACTAACACACTAAATCTGCATTTTACTACAGTTAGAAGTACTTCGAAAATCTATAAAAATGAAAAAATGAAAAAAACCCTAAGGCATCACTGGTACAGTGCTTGGGGCTGTTTGTGCCCATTATTTCTATAGTGGTTTTCCCATACTTGTCAGGAAGAGAAAAAACACAGTGTTGTATCTGCTCTAGTCCTCCTCTGGCTGCCATTTCCTATAATAAGTTTATTTAATCTCTGCTTTGTGTTTCCAGTAGCAAAACTGTGCTTAGAGGAGTCTCCATGGGAAAAAGAAACAACCAGAAATTGAATGCACTGACAATGAAATCTATTCTCCCTAGGAAGAAAGCATACTTAGATAAAGGGTGTTTTTAAGGACTCCAGATATCTTGTTCCTTCTCAGCTTTGAATGACTGTCATCTTACTTGTCTCAACACAGGAAACACTGCATGACCTTCTGAAAAAAGCTCCCCTTCCCTATGCTGCTGATATTAAAGAACTTAACCAGCAACATGAATCCTTGTTTTCCAAGTGGATGCTGCAATTACAGTAAGTATCCAATGAGAATTACTGAATAAGCCCAGTAAAAAGGCACTGCCAGTAAACTTACCCTTATGTCAACAACCTGTGGATGAATTAAGAAGCGATTTTTTTTTTTCTTTGATTGATTGCTTAAATTTAAAGTTGGGTGACAATTTAGTTCAGTACTTCCTGCACAGCATATCATGTCTGACTAACTCCTTAAACTGAATGCCTGAAGTGCAGTGATGTTGCTTTCTACGTGGCTAGTCTGCCTTTGCCTCTCTAAACCAAGCTAGAGGGCACTCCGAAACATGGAACATGAATAATGAGAAAACAGGGAAAATAAATGATGAGAAGTGTCCTTTGTGAGGAATCATTTACTTACAGCAACGAGCTGGCAGTGAGTAGCCCTCCACCAATTTCTTCAGTCTGTCTCTACTGGTGTAGCAGTTAACTTTGAATGCTCTGGGCACAAAGAAACGTTAAAGCTTTTGGAAACGTTGGCAATATAAAATTGAAAATTGGAGAGTTACAGGAGGAGGAGTTCTCTGTGACTTGGTGATTGGGAAAATGGTTAAAGATATGTGTGGCAGGGCAGAAGGAACAAATCCCTGGATGACACTGAGGGTAATGACAACTGTTGAACACCTTACCTTTGCCCAGTGCTATCTGAGTAACCTGATACTCTTCTTTCTGGTCAAGATGATGCTTTTCGGCTTCTCAAAACTAAACAAAGCTTTGTGATTCCTGTGATGACCTACCCTTAAGAGTAAAGAACCACTCAAGATTCAAGAATGCTCATTGGTCAAAAGGAACAGCAAAAGTCAGAGGGTCCACAAACAATCAGAGAGTTTTATTAAGTAAATTGCTCACATGGCATGGAAATCGGGTATATTGGTCCCTGACCTACTAGAGAGGCACATGGCAGTGGGTTCTGGATAAAGGGGAAGGGCAGAAGGGAAAAGAGAAATTAAGAGGTCAATTAAAAAGAGAGATTAAAGAATTGATGAGAGAAGAAGAGAGGAAAAGAAAAAGGAAAAGAGAGAGAAAAAGAGATCACCAGCCCTTGCTGCATCACTGATACAGCTGAGGGGATGCCAGTCCTGGTCTCAGCCCCGACCCGGCTGAGGGGATGCCAGTCCTGGTCTCAGCCCTGACCTGGCTGAGGGGATGCCAATCCTGGGTTCAGTGTTGATCCACCTGATCTCTGGTGATCCAGCTGCATCAGTGCGGCTGATGGGACATCCAAGGTTTGAGGGCACAGCCCAGGCTTGGGCAGGTACCTTTGGATGGACAGGTTTCTCACTTTCTATGCTGGTTAGTTATGCACAGTCCATTCTTTTAGGCCTTTCTGGAAATGGGTCAGAGGGCTTCAGGGGTTTTGTGGTTCCAATTCCACCTTACAGTCCATGTCCACTTCCTGCCAATCATTCCTGCACTTGCACTGTACTGTGTTGTGGTTCACTGATGAGGGGATACATGTGAATGGTGATTACATTGTTACCTGAAGTTGTAGATCTGTTACCACGTTCAGAGTCACTACCATTTTCTAACATGGATGTTATGCCAAATCTGTGAGCCTCTAGGCTGCTAAAATGCTTCTTTTACTAGGATGTACATACCACATTTCAGATTCCTTGCAGCTAATCTTACTTATCAGCTCTCAGCTGAAGGTAAGCCTGGAGCTGACAAAACATGAAGGTTTTTAGAGGCAAGATAACAGTGCATTATTTTGCTTAATAAATGTATGAACCTAAAACCAGACTTGTACTTTTTTGATTCAGTGTATTTGCTCACTTTTCTGCAGCTTGGGTTTCAATATCGTGCTTTATGGACTAGGCTCAAAGCATGATCTGTTGGAGAACTTTCGTACCTCTCTGCTCCAAGATTCTGTTCACCTTGTGGTCAATGGATACTTCCCTGGCATCACTGTGAGATCTGTAAGTGTGGGAAGAGCTTATGGGTTTATGTAATCATCCTGTGTGGCAGATACCTCTGAGGTCTTTCAGTGTGAAGTGTTAAGGAAGCCTGCTGTGTCCTACAGCAGCAGACTCTTGAGTGAAGAGCAGTTCCTCTCTCTTAATACTTTAAAGAAATTATCCTATGCATTTTCCAAGGAATTGCAGTAATTCTCATCATTAATAGATACTCATCAGTCTGAAACCTTATTTTATGTCACTGTTTTGAAAAGGGGTAGAAATTTTTTTTGAAGTTGACTGTTTTGGCAATTCAATGGCAAAAATCAGATTGCCTTCCACATGACAGTCAAGGCTGTTTGGGATTTTCTGCACTTCAGTGCCAGAGATCTTCATAAGGGTCTCCTGCTTTCTTTTTCAGATTCTCAACTCCATCACGGAGGAGGTATTGGACCATAGAGGGACCTTCCGAAGCCCCCTTGACCAACTTGAATTCATTACTAAAAGATTTAAAGAAGGTAAAATGACTAGCAGTATACATAAAAATGTTAGAGTTTACTTGCTGTTAGAAGAGCCTGGGCATTTCTTTCCTCATAGTTTTCATATGTGCAGTTACAGTTTCTTAGTGTATTGTAGCTACTGTACTTTATTGCTTGTGATTTATGCAACATATATGAAAACATATGCACCAGAAATACATGTGTGCATGTTACCTCAGTGTTTTACAGGAAGACAGCAGTGTCAAACAAGCAGGTTAGACTTGGTTTGAAAAGCAAAATTGAACGGGTATTGCCTCATGGAGTGCTTGCTGAATTATTTTTGAATGTCTGTTTAACTGTTTTTGGATACATACACAAACTGCCATGGAATCTTAATTGTGCATGGCATTGGTGTTCCAGTGTTTACGTTCTGTTTTGCATCATTACCTGTTGCTTTGGGTGGGACTAAGTGAAAAAGGCTGGTGAACACACCTCGATGTACATAACTCAGCCTTGTAGCACACTATAGCTGATCTGACTGGGGGTCTGAGGAACCCTGGGTTTTCTTTGGCAGACAGGTATGTATTCATTTGCACAAAAACAAGCTGCAGTTCCAGAATTGTTTCTGGGCTCAGGAAACAGCTGTTCCTAGGGATAAATACAGCAGCAAGAAACTAGCTGGAAATTTTAACATCTACCATTTGCATTATCCAAGCTAGGTCTTTGTAACTTTTTTTCAGGACACAGATGGAAAAATTTCCAATTAAGTTAATATGCTTTGGATCTAACCCTGAATAGAAAATGCATTTTCATTGTGTGAGGAGGAGCTTAAAGATCTTAGTCATGTAACTCAAAAGCGGCTGAACAAACTGCTTAGGCTTCCATTCTAAAATATATTTTAATGAGCTTCAACTGCAAAAAAATGCATAGCTAAAAGGGTGATTCCTGGCAAAGCTGTGACCAAGTGGAAGGTGGATTATAACCGAAAAGCTTAAACTGAAAAAAAGAACTGTAGCTGTGATGACAGCTGTGATACAGTGAATTGACAAAAAGTCTTTCAGGTGCTCAGCAACACCAAGTGTGGGATCAAAGTAAGCTGTACAAGGAAAGTGGTTTGATATTGGAGTGATGTAGATGGAGCCTGATGGAGTAGACTTGTCCTGTGCTGCACTGGGAATGGAAACTGCTTGCATGCACTTTCTGTGACTGGTTCTCTGCTGTTTTTTCTGACCTTGCAGATTCATCTTTAGAGCTCTATGTCCTCATTCACAGCCTGGACAGCCAGATGTTGAGAGGAGAAAGAAGTCAGCAGATCCTTGCACAGCTGTCCTCTCTGCCTGGTGTTTTCCTCATTGCCTCTATTGATCACATCAATGCTCCTCTCAGTGAGTTCCCTTGGGCCTGATCTAACAGAGAGAAGAATCTGCATTCTACTCTGTGGCTGCTGTTTCATAAGCTCATGTATTACTGTTGATGTGCAGAACAGATCTGTTGATGTATGTATAGTCCTGACTGGGACTGTGGCTGTGCTGAACCAAAACAGTATATAAAGATACTGAGAAGTAATACTGATCAGACTCCCAAGCTTCTGCCACCCTTGGATTTTGGGGACTTACTGAAGTGGAAATTGGATGTTGTGTCTATCATTGCAACTAAACAATTTTGTTTATTGGCCAGTGTTGAAGGGAAGCTTCAGGCAAAGTTGGTTACAGAAGCCCTCCTGTTGAGCCATGAGGTGTAGAAAGGACCCCCCCGCCCCTGCTTTCTAAACTCCCTTGGAGAGCAGTCTGGGTGTTACTGAACCCAGTCATAGCCTCAGGCTGAGTCAATGGTTTATGTCTAAAAGATTATATACATTTAATTAAAGCTTTATACAACTTTGTCTCACAGGATTAAGGATGGCAAACCAAATATATAAATAAATTATTTATTTAAATTGATTAAGATGATGGTTAGACTAAAGGATCTTAATCAGAATTATTTACTACAGAGTATAGGTAGCTATAACTACTAGTACAGCGCACTGTTTTTGAAATAATATTGAAACAGTTACAGTAGAGCCAGCAAAAACAATTAAAGTCGAGATTGATGTTACTCTCCCATACCAGCAACTGCAGGCAAATCTCTTTATCTCAGCCTTGAGGTGTAATCTTGTAGTCAAGGGAGGAATCTCCACACTATGAGAAGAGTTTTGTTCAATCTGTTTTACCCCTACTCGAGCAGAGCATCCAGCTACAGCCAGAAATTGTTTGCACCCTGTTGACTCTGGAAGGATTTATGGTCTGTCTCTGAAACTGGTATGGAAAAGGGATGCATGTAAATGTTTGGTTGAGGAGAATTTGCATTGCTGGAACAACAACTATCTGGGTCTGTGTACTTGGAATTTCACAAACATAGTTTCCTCAATTCCACAGTAGAATGACGTACATTTTAATATTGCACATTTAACACATTAGAAAATATAACTCCCAGTTTTATCTGCTCACTCTCTTCTCTCTGCCTAGTGTGGGATCAGGCAAAGCTGAGTCTCTATAACTGGCTTTGGTTTGAAACAACCACATTTAGTCCCTATGTGGAAGAAACATCTTATGAGAACTCGCTTTTAGTCAAACAGTCTGGATCTTTGGCTTTGAGCTCCCTCACACATGTCCTGCACAGTCTCACTCCCAATGCCAGGTAAGACACTGGTGCATTTCATAGCAGCACTTGCTGAGGTCTCAGTCCTTACAATCCGTGTTCTCTGACAACAATGCTCAGGGTGAAGGTGGCAGGACCTGGGTCCCAGCTGACTTGTTATTTTAAATGAACAGCATTTGGATAGCAAACCTTGTCCAGTGATGAGATTCACAAACAGGTCTTTGTGCATAAAGGAAAATCAGTTCATATTTTCTAAAGGGGGAGGTTTTGGTTTTTTTAATTATACTTTTTATTATGATTTTCTCCTTTCCACCTTTCACTTAGGGGGATATTCAGGTTGCTTGCTCAGTATCAGCTGGATAAAAAGGACAACCCATCTTATTCAGGTAACTACCCAGCTTTGCTCATCTGTTTGGGGTGTTGCCATTCACAGCAGCCCTGGCTTTTGGTATGCAGGTTACATCTCCAGCAACAGAAGTGCTACAACAGTTGGCTCAGTGTCTTTCTGAGTGGCACTGTGTCTGACTGACAGGAAATCAATAGCCTGGCTGCTTCAGAAGGACCTTGTCTTACTGTTGTCTGCTTTGATGCTTAGACATGACTGAGACCATTCAGGAGGGGCTATGGAGTTAAAAAAATTGAAATGAAGACTATGAATTTGCATAAGTTGCACTTAAAGGAGCAGGGAAAGACAGGAGATTTTTTTCCCCATGCTGCTCCTGAGTGACTTCCCATGGATCTCTGCTTTCTAGGATACATGTGGAATATTCTGTCTGTAATAGGTGCTGCAGTGCCTATGAGTAACATGTTAATGGTAAAGGAAGTAAGATAAAGGAGTTGGAAATTAAGAGAGATTAACCATGTTGGAAAGTGCATTTAAAGTGCTATTAAAATTCATTAGGCATCAGGGTGACTGGAATGTTAATTAAGCTGTTTTCTGTTAATTACTGAAATACTAGCTTGGCAGTGTACTTTAAAGAGTTGATGTTACTGTAGCCACTGTAGGTTAAGCCAGAGCAAGACTTTCAGGCACAGATGTGGTGTTAGACCTGGAAGCATCTGACAATCTTACTACTTCAATTTCTTGTTTTTGCCTTTTTCTGTCTCCAGGGCTGTCTTTCCAAGACTTCTACCAGCAGTGTCGGGAGGCTTTTCTTGTGAACAGTGACCTGACCCTCAGGGCACAGCTGACAGAATTCAGGGACCACAAGCTCATCCGGACCAAGCGGGTGAGTTGAGGGAAGAAAATAATTCAGGATATTCAGCCCCTTTAAATAAAAAATTACAGCTCTTTTCATGCCTCCAATTTGTCAACACCATTTACATGCATAAAGGGCTGTACAAATGCAGCGTGCTTTGGGTAGTCAGCACCCCACATGTCTCCTGTTCTTGAAGACTGTGAGAAGTAACGACTGTGGAGCCTGCCAGTCTGATTCCAACAGTTACCTCTATTTCCACAAGGAAAGAATGCAGACTCATGATAATAATGAGGCATTATGGCAGTACTAGATATGGTGAGCTGTGTAGTGTCAGACTAGCATAACCCACGAGAAGATTCCTCATATACTGACTCTTGTCAGTATTTGTGCATTTCCAGTGTTGCTCTAGTGAAATATTTCTGGGTTTTAGTCAAGGAGTCCTTCAGAATGCTGGCCAGCTCTTGTCCAGACTGTAGATAAATTCTGGTGCTGCAGTGCTGTCTGGTGGCTTGCCTTGCCCTGTGCACTGGTGTTAACAGTGTGTATGGTGTCTGTTCTCAGGGACCTGATGGTGTGGAATACTTACTAATTCCTGTGGATGTCAGTACCTTGACCGACTTCTTGGAGAACGAGGATGAAGATGTGTAACATCTCTGTGCTCTCTGAGCATCCATGGCAATTGTTCTCAAGCGCTGCTGGAGAGGGACCTGTACTCAGATCTCTCTTCCTCCAACCCCACGGCTGCTGGACTGAAAAGTATTAATTCTAATAAGCCATGCTGGTCATTCAACTGGTTCAGGTGGTTTGGAATGATGACTTCTGTGAGCACAGCTTCTCTTGTGCTGTAGTTGGATTTGTTACTTTGTGTCTCAGCTCAGATAATGCCTTACAGGCAGGAAAAGATACCCAGTAAGCTTGTGCCTTCTGCTCTCTACCTCACCAGACACGAGGATTTGATTGGAGCAAAGTACTTGGGCAGTGCAAATGACAGGATGGTCACAGCTTTAGTTTGTACTAGTGGTGCAGCTTTTCTCAGCTGAGTGCTTTCCAGTACTCCTTTACCATTTAGACAAAACTAACTTCCAGTGTATGAAGAAGCCAAGATTTAAAATGCTAGGAGACCTGACTTGACTGCACGAGGAAAGGAGGACACTGGTGGGTATGGGATGCTGTGGGTAACTTACTGAATTCTGGTAATAGAATCAAGGACTTGCCCCAAACCCACATCTTCTTATAAGAAGATATAGATAATCAACGTTGTGATAGACTCATTACCTGCTACTTTCCAAGGTGCAATCTAGGAATATGAAAAGGCTATAAAGCTTTTTTGTTTATTTTTTTAAAGCTTGATTGTATATTTGTATTTTTTACATCGGGAGTGTCCATTGATCCTGAAGGAGGCCTTAAGTGCCGCTTACTAGCTCTCCCTTTTGTAAGTCCTTAGCGGTTGGGGGACTGCTGGACATCTTCACTTTTTTTTTTCCTCAGTTATGTGGGAGAAAGCTCTGTAGTTCCATCAGCTGTATTCTGCCAGCCAGACTTCAGGGATTCTGTATGTTTAGTATTTCATAGCTGTGTTACAGCTCAGTGTTGTAATAGTTCAATCAAATAAAGTACTTTTTTAATTTTCATTAGCTTGTCTTCCACAATTTTGTTATGTTGTAGGAAGATAGAGATCCTTGTGGCAGTTGTGCAAAAGCCTCATTTTCATTATTATGTCAAATATCTGTGCAAATCCTCTTAGAGTGTGCAGAAGATTTCGAACTAGTTAGGAAAAATATTTTATATATTGTTTCTTATAGGGTATCAAAATTAGGAATGGTTTGCCTGCCTTTTTATACCAGTATACACCTCCTGAAGAGAACCAAAACATCCCATGGAGTGATAGTTACCTTATCTGCCCCTCACTTACAGAAGCAACAGAGATGTACAGCCAGACACTGTCAGCTTGATTCTTCATATTTGCTTTGCTGGAGAGACTGATGGGAAAACTGGTATATGCCAGAAGTACTTTCCGACTTCTTCCCCTGGAATGTTTTTCAACTAACATTCTTTTTTGGTAGCACTTGGATTTGCATTTTACAGGCTGCAATTTCAAAGCTTTGCAAAAAGCATCAGATCCTGCCTGTCGCTGCTTAGGCTACTGTCAGTCCCTGAACAGGGACTGAGGCATTGTCACTTACCCAAGGTCTGTAAATTACGTGTAGAGTTCAAGAACAAGAACTCTGCCATTTGAAGAGATTTCTTGTAAAAACTAAAGTGTAGCTAAGCAGCAACCACATCCTATTTTTCAGTCCTTTGATTCTCCCCACAGTTCCTGTGAAACTCAAGATTTCATTTCTATTCCGAGTGCATACAGGAGGCACCACCTCATGTGTTTACAAATGGTGACACTGTGGTGCATTTTCAGTGCAATTCCATCTGGTGTTCTGGATGTGACATGTACTTTAAGGAAGTGTTATCATCATCCTAAATTCAGAATTACCTGCAGACAAGTTTTGGTGGACTACCAGATGCCCATACAGGCCAGAAGGACTGCAGGAGATACCACACAGCTGCTAAGAAGGTGGTTAAGTTTGTATCAGCTTTTGCCTGCTGCTGATTCTATGATGCAAGCTACAGACAGACACTGTGAGTTAATTTCTGTGAGTTTTGTGTTAAAAGAATGTTACCTGATTTCATGCTGTTTCTGGACACTTAGCCCATCTCTGCGTTAATTTTAGGTCTCTTGAATTCTGTGTGTGAACAAAGGCAGTGGCATTTTAATGCCCTCTATAACAATACAGAACCATTGGGAATGAAGAAATTTCTTGCCACTTCCTCAGCTTACTGAGATGTCTGCATGGTATTGGTAAGAATGATGGCTTTCATATAGCCTTAGTAGCTTAAAGTAATACCAGAGCCATCTCTTTCCACTTAAGTGGAACAAGACATGCAATTAGGCAGTAGAGACATTACTTGATAAGCCAGTTTTATTAACTGAAAAGGACAGTGCCAAGATCTTTACCAATCTGTAATGGAAATATTTGCCACCCAGAGATGGTAAGGGATGCAACTGTGAGATTTTTTTTTCCTTAAAAAAAATCACAAGAGAAAATTAACTTGAAAAATGAAACTCAAGCATTATCAGTAGTGAAAGTACTACTTGTTCAGTTTTAGTAATCCTGTAACTAAGAGCCACAGTTACAGAAACTGTTTTTAAAAGGAAGTAACAAAGGCACATTAATTTACAGCCTTCTTAAGAAATTTAATTTTAACCTTCCAAAGCTTTTTTAAAAAGCCTTAAAGCTGCATTAGTGGTAGTGGTAATGGTAGTGCAATTAAACACTAGTACTACTAGTACCAAAAACCTGATTTGTGTTCTATGTTTGCATCTGAGTGGTGCCTTAACAAAACTGTTAACTGAAAGGGGTGATCAACATCCTTTCATTAAGTACTATTTCTGAAATTTATTAGCTACAGTACCAGTGGCTTGCACTGGCATGACTTGGCACAATTGAAGCAGGGCAGAACTGCTGTGTAAGCTTAAATCTGGAGGTAAGTCAGGTTTATGTATTTTACCCAAACCAATCCTTGTGTATCATGGTTATCAAATATATCTAGTAAGAGTAAGCAGTAGCAGTAAATTTATTCAAGTGCAACCCAGTCATTGAGTAAACAAGCCTTTGGTAGTCCAAAACAAGCATTTATTTTTCTGACATGACAAAATATACCCCAAACTTTGAGGGACCGTGTAATAGAATCATTCTGTACTGAAGGCACCTTCATTCAGCTTGCAGATGGACAGGTCTGTGCAGGATTTCATGATTGACTGAATTCTCTCTCTCCCCTTTTTCCCCCTACACCACCTGGAGAGGATCTCTGTCTGTCTCAGACACAATGATGTTGACTTTGTTCTGTAGGTGGGTCCCCAGCATGTCACGCAGCTCTGACAAGAAGCCTCGCTCGGTGTTACTGTGCTCACACAGAATGACACTTATCCCATTGGCAACTGCATCCAGAACATCATGGTGGGACATCTCTCCTGCCATTTGGAGAAAGAAATGTCATGTAATACAGTTGAGGCAATCAGTTCTTTGCAGATTCTGTATCCTACATTATATTCCATTTCCCATTAGGGAACTCTGTAGGGAATGAAGGAAGCATCTTGTGTCTTGCCAAAGGAGAAACACGCTGGAAGTTGCAACACACTGCCGTTAGCACTGATTTTGTGTTGAAATAATGCATGGATAACAATGTTTTAATTCAAGTAACTTTCAGTGCCACACAGCCATCTGATCCACATTATCCCTACTTAGATGTTATTTTTTTGTCATTCCAATAACGAGCTGATTGTTTCTCAATTATAAATAACAGGTAATTCTTTCTGGCCAAATCTTTCAACAACCAGTGAACTCTTTATTTTTCCTGCTTTGTTGGTTTCGTTTTGTTTTTTCTAGTGACTATTTTTATAAAGATAATGAAACAACAACATAATCTTTTACCTGTAAGGTAGAGGTCAGCTTTTGTTCCCTTCAGGACGCTGCTCCCAGAACCAGCACACAGAGCAGCTGTCCTCACTGGTGATTCTGCAGGATACAAGGTGACACAGTTAAAGTCCTTTCTCTCTGTTCAGCCAGGCCTGTATTGATTAATTGTTTCACAATAACTACTACCTTGATTATAGGCTCTGTGTGAATTTGTTGGAGAAGGAGGAGACACATCTGTCAGTTTGGAGAGTCATGGGCCTATCACATCTCTGATGATACAGCAAAATCCTCTGTGATGGGTAGATTTTTTCTTCAAGAGGTAGGAAAGTTTGCAGAACCCTACAGCACAGAGGCTGCCTGATGGCTAGTTTTTAATTAATGAGGTATTATTTTGCTTGGTTTCTGAACCCTTTTAATAGGCTGCTATTCTTTCCACGACACTTATGTTCCACTGTCATTAGTTTCCCAACTAATGATGCCCCTAAGGCAGCATTTTGCCTCTGAGATACACTGGTTCCTAATTTTCAGCTCTCAGAAGGCCAGTCTTAATGCAAGCTGAAAATAGCTCCATGCCATTAAAGATTCGTCCATTTGCTATGATTCCTGATTACAAGCTATTACATATGTGACAGTGACAGGAAACTTAATTATTCAAATGCATTACATTGAGTAAAGAAAGGGGACACAAAACAAAGTTTTCAAATTCTGTTAAAGGTTCTACAGAAGTTGCCTTGTGATTACTGTTGATTTCAGTGCAGTCACCACTTCATTCCCACACCATAATCAGAGGCTTCAGAATAGTCTGGAGAGTTTTTAGTAAAACTGACAGCAAAGAGGCTTCTAATAAGACTTCTGTCTCCTAAGTTACAAAGAGTTCTCAACAAATTTGTCCTCAGAAATTCTAGTTGCTGTGCTCCTTGGAAAGTAGGGATAGCTAGCTGGGATGAGATGTTGCTTGCTCCAGGTTTTTCTAATGACCCCACTGTTTGAGCTGGTTCACCTTCTTTGCCATCTTCCATTAAAACATGGTTACATGTTCATGCAGATAATATAAAGTGTCTTAGTATTTTGAGGTGCTTTAAATTTAGCATTCAGTCACAAAAGGGAATGTACACTGAAACAGTACACCTGTGTGCCTGAAATCCTGGGCAGGAACAAGTCTTAGTAATTATATAAATTATGAAAATAGGTATCTTGTATTTGACTTGTGCTGTTGCCTCTTCATGACATCAACCAGCATAAAATAGAACTTCCCATCAAAAGTACAGATGAGATTCTTTCTGTGGGATTGCACTGTGTAAGTTCTAAGATGCTGTTTCTTAGCAGTGCTTCATGGTAGTTGGAAGTAAACCTGATAAAGACAGAGCAGCATTTCCCCGTCTCACACACACACACACACACACACACACACACACACACACACACTCATGCTCCTTATCTCCTGCAGACTCAGCTCTCAGGGACAGCCCCCAGTGCAGCCTGTACCTGGTGTCCTGCCCCTTCCCAGGGCGATGCGGACGTGGGGCAGCCGCAGGTGCTGTTTGATGCGCTCAGCTATGTCTGACAGGGGGACTGGCTCGCTCAGGGTGCACAGGCGTCCCATTCCAGTGTGGGGCAGAAGAGGCTGCAAAGACATTAAAATCACTGTGAGAAAGCTGACTCCAGAAGTTTGCATTGCTTTACACACTGTACAAAGATGAGTATTTGGGCATTCAGGAACGTCTCTGAACTTCACAAAAAAATATGTATGTGATGCCCTCAAATGTAACATACTAAAGCTATTGGAACTGATGTAAGAATTAGCACAGGCCACCTAAATATTTTCACTGCTTTGGAAAATATTTGTGGCTTAAAATCCCCACAGGCCAGTGTTTCAGAGCACTGATGGGGCAGCACTGGAAACGCGTGATGCTACTGAGTACTGCATTTCAGTGTTAAGGGCACTCAGCTCACACAAGTAACACAGTCACAGGAAGTAATTTGTGGTTACCTTTTGTAGCAAGAGAATCTCAGTCTTGTGATAAAGAAGGCTGTTCTGGGACAATAATGCCACCACCTCCAACAGTGCTTTCTGAGAGCAGTTCAAACTGACTCGGGTCTGCTCCTCACCTTCAACCCTGAAGAAAGATACACTTGATGATTGCTAAGAAACTAGGTAATATTTCTTATAATTAGTAATTATTATAAAACAAAGCTATTCTATCTCAGAGGCTGTTCTACCACTGAAAAAAAGAAAAAAAGAAGGCATTGGAATAGCCTAGCTTAGTCCTTTCATGGAAGAAACAGATATGGGAATTTAACTTGATGATTATTCCAACTCAGAATAGTCTGTGATTCTGTGAAGCTCAACTGTCCTCATCAAATTTCCTGTTAATACTCTTCTTTATGTATCTATGTCATGCCAGACCTGAGTTGCTGTTACCATTTAGCATGACACAGATTGATCAGAAAGGGATGATTATTCCCTAAATCTCTAGATCTGTAGCTGAAAAACATAGCAGTCATGCACAGAGGAACAAAGTGATTACAATAGTAAAATACAATTACAGCGACTTACTGTTTCAAACAGAACGAATACAACACTAGAGAGTGGAGCAGATACCTGACTGGGAAAGTAGTGAGACAAGAGACCTCTTGGATGTCTTTGATTTTGGACAGCACTGCATCCAGATGCTCAGTACCTGTGCAGAATTCTACCCGGTGAGTGCCCTCAGCTGGGTAGCTTGGTGCAGTTGATGGATGCAGTGGGATGGAAGTACAGGCACCTGAGAAAACAGGACCAGACTCCTGCTTTATAAAGCTGCATAAGTATCCTAATACTGACTCAGCACATATCCTAAAGAGATACAACAAAAAGATGCAAACTTTGCACACAAATCTGTTTTCCCTGATCAGAATTGAGGACTTTATCCTGTTTTCTCCATTAGGCACACACTATATTAAGTCCAAAGAAGGTGATATATATATGTTATTTGTCATCCTTCATGTCATCGATTTTATCCTAAAAATCATACATAACCAAAAATAGTTTCTGGTATGGCAGGCTGGAAAAGACACAGCTGTTGTAATCTATGAGCCATAATACAGGACAGAAATCTAAAATAATTTCAGGTAGCTTAAGTCCTTTGCAAACAATGAAATCTTGTACTTTAGAAATTAAAGGTGGTTGTTTAAAGTCAGTGGCCTAAGCTTTGCAACCACAATAGACAACAAATATGTCCCTCCAGTTCCAGCTACATCCAATAGTAGCCATCCAATACAGCCATGGATCTGAAAACATCCTCTAGTGTTTGTGTCTACTATACATCACCAAGATAAATCTAAACATGTTTAAGGTTCTTAGTAGTACTAGAAAAATATTGAGAAGGGAAAAAAAGAAGTAACAATAAATCCCTGTAAAACCTGGAAGAAAGAAACGAGGAAAGGCCGCCACATAAAATAGTGTATACCAGTGAGTAATTTCAACCTTTTTTTGTGTGGTTTGAACAGACTCTCACCGAGTGCCTTGGCCAGCCAGTTGTTAACCCCGTGCGGAGCCGCATCGTACGCCGTGTGCGGGGAGTAGATGCCGATCCTGCGCTCCAGGGCGCGCACCACCAGCCGCTCCTTCCAGGTGCCCCACGTCACCCGCTTCAGGGGCGCGAATATGGGAGGGTGGTAGGAAAGAATGAGGTCTGCCTTCTTCTGCACTGCCTCCTCCATCACCTCCTCAGTGAGATCGTTCGTGAGGAAAAGTGTGTTCACAGCATGGGGAGGGCTTGGTTCCACCAGCAGCCCCACATTGTCCCAGCTTTCCGCCAGGGAGGGGGATGCGAAGTCATTCAGGGCAGAGACGAGCTCCTTGAGGTCCATGAGGGCGCGGGCGGGCAGGGCCCAGGCACGGGCAGCGAGGAGCGGGCGGAGAAACAGCGGCGAGCCGGGCAGGAGCGGCAGCATGGGGGGACCGGGCCGGGCCGGCGGGTGTGCCCCGATGCGGAGGTCAGCAAGGGGGGTGTGTCCCGACGGCGGGTCAGCAGGGCGGGTCAGCAGGGCGGGTGTGCCCCGATGGGGGCTCAGCACGGCCCGGCCGGGGCTCCCGCGGTCACAGCGCCGCACCCACCGCACGGAGCTGCAGCTTCGCCGCCCCTCCCGCGGCAAAACCGACAGCACCACCCGGCCATGGAGCCGACCCTTCCCCTCCCGCCGGAGCAGGGGCACCACCCGGCCATGGAGCCGACCCTTCCCCTCCCGCCCGAGCAGGGGCACCAGGGCCGGCACTGCGGGGCGGGACCTGCGCTCGGCCCCGCCGCTTCCGCCGCGCCGGGGGCCGGGCCGGGCCTGAGGCGGGCAGGGGCTGCATCCAGCACGGCAGGCTGGAACATCCTCGCCCGTGTCCCGGCAGGGTGAAGGCGCGGGGGCCGGCGGGGGAGGTGGGGCGGCGGTGCCTCGGGGAGGCGGGGAAGGAGCCATAGCCCCGGGAGCCGAGGCCAGGGGGTGAGAGGACAGCGATAGCCCGGGGGAGCCGAGGGCAGGGGCTGCGGGACAGCCATAGTCCCGGGGAGCCGAGGGCAGGGACAGCGATAGCTACGGGGACAGCAGAGCCCCGGGGAGCCGAGGGCAGGAGGGAGCCGAGGGCAGGGGCTGCGGGGACTGCCATAGTCCCGGGGAGCCGAGGGCAG
>JAWWEV010000172.1:27597268-27619737 GCA_035583235.1 Hafferia zeledoni
CTGAGTGCCATGATCTGGTAAAGGGACTGGAGTTGGACCAAGGGTTGGACTTGATGATCTCAGAGATCTTTTCCAACGCAATCGATTCTATGGTTCTAAGATTCTACTTTATGTTTTATGGCAGTTTTGCTATGTGCAAGGTAGTGGGCAACTGGACTGGCCTTTTAGCCACTACAGAAGGCACCTGACACCTCAGTTAACATTTTTACTACTTAAAGGACTGAAGAAGGCTGGTCACTTTTGCCTGACAGTTTTGTTAGGCTATGAGTTGTGGAAGTTTCTCCAGGTTACCCCAGCATACATAAATACAACAGGGAAGTAGGTGGGGCTTCTAACCTCTAAGAACAATACTGATATATATGGTATCAAGTATGTTTTCAGAATTTTAATATGCAATTTTAGTTGCCTTTATGCATAGATGGACCTTGGTTATGTTGTCAGCATGTAGTAAAAAAACCCCTTTTCTGATAAGGTTGCTGTTGTTAAACAAACAATGTATATCTGAATATTCTTAGTTAAAACTAGTCCTTGTTCTAAGCACTGTTGGACTGTCTCTTCAGAAGAGGCAACCCTGTAGCTGTGAAAATAGCCAAAAACGATGGTAGCTGCTCCAGTGCAGCTGACAAAGCCCCAGCACTGGAGTGTTTACAGGCACTGGATCCCAGTACACTGTGAGTACACAAAGGCACCTGTATGTTGTTTTGGCTTCATGATTTACATGTCTCAGCATTAATACAACTGCTGCAAATCATGTCTTGTTCCAGCCTTTTGTAGTCACCCAGATGTTAGAATGGTTTGAGTACCACAGACATGTTTGCATTGTTTCTGAGCTTGGGGGGCTCAGCACCTCTGACTTCATTGAACAGAACTGCTCTCTGCCATTTAAGCTGGACCACATTAGATGGCATATCAGATCTGCAGATCTGTGAACTGTAAGGATGTTTCTTTTTTGCTTTATTTGTTCTGTTTTCTTTGTGGAATTCGCTAACGCTATTTATTATGTTGTAGTTTTGCATTTGAACATGTTGGCATATACGGATCTGAAGCCAGAAAATACTGTATTTGTGAGGTCTGATTATGAAGAAAAGTACAATGCCAAACTGGTAAGTCACTGCCCAATTCCTCATCTCCCCCTCAGCCACTACCTGGGTTTCTTTGACTTGCATCCTACTGTGTTTCATTTCAGAAATGCAATGAACACACACCAATCAATGCAGAGATCAAAACTGTGGACTTTGGGTGCAAAGTATCTGATCATGAGTGTCAGGACACTTTGGTGTCTACAAGGCAGTACAAAGCTCCTGAAGTTATCCTAGATCAGCAGCAGTCTGTCAGGCTGATCTCTCATGCAAGGCTTTTACATGCTGTTAAACTATGCTCAATACGAACCTTATGAATCCTTTCACAGCACCGGGGTGGGCACAGCCACGTGGTATTTGGAGCACAGATGTATTCTCATGGAATGCTACCTTGGAGCAACACTGTTTCCCGTAAGTAACTATGAACCTCAGAATGATGCTGGTGGTGAAAACCTGCTGCTGAGTTAGGGACTGCGGGGAAGGACTAAGAATTTATGCAAGAAATTCAGCTGCCTTTCTCCATAGTGCCAAGTTGAACAGATGTAGGCACAAGGGAACTCTATGAGCAAAAGATTTCTACCCTTTGTTTTCAGTCAACATTTTGGCAGCAGCTTTGTGTGAAGGATCACCCTGTTAACATTTGTAATTTACAAGCCATGCTAATAAGAGATGTAGCTTCATCTGTCACCATTGACAAATTCTACTCAAATACCTCAACTTTGTCATTGTGACAGTATTGCTGAAACTTGAAATTAGCAACTAAGTAAAAAAAAAAGCAGGATCAAGGGAAAAAACCCTCAAGGGATAAAAACTACAGTATAGCTTTACTTATTTTATGAAACAGATGACTACAGCCTCTTCTTTCCTTAATATGAAACTGATTATTTGTTGCAGAGTGCAGTGAAACTTGATAACTTTTTCAAACAATGAATAAAAATGTCTATCTTGTTTCCCTTTCAGAGATGTGGCAACAAAACCCACCTAGCAACGATGAAGCAGATGCTGGGGCCTTTGCCTTATCACATGATAAAGACAGACAGGTAATTATTTATGTGCCCACGATGCTACAGTTTAAATATTTTCAGGTAAGGTTTAAGAGCAAATAAACCCCCCCCCAAAGTTTCATAAACATGGAGTCATCCTTTTGCTGTATTTAACAAGCTGGCCACTCACACGGAATATATTCCCAGATCAGTTCCCAAGTTATGAACAAACATACTGATAAACTTCTATTGAAGGGACAAACCAGAATCTTTGAATAACAGACTATGGTCTGTTTGTTTAAGGAAACACAGATTTTTCTGTGATGGCCAGGTGGGTTGGGCTGAGCAGTCCTGCTGGCAGGTACACATCAATCACTCTAAAGCCACTGAAGGTCAGACTGGAAACACTTTCGAGGAGAGGAGCTTCAAGTGCAAGTGTAAGATAAACATTTTTTTTTAATCTTCATGAATGAATTAATTATGTGCCAGCATTCTGACCACATTCCTCTTTGACCTTGTTCAGAAGATGCTGAAGGATGACCCAAACAAGCAGATCACTCTTGGAGCAGCACTGTACCAGCCTTTCTCCTGCCCAGACACACGGAAAAAGGGCGCAGGCTCCTGAAGCCAAGCAGGCTGACTCACAGGGCAGTGCACCAAGAAACCTCAGCTCCACTCACTACTTATTATTTGGTTACGTTGTAAATACTTCATGTTGTAAATGCCTGAGTTTGCAGTAGGACTTTTTGGATACTCAAGTTTAATCCAGCTGTTGACATCAAACCTATTTAGTATATTGATAAACCTGATTGTGTGTTCTCAAACTCTCAGGCCACTAGCACTTTTAACATGTGAAAAAGAGCACCCTAACAGCAAGAAAATATTATTTTAATTATGTTTTAGTCAGTGGCCCTTGAAATAACAGAAAACCTGCTTTTTACCCATTAGTGTTACTGTTGCTTTCTTTTTGCAAAAGGAGCAGAGACATTCCTTGACATTAAGTGTAACGATGGCCTTTATTTGCTTTAAAAAAAAAAAGGTTACAAAGTAAGGAAGATCACTGTAGTATTGAACAGATTGCCTTGTGATGACCAATTTTTTCATTATTTTATTAGGTGTATTCTGGTTACCAGTATTTCAGTTAATGCTCACTTAGCTTACAACAGTATAGACTTCACTCTTTTACCCAATCATTCTGAATTGAACTGTCCTGAGAGTTTCCATTAGGAATTAAAGTTTCAGGGAGCAGATAAGCTGTTTGGTTTGGCATGTCAACTGCCAGCATAAAAGAATCTTCCAGAGGCAGGGGTGGAGTTCTGGCTTCCAGCAGCACGAAGGAGCTGCTCCCCCTGCCCCAGTCCTGCCAGCAGCACAGCCTGGCTGGAGAAAGCTGTGTGTGCAACAGCACTGCTTGTACTTCCAGGAGCAAAGGGGAAAGGTGCCCCAGAACTGATGCACAGCTGCAAGGGCTCCCGAGAGCCCCTCAGGAACACGGCCCAGCTGTGCCAGGCTCAGACTTGCCACTCTTCCTGCCCACTACAGTTACCAATCCTGCCACCACAGCAGCTCCTCCCTGGCAGCTCGCAGGAGTGGGGCACCCACCTCTCCAACAGCTGGAACAGAGGATTGCTTTATGCTGGAAGTCTAGTGGAGGGATGACAGTACCTGGGGACACAGACAGCCACCTATGAAAGGGGCTGTTTGGAATAGGTGGTGCAGACTGCAGTGCCACACAAGCCATGGGCTCTGCACTTGGGAGGATTTTTACAGTTTAATTTGCAAGCAGAACTGTCCTAAGTCTCGTTCACCATATCACATCTACTCCAATACACACAGAAATCCCACGGGGTAAGGTGGATTTCACTGTGGAAGGCCTTTAATTACATCATTACAGTAGAAAATACAGGAGGTAGAAGGTAACTGAAAGGACAAATGCAGGTTAGAGTCAAATCTATAACAGCTCCTGTAAGCTACTTGAACATGGTTTTAAAAACTAAATCCAGTATTTCAATAACTATAGAAAACAGTTAAAATAAATTGCCATGAGAGCCCTTATATCATGCTTGATACAGGGAGGTAGGATGTAAGAATCAGAAGGACACATGAGACATGACACTTATCTACAGCTCCTGTTTGCTTTACTGACGACAGTTTCACAGGTCAGTCACCTTCTTCAGCTTCAGACTCGGACTCTGCAAAGAGACACCTCGTCAGCAGCCTGCCCACGGGTCAGCCCCCAGCCCTGAGCTCACTGCTGCCCTGCACCCTGGATAAAAGCTACTCTTGGATCCACATGGATCTCACTGGCAAGCTTTTCTAGCCAGTACTGGGCAGAGGGCACACTTGTCTCAGAGAGGCAATTTAACACCCTCAGACACACAGTGTTAGTGCACCAGGGTCCCCAGAAGGAACAAGCTCTACTTGTGAGCTAAGCTGCTGCTTACCTTCTTCAGCATTCTTGAGCCATTCAACAAACTTTTTCATCTGCTCCAGAAAAACACTCTTTCCTTTAGCAAGATGCGCATCTTTGTACCACTTCAGGATGGGTTCTTCACTCAGAACTTCAGCTGTAAGACGTGCAAGAGCAGTGTTAACACAGCAGACTGCTGAGAACCCCCGACCAGCAGCCTTTGCTTCCTCCCCTAAAAGTATCAGATCCTTCTTCTGCACTAGGAATGGCTCCTGTTTTAAAATTCTGAGAGCTGACATTTTGGATTGGCTGCTGGGATTCTTCCTTAGCCCTGCATCTCAGAGCTGCACTTTCACTCCCACTAACAGTCTGGGATGTTTCAGAATTATTAGAGATGGCACACTCCAAGGAAAATTAAAAACAGGTGCAAACTCTTAAAAGTACACCACATGAAACATTTAGCTGTTTTTAAAATTTTACAAGTAAAATATAACCTTCAGTTTAACAAGTTTTCACAGGTGCACAGAATGTTTGTCAGTAACACCTTTTATCAGATACTTAAAAAGAGAGACTGGAACACCCCAGAATGTGCTGGTGGGTCTCCATCTATGGCTGTTCATAGTCAATGTTAAGAGCACTAAGTAGAAGACACTGTCACGTATCTTTCCCTAACTTAAAAGTGACAAAGTGCCTTCAAATAAAAATTTTGCTTTGAACTACCACAAGATCTCCTGAACAGATCTACAGCAGCATCTTTGATCTAGAGATGTATTTCCCCATGTGCCAAGGACCAGCCACAGGCACCTTTGCATTTCACTGCTCTATTTTTGCAAACAGAAGGCAGAAAATTCTTCAGCTCATGAAGCACAGTGTTGTAGCACTGATCTTCCTTAAAGGACTTATCAGGACTGACATTGTGATTCAGAAGCTTCAAAACACCCACCCAACCAAAAGTGACCCCTCAAACAACCCACAAAACTCCAAAACTACAAGGCTACAGAAGTTACCTTTATAGAAGAGCACCACTATTTTCTGGAAGGCCTTCATGAAGTGAATGTTGTCATAACAATACTCCTGAATCTTCAACAGAAGAGTCAGCTCTGACTGACCTTGGGTGGTGAAGGCAGCAAGTAGAGGACTGTATTGCTGGTAACAACAACAGCAAATTGGCACACACAGAGCACTTCACATACACGACCTGACTGGGCTGGTTTCACAGTCTCCATCAACACTGCTTAAGAAATTGGCAACCACCACCCCAGCCCAGAGCGCTTCTGCAGCAGCAATGCTGCCTCTGCCTCGGGAACTTGGCTTATAACACCCCAGTCACAAGGGAAGAATTCCCCACCTAACGCTGTCTCTGCATTAGCAGTGTCCTTACAAGGTTTAACAGGGAGCTGGAGACAGAAGGAAACCCAAGCCCTACCCAAGGCGTGCAGGAGTCCATACTGAAGATACAATACCTTCAAATGCTTAATGGCTTGCTCTGCTACCAGCTCCTCCTTTTTGTTCCATTCCACTGTGCTCATTACACTTGACCAGATTATGGTTACCACAGTCTGCTCCGAGATGTTGTTCTTCTTCATCTCCTCTTTCACATACAAGATGATCTGCCAGTTAGAGTAAGAGTCAGCACAAAGGGCACATATGGCACTAAGCTAAATTAAAACTTCTGTCTTGAAGGTAACCCAGAAGGTTTCAGAACCACACACAACCTTCTTGATGATACAGCAGGATTCAGGACATTAAAGCTAATAACAAACCCCCTGGTCTTAATTTTAATTCCCAGTGAGAGCCAAGTTCAATATGAAAGAGAGAAGACACACACACACAGAAAGCACCTCCATCTCATCTACAGACAAAACACTTACATCCTTGAATGGATCTCCCCGTGACATCTGCTCCTGCAGTTCTTTCTGCAGCTCCTTCCGAGCTCCGATGGACTGCTGGTTCCGAACATACTCAGAAAGTTCTTTCAGTCCTGCTTCAGTGAAGTACTTGGAGAAGTGTTCAACACTTTGTTTGTTGGCCGGGAACAGTTCCTGAAAACAAAGTTTACAACTCTTTTGTGACAGAAATGTGTGCCGAGTACCTTGCTGGCAAATGGTATTTACTAAAGTGGCTTAAGTAGTAAGAGAGCAATTCCAGCAGGACTCACCATCAGCCTGTTATCCATGTTTACTTTGCGAAGACTGACAGCCACTGCGTTAATATCTTTCTCATTTATCCAGGATTTGAACAGCTTGACTGCAAAAGCTGCAGAAACACCTGTGCAATAGAACAGTTCTTTTATTAGTTAAATTCAAAATAAAGAGAATCATAAGGCCTGAGAGTACAGGGCACCTGGTTTGTCAGACCTCTCTGAGAGAAGCAGCAGCAGCTGTGCTCCTAAGCAACCCTGGCAGTCTGCAGCACCTGTCTCCACCTGACAACACTGCAGTCTCCCACAGGTTGGACTTTTCTTACCATTTAGCATCACAAAGTCTTCGCTGTACTAAACTCAACTCTTCTTGCTACAATTTAGGAAGGAGACTAAAGTCGTGACACGCCTTTTGCTTCCTGAAAGGTGCCTCTTCAAAATACAGCACTGCCTTGCTGGGCAGCCCCCAGTGTCAGGCAGGGAAGTCCTACATACAAGCTTTCTGAAAAATCTCATTTTCTGAAGTCTTAGAAGACCTTCCAGGTCGTGGGGCAGCATGTTTACCTTTGCTAATCCTGTAGTTAATCTATCACCAGGTGAAGGCAGTGAGCTGCAAGGATGTGCTGTCATTGCAATATCCACGTACTTGCCATGGTTCTGCCCCCCACCCTCCTTCCCTAAAGGACAAGTTGGGCAACACTTACCTTCTTTAACCAAGTTCTCATTGTAAAGACTGTTGAGAATCGATGCGTTCAGTGTCCCATTGGCCAGCAGAATCCCTGTCAGCATGGCCAGTTTGTTCCGCTCAGACTCTGAGAACCCTTTCAAGAACAGCAGCAACTGCAAGAGAAAGAAAGAAGAACTGCCATAAAATTACCATCTCTCACTAAAGTGGACATTGCTTCTGTGTTCAACACTTTGGTTTCAGTTAAGCTATTCAACTAGCAGAACCACTGGTAGTCTTTTCCATTAGTCATAGAAGTTAGCTGTTCTTCTATTAGAAACTCACAAGTGTTGTATTTTAATAATCCATTTTTAATGTAATTCTTCTACAGTGATTAATTAGCAGAATTTGAAGGTTTCTTTGTCTGCTGATCAAGACCTACCCCATACCTTTTTGACTTCATCCTCAAAGCCTTTCTCCAGGTACTTGTAACGCCTGATGAGCTTGTTAAAAACCTAAAAAGACACAGAGTATATTACTTTTTGCTCTAAACTATCACTCAATTAGACTTTTAAAAAATTTAGTTCAGTAAAGTAGGTCTGAACTCTTCAGAGCACTTTTATCTTAGAACAGTGCTACTCTTACCACTTCCAGTAAGCTCCTTAAAGCCATGTATTATTTTTACCTAAACTTTGAACTGCACAAACATTTATTTTTTGATCACTGAACAGTTTTAAGTGAAATTGTACTCATTCCAGAACTGACCTGAGCAAATGCTTGCATGGTTTCCAGGTCTTCCTGTGCTGCAAACACACAGACGTTGGTGCGTGTCATGTCGTCTGCCAGGGTACCACCTGGGGCTGGGGGGGAGGCAGCATTAGTGGTGTCCCTGCCCAGGGAGAGCACTGAGCAGTCTCCACAGCAACAACTCCAATACCAAAAACATGCAACACATTGTCCTCCTCTCATGATCCTGAACAACAGGATCACTGAAGGTATCTCTGCATTTACATCTGTTCCACTGCTGCAGTGGAACTGTGAAATCAGTACCTTAGATTTGAACATTTAAATATTCTGGCCCCCTACTGCTAAGTGGGTTGGCAAAACATCTTGTTTACATCTGAGTAAGTTAAGGTGGCCATGTGAGCTCCTCTTCCCTTAAAGGGAGCCACGGAAGCTGCTTAATCCTAGCAAGTGTCTCTCGTGCCTGCAGCAACAGGGCTGCTTTGTAAGTGCCTTTCACATGACAGAGCAAGTCACTACAGGAGACTGAAACACACAGAGATACACGTTCAAAGTTCAGTGCCCCAGAGATGAGTTTGAAACTTTGGGTTTTTTTAGGCTGCTTCACTAATGAAGGTGCATTCAGGTCACCAGCATTAGTGCCAGAACAGCTCCTCAGGGACTTCTGTGCCATCCTTCACACAATGCAGATCCTTTTGTTATGTGTTAGTCAGAAACATGACTTTAAGAACAGAGATGAGTATTAATGGTAATAATATTACAAGGTGGTAAGGAAACAGATGTCAGTTTTTATTCTGGCCTCATCTGACTGAAGATCAAAGTTAGTCTGCTTAGCTACCTGTTACAGAGAGGGAGTGGAGTAAAGGACCCCATATCACCAGTAATGCAGCAATGCCTTTTTATCTTCCCTTTCAGCCTTATTCCTAAAGGAACACTTCCTAACACAATATGCACTGGTTAAGGCTCTTGAATGTAAACCCACACACTGTAACAATTACAACCTGCTAGGTGAGCATCTGTTCCTCTTTGCTCTTTTTATACACACTGTGTACGTGAGTTTACAAGGCTTTTTGTCATCACATTTCACTTCCTCAGTTCCTGTGTTTTCTGCTGACTCGATCACCCTCCCATTTCTCACTCCCCCATGTCTGCTAGGACCTATTACCTTACTATTGTCAACAACAAATCATTTGTAATAGCATTTCCAAGACTAAGCACTTGTCAGAATCTTTCAGGGCAACTCCACTGGCCTTGTGACCAGAGCACACACCTGAAACAAGCATTCATCCATCTCACATCATCAGAAGGGAACTTGACTAGAGAGCAAAGATCTACTCCTGGTAAAAAAAACAAACAAAACCCAACCCCAACAAAAACAATCAAACACACAACCAACCAACACAAAACCCCAAACAATCCACTATATCTTCTTTAAAGCCAAGTCTGTACAATCTACACTTTGAAGAATGCAAAGAGACTCAAGCAGAACTGCAGCAGGGTATACAGAGTACTTCTATATTTTCTGTAATTGCTCAGTCACCAAGATGATCAGAGTTTACCACAGATAACTTCACACACTCAATGGGCTCTTTTAGCAAGAGTTTTTACACTGAAAGAAAACAGCTTTTGCAGATTCTGGTGAATAAAGCTGACAGCAGCCACACCAAAGGGACTTACCCAGCATTCCACCAGCCACCAGGATGTCAAAAAGTGTTTCTGCATAGCGGCGATAGTCAAGTTTTGCACCAGAAGCATCAAGAAATTTTGCTACTGCCTCCAAGTCAGTGCCAGTTTCACTTAAACCTTGAATAATGCAGTCCTGGAACTGAGTAGGGTCAAACCTCTCTTTTTCATCTGTGAAGAGAAAGTGTTGAAATAAATTTTCCATACACAGTTGTTTCTGTAGTTTATTTCAGTCTTACCAAACCACATTTGCACTGACAAACTGGACAACTGTATTAACTAGCCCAACTGGCAACTTAACAGCACAGCCTGAAATGAATTTCCATGGCCAACACAGCAGTAAAGAGTCTTGCTGCTTTCACTGCCCTGTTCAGCCAAGGCTGGGAGAAAGGCTACTAAAAGCCAGAACATTCATTAGTTACTTCTAATTGAGTTCTTATCATACTTTCAGAAGAGTTGTTTGTGATGACCATTACTTGGCTCCAGTAAAGCTCACCTGACTTCCCAGTTTGATGCTTATATGATGTCAGATCACTCCCTCCAGAACCAGAGACTTGGCTCGTGCTGGAAGGCAGTTACACCCCTATAATTTTGTACATTTGACTCCATCACTCATGTTTTATTTCAGCTTTCTCTCACTCTTTTGAAAGAAATGCTCTGACTGACACGCTGAACTTGAGTCATCTCACAGTGTTCACTTTTCAGCTATGAAGGCCATCCCCATCTCTTAATATGGACTTAAATGAGTCTGAAGCAATTACTTTTCCTGAAGTGCCTGGGGGAAATGCGACATATGAGCTAACTTAATGGGCTATAATTGCAGATCTCTTTAGCATTCTTTGTTGTTGTTAAAGCAGAACACCTACTCTTCATATCTGAGATACATCAGCTGATCATTGCCTTGTTTTCACTGCAGGGAGGGTGTAGTCAAGATGCAGCAAACTAACAGAAAACCCCAAACAGAAGTCTTCAATTTTACTCATCTCTATTTGTCCTTAAATTATGCAAGCCACGAGGGGAGGAGCTTCCAAAGATACAGAACTCAGCTGCACATCTTATTTTGAGTGCTGTCTACAAGAGCTCAGCCAGTTCTGCTGGGTCAGCAACCTGGCTGGGCACACTGGGCTGTGTCCATGCAAGTATCAGCACACGGGTAACAGCTGCGTGGATGTCTGGAAATACTGGAGCAGTTTATCTTCCAGGACAGATTCATGATGCTCATTGTTCCAGCAGTTGTTCAGAGCCAAACTATGGTTAAATGCTTAAAAACAGACTGAAACTCAGGCTGCCAGCATTTCCTCTGCTGGACAGACTAGATCCAACTCTCTCAAGAGTTTCTCAAGGTGCTTTCACATTACAACAGGTTCTATAAATCAAAGTGTACTCCTGTATGTACAGCACCCTTAAAGCTGCCTGTCTGAGGTGGAACAGTGCTGGTATGTTAGTGCAACATTATTGAACAGAAACTCTTAAGAGCTGTGCCCACGCCCTCTTTAAGTTTAAAAAAACTCCCACCAAAATACCAAGTTATTCATCACACCTCTTCAGACATTAACTCTTCCGAAGGAAGTAACTGTGCTTGCACAGACAGGCATTTGCACATCCCACACCTTGGGCTTTTTTTGGATGTTCACTGGGGAGTGGGTCTGGTTGTGTGATATTGCTGTGGGTTTTCTATCTCAGTTTTTAAAAGTTTAAATCGGTATTCTTAAAACATTGAGGGGCCAATGTAACGTTGATCCAGTGGCTAAGACTGAAATTCTCACTATGTTTAGATGCTCCTTTGATGTGTGTATTAACCTGCAACAGGCCTGTGCTGGCGCTCCCCTGTAGTTCGGGTACCGGACACTTCTGCTCTCAGGCTAAACACACGCGGTGTGGCTGCAAAATGACCATCTCCGGCCAAGGTTATCACAGTACATTCAGCGACAAACGTGTTCTGTTAGTGCAGAGACCATTCCAGCCCCAGAGGAGCCTCAGGGCTCTGCCCTTCGCGTGCTCTCACTCAGAGCAGTTCCGAGAGGGGCAGAAGGGCCGGCCTGGTGTGTTCCGGGCACGGACAGACGTGTCCCCGCGGCGCGGCCACTCACCTCTTTTTCTGGTTTTAAAGCGCTGGCCCGATAGTGTCGGCTTCTGCGGCTTTTGATTATTCATAAAAGACACCCTGCAGGGAAGCAGAGACGGCGCTGAGGGGAGGGAGCTGAGAGGAGGGCGCTGCCGGCGGGGCCGCGCTCCCCGCTCCTCCCCCGCGGCGCGGGCGGTGCCGCTCCCGGCACGCACCGGGCCCGGCGGGGGCGAGCGGGGCGGGGCCCGGTGCGGTTCCCTCGGCCCCGGCCCTGGGCCCTCGGTCCTGCCGCACGGAGCCTGCGGGGCTCCTGGGCCCGCCGCGGCCCCGGGGCCGGTGCGGGGCAGGACGGAGAGGGGCAGGGAAGGCAACGCGGGTCCCCTCTCCGTGCCCCCGAGCGCACCGCGGCCCTTCCCGCTCTCCTCCGGCCGCCCCCGCCCGCGCCCGACTGCTCACCGACTTTAAGGCAGAGAGAAAACGCCCGAGCGGCTCGGAGCGGAGACGGGCGGGAGCGGCGGCAGCAGCGGCGACAGCGGAGAGGGAACTGTGCGGGCGGAACCGACGCCAGAGGAAGAGGGGAGGGCCGAGGCGCGCCCCGCCCCGCCGGGGCATGCAGGGAACGGGGCGGGCCGGGCCGGGCTGGGCCTGCGCATCCGCCGCGGAGCTGCTGCCGCCGGGAGCATGCGGGGAATGGGGTGGGCCGAGCCGGGCTGGGCCTGCGCATCCATCGCGTATGCCCCTGCCCCGCGGAGCTGCTCCCGAGGGGACCCTGCAGGGAACGGGGGGGCCGGGCCGGGCCGGGCTTGCGCATCCCCCGCGTAGGCGCTGCCGCCGCTGCTCCGCGCGGCCCCGGAGAGCGGCACACGGAGCGGAGCGAACAGGGAATGGTGGCCAGCACCGAGCCCTGGATGCACTGGGCTTTGTTACCGTACCTGCTGTGCTATTTGAGCCTGGGTTGGTGGTTGCAGTTGTAATGATCTCTTCTCAGATCCTGGTGATAACGTCGTCATACAAACACCTGGCACGTTGCAGTCTGTTTGGGCGCTTACCAGCTAAAAGCCGCTCATCGGACAGAACAAATCGCAGCCCTCTCTGCTGCTGTGACACACAGGGCCCTGCACCGGCGATCCTCATGGCAGGGCTCACCCCGCAGGCTGCGGGGCAGGCTGTGGGCAGCAGCCGACAGCGCTAACAAAACCAGTGTGTTAGTGGGTCCTTCAACTACTGTCTGAAAAGCACAGGCTGCCCAACTCGCACAGCAGCACCTGCCTGGAGACAAACACACAGCATGCTCTCCATGCTGCTGTAGGACAGGAGATGTAACTCAGTTCTTTGCTCCCCAAAAGGCCAAACCGGTAAATAACCAGGAGACCACAAGCTTCCTTCTAGACCTTACACAGCAGCAAGTTCCCACCAGTAAATGTCCAGGTGTGAGGGATGATGTTCCTGCTGTATAAATGGAACACATCACTGTGCTTCAGGAGGGGAAAGTGAGGTCATTCTTACTGTCAGTAGGAGCCAGATTTCATCTCACACCATTTTTGTTACTATTTCTTCCTTGAAACAATATTAGTTATAGATCCCAGTGTCATGAAATGTCAGGACAGCCTTGTAAGTTTGCTTTTATTCAAGAAACATTTTTGCAGATGCCAGTTAACAGCCCTGTGAAATCCCCAAAGTACTACATTCAAAAATACCCAAAGGAAGACCACATTCAGAGGAAGGATTTTCACCTTAGTATTTTCAAGTAATTGTCCATTCATTCTAAACCCAAGGCACTGATTAATTTTGTACTTATTCTAAACTGAGATAACTTGTCTGAATCACAATTAAATAAAAAGCCAAGAAGATAAATCAGAAATTATTAAAATCATGTTTTAAGGAAAGGAACACAAAGACATAATAGGTCCTGCTGTCAGCTCTCTGAAGTCTTTGGTATTACAAACTGCTAAGTCTATTACCAGTTGAGCTTTTCCCACCTGCTGTAATTTCTCACAATTTACCAAGAGAAATGAACAGGGAAAACCTCACCAACATACACTAGCAATTTTCTTATTGTAATATTAATGTACGTGTAAAAGAATAAAATCTTGTAACTCTACAGATTTAGACTAAATGTGACATTTTAGGGTGTGAGCAGGTCACACTCCCTTCTATACTATCCTAATTTAAGCCTCACTCTTAAATGAAAATAGTCCAAATTTTTGTCTATTTAAATGAGTACAGGATCTGAATTAATGCAATACTTGTTGAGTATCTCCAGAGTTATTTCTTATGCTAGTGCTTTGGGTACACAATGATGCTGTTAAATGTGTTTTTACTGTTAATTTTATTGCTTTGAACTATCAAAGTCGAATATTGATTTGTATGTGTACCTATGTTGGCTCAGCTCTGCCATTTCCTTTTCTCCCTCTCAAATAACTTTGCACTTGCTTTTCATTCTCTCCTCATGGGGAAATGCCCCATCAGGATTCACACAGCTGCCACTGGATCACTTTTAAAGCTCCTTTCTGAAACATCTGTCAGAGTGCCAGCTGTTTGGCACAGTTCAGTTAAACTGTGAGCTGACACACCTGTGACGAACTCCTGCTGTCTTTGTTTCCTCTCAGCCCTGCTCCCCTCCACCTTTCCAGTGCACACCTCCTGTGCAGCTGCCGTGGCTGCAATGGGCACCCTCACCTCGGTTACACTCAGAGCTGGTGCTGGGAACTGTCCTGCTGTTTAACCCTTCCTGCATCCATCATGCCCTCTCCTCACCTGCAGGTGAATGCATCAGCCATACCCTGCTTCACCATTTTGCTGGTAAGAAGGAGGAAAACTGTGGATGAGGCAGAGGAGAAGAGGGAGGGAATAGCAGTGATTGTACTCCAGCTCTGAGAGAGGTCAAAGTTGCTGGTGGTTCAAGGAGAGCTGATGGTGAGGAGCAGGCCTGAGGCAGCTGTCAGGAAGAAAAGTCCTGGTGTGTTACTGTGGTTACTGTGGTGGTGATAATATATCAGTGTCTAGAAATGTTTGGCAGTGTGTACTTTCAGATATCTGTTCTACTGAAACACTGACACATTGCCCATCACTAATTTGTACAGTGCCTAATTCTGATCTTTGGGATTTTTGTTAAATATATGTGCACTCATTTAAGTGAAATGCTGTAATGAATATGCTGGAGGAAGAATGAAGATAAGGATAGAAGAGGTAAAGTACATATTTTTGGTAGCTGGTTCTACTCTGAAAATAAGAAAATATATTTATTTGTCTGTTGATTAGTGGGTCAGTTTTCCATTCTGGTCTTGTGCACTATGGTTTGTCATTCCCACAGAAGTGGCCCGAGGAGTGGAGGAAGCAGCTTCATTGTTGGCCATCTAAGAGACAAGCAAGAAATGACAGGAGTGACTTTATTTGACTGGCAAACTCCCACTATTGCCCTCCAAGTCACTCAACAGGGTGTTATATAGGAGACACCTACAGAGGGTGTCTGGAAGGAGGGTCAGGGCTAAACAGGGATAGAGAAGGTTCCACCACTGGTGGACCTCACCTCCTGCAATTTCCTGCAATGAGAGTAAGCCCATAGACATACTGATTCATGTGCCACTGGTGCCTCACCACAATCATGGAAATACCATGGGAGTAACCAGTGAATGAGAGCTCAAGATTTTCCAGAGCAGAGCCCCAGAGGTTCAGGGCACAACATGGATTTATACACTGACAAGGATCTTGTCTCACTAAATAAAAACTTACACAAGAAAAGAATTTTAATAGCAGTGGGAACATGACTACAGTGAACAGTTGTAGAAAGCACGGAGTATAAAAGATCAATATTATGAGAAGTGTATTGCTTCATTTTTTTTCTTCTCTATTTTTGTTAGGTCTGAGTTAATTATTTTTCTCCCAAAGAGTACTGGGCACAGCAAGAAGTACCAGAATGAGGTGACAGTGACGTAGTGCAAGTCAATGGGGCAAAGCACCTGAAAGGAGACTGAAGATGCTTGGAGGCTGATCCACTGCATGTCAATAAGATGAGCTATTTAATCTTCAATGGGATTGGACATCCAGAAAAAAGAAGAAGGGTTCAGGGAATGAGGGAATTGTAAAAAATATGTAAATTTCAAAGGAAAAAAATTATACAAAGACAGGGAAATCCCATTACAATGTTTGAATGGCATTTGTGGAAATAATGTGTATAAATGAGACCTGTTACCAGACATTTCAATTACAAGGAGCTGCATACAAAGCATGACCAACTGGAGACATCATTAGGCACCCTACCATTCAAGGGTGTACTTGCACCCAGCAATGGTTACACAGACCCTCCCCCCACCCTTCTATTACCATCTCAGTAAAGTCATCGGTGCAGCTTGCCCGGATTTGTTCAGCAGTCAGAGGGCTGTTCAGTGCAAAGGGCTCTTTCAGTCCTCTTTCATTCCTTGCCCTAGTTACTGCATCTCTCAAAGCAAAGAACACGGAGCATCCCAAGAAAAGTCCTGCCTCACCTACTCCCTGAAAAAGAAAAAAAAGTCAAATAGGTGTAGGTTTTGAGCAAATCAGAGGAGTATATGCCATATCAAAAGCTATTTAAAAGTTTAAAATCAGTCAAGAAGTATTTCATCCTTCAGTAAGGAAGTTTATTTTAGATTCAGAGGAAGCAAGCTTAGATCACATCAAGTCTTCTGATGGCAGCTGCTTCCAGTGTGCTAGAAAGGTTGATTTGAAGGGTCAGCTATTGTTTTAGAATCTTTTTGGGTCATTGTTAAACTTAAATTTAGAATAATTAGCAGAAAAAATTAAAACAACCCAAACAGAGGTACAGTTAAAACTAAGAAACAAAGCTTGAACTCTTGGTAATTCCCTGCAGACAAATACCACTGACCTCAGTGGGCTTGACATCCTCTCCAGTGAGGAAGGTTCAGAAGGTTCACATTTGTTCCTTACCTCAAAATAGGTCAAATCCACCCTTATTCCATCGTGCTCTCAGTGTTGTGGTATTGAACATTTTAATCTGAACTGCATTGGGATATTGCAATTGACTCTTACATATCTTCTTGCTAAAATCAGAGAACCAAATATTTTCCCCAATCATGCTGCATGGAGACACAATCATCCCTTCCTAAAGTGAATTTTAAGGGAGGTAGGTTCACAGAAAAGGATAAAAGTTCTGTTTGAAGAAGGACTTTAGTATCAGCGATCTAGATCTAGATCTGGATCTGCTCCCAACCAGCTATGTTACTCCTTCACCCAGGTGATTTTTTTTTTTCAAACTGAGACAGCTTTAAAGAATTTTAAAAGGATCTTTAATAATAGCCTTGAATAATCTTCATGCTCTTTAATAACTTTTTCTGTAAAATATGCTTTTTCCTTCTATTGTATTGTTTTAGTTTACTATGTTCTAAAAGCATGTCAAATACTTGGAACAGATGGAAATTTTCAGAATTACCTTCATCTTGATTTACTGTTACTACTTATATGCAACTGGCCAGAATATTTGCTGGTGTAAATTGAAACAAAGACTATACCAAGTGAATACCTGAGCCAGTCTCCCATATCAATACACACAGAGTCCTATTTTGTATTGCAAAGCACACACAAGTAAGCTGCACACTCTCATTGCCATTATAATTTCTCCAACAATTTCTTCAATATTTTTATTCTAACTCTTCAGTTTATCACCACATTTTAGAAGAATGGTTTTGCTACCAGCTTGCAGCTTCTATGTCTGGTCTGTTAACAAAACCCTAAAATCACTACTTGCAAGCCATGAAAGTGATACAACAGCATCTCGCATTGGGTCTTTTCTTATTAGCTTCCCTGATGTCATCAATAAAACAATTTACTGGACACTTGTTTGAAATGCTAAAGAAGAGAAACCGAAAACTTACATGTGTTTTATATCAGAGTAATTCCTGTTTGTTCTGGGATGTTTTGCTTACCTTGGATGCATAGATGGCATAAGGATTTTGGGAAGATGACAGCAGGGAAACACTAAACTGTTCTGGAATATCACAAACAGCAGGGATCTTATACTGATCTGGACCCCGAGTACAGAGGACTCCTTCTGGAGAGTACTTTAATTCCTCCATTGTGTACAGTCCAATGCCTTGAACAAACGCGCCTTCAATCTTTAAATGAGAAAGAAGTAGCATTAAGTACTCATGTTTGGTTAACTGGGCAAAACTTCGTCAAGAACTGATTTGCATCACTAGCCATTAGAAAGCCTTTTTCTTTTCTGTTTGATCAATGTGACTCTTCAACGTTTTGGATAAACCATGTTGAGAAAAGCTTTCACACTCCTCTCTTATAGCTGGGAAGACAAATGCTTTCATGATGAAGGGATAAGATCTGTGGTCAGTCTGCAATGGATCACGGTGTTCCCCTGCTATCAGGTGGGAAAGGCAGGTCAAACAGGTTGGAGACTGTAGATCATAAATAGGATTTAAGTCCAGCAGGTAATAGGCGTATGTACTACACGTTGATATCATGGATAACACTCAAGCTTCACTGACATCTACAAAGCTCTCACACACTAACTCAAATGGGGCAAGTCTATAAGCAAAAGACCTTCTAATATGATGTATGATTTATAATCTAGTAAGAAATGAATGTTTTCTGAATTAATGAGGTACTCTTCATTCAAGATAAGGATACCAGGGTAATAGAAATAAAAAAGCAGAAAATTCTTGGAACATACCTGTCCTATATCCACAGCTGGATTTATGCTACATCCAACGTCCATAACAATGTCTGTTCTGAGATTCTGTTAATGAAATTTGAATTTATATTACTGAGAGAAATGCATGAAGTGGAGGCATTAGAAGACAATGTGGGTTAGAGCAGGCATTCAGTGAAATAACATATACTAAGACAGAGGGCCCTCCATGCACACAATTTTGAAATATTTTCCAATATCCCATTATAAAGCAAAATGGGCTTGTCTCAACTTTAACAGAAGTTTAGCCAGAGACAGCCCTGCCAGCTTTTTCCCATTGCACAAGGAAATACCCATATAAAAGTACAGACAGAGGACTTATGATCAGTAATCTATGACATTTAGATATCGAGACGGTCAAAAGCCTGGAAATTGAATATTGTTCTAAGTTGTTTGCAGGGACAGAACAAGTGAAGAACATATTAGACAACAGTCATAGCCCAAAGGTGAATACATATGACATTAATATAGATGTGCCATTAATATAGAAGCTGGTTAACCCTGCACAGCTTTCATTCTGCTCCACTGCAATTTGCACTTACTCTTGATATATTTACTATCGTGTGAAGACAGGTGACTCACTCATGCAAAACAGGAATGGCTGCTGGAGCAAACCTCACTCACAGTATTTACAAAACTTCCGTGGCACTCAGTTGTTACCTTGTGATCTCCTGTTAGACAGTTAATTTCAACCTCTGAACAAGCAGCTCCATAAAGAAAATACGTGAATGGCTGTCCTTCCCCTTTCTCCCAGTCCATGTATTCATTGTAACCTCTGATGTAAGAAACAAAGTCCACAAATAGAAAACTGATGACAGTTCACATTATAACAAAGCAGATGAAACCACTCGTGAAATTGAAAGTATTAAAATCTTCAGAGAAATCTTATATAAAGGGTCAGAACTCTGAAGTTCCATGAAATCCTACAGAGCACTGGAAGTTTAGGTTTGATGCATCTGGTATTTATATGATATTTACCAGACAAGCAAGCTATTTCAGTTCAGGAGAGTCTATAACTGGCATAATCCTAGAAATATACTAATAAAAACACAGTGATCAATGACAGAGTAAAAATGTAAAGTAATGGTTGCCGAGGTAATAGCACCTAAGGGAATTTAGGAAAAGGGAGAAAAACTTGTCGGGATCTATGAAAGACTGGTTGACAAGAGATAAATGGAAGAGTTAATTACAGAAACAGCCTACAGAATAAGTGAGAGAGTTAAAACAGGAATATTGAAGTAAAGGTGTAATTACTTAGGGAGTGGGACTAACTGAGGAGACCAGAGTAGTCAGGACTGAAAGGATAAGTTTGAGGAGAGTAAAATGCAGTATCGCCCAACCATGTGAGCTTTGTGACTAAGGCATATTTTCTACTACATATGACTGAAATGTCTTTGCTGAGCATATCCAAAATTATACTACATTAGCAATTATAGTATAGAACCATGTATGAAAAAAGGGATACACACAATCCACATATTCAACTTCTCATAACCCATCTGCCTCAGCTGCCTTTGAGATTCTTGAAAGTGGAGAATATGACTGGATAAGAACAGGATCAATATAGGATATCAGGCTCAGGGATCTGCAGGTGTTTTTGACACCTGATTAAACATCAATAGCAAAGATGACTGTTCATGACTTCGGTCATATTAACTTTCCTAAAGGGCTGCATAAGCAGCAAACATACTTGAACAGACTTAACAGCAGGAAGGGACATTTTTTTTGGCATTTCTTGGTGTTTTCAATATATCTGGTTTTGCAAAGTGCCTCTTCGAACTTACTCCAGACTGCCTGAAGACCTGAAAAGTTGCTATTGATAAGTAGGAAATACTGGTGGAGGGAGAGAAGATAAAAGGCACACCTGAGTTATAGCATGAGAATTTTTCCTTTCTGGTTCTTTATAAACACAGTAAGAGAATTCAAAGAAAGTGGGACCGTGAGGCTGCTCTCTGAGAGAGCAGTGGGAACTGTGTTTAAGACTACTGTGCCCTCCAATAGCATGCCAGGGTGAATAAATCCATATCTCACAGTATATGTGGTGGGAATTTTCTGAGACTCCAGAAGCAAAGTAGTCAAAACAATGACTCCAAAAACCAGGGTCAGCTAGAAACTTCACTTCTCATGTGAGCACTGAGTCCCCTGGCTTTCAGTTAGTGCTGAATCATGGCATCTGATTCTGGAGTTAGTTAAAAAAAACAACATAAGCCTTCTGCTAAACTCAACCAGGTATTTTAAACTCTCCTTCCTCTAAGGAGAAATAACCTTAGGGCTCAGATCTAGAATTAAATGGGTATATTCTTTGTCATAGGTGCACCTGGTTTCCAGTTACAGGTGTGTTCTGGATAAATATTTTAATGCTGCCACTGTTCTTCCTGTCATGCAACTCAGGGTGATCATGTTTGGTGATAAAATTGTAAATAATCTGTAGTACAATATTTTATAGCTTATAGCAATACAGCCTCCAGTAAATAAACTGCATTCCCTTGGCATACCCACTGTTACAGGCAGCAGGCACTTCCTTGATACTTTCTGGTTTGCTAATGGCCAAATCATGGCACAAACTATTCTTTTAATACTTTCTAGAGAGTCCTCATAGGGCTAGTCATAAATCAATACCTAAACTTTATTCTTCCAACTCCCCACATATCAGATAATTACAACAAACATAAGACGAACCATTAGAAAGAACTGTAGGGCAGGATCTTGTATTTACACCATTGGTTATCTTCAGAAATCAGTCTAACCTATGCATTTTTAAGGAACAAAAATATTTTACCTAAAGTAGCCAGTAGCTGAAAGACTCACACTCTGTTTGAAAGCTTCTTTAATCTGTAAAATATAGCAGTGCTCATGTTAAACCAAGGAAGGAGTCAAGAAGGAACATATATTTACTTATATGTACATATATTTACTTTATTTACATATATACACTTATTCGCAAATGTTTACTTAAAACCCAAACAGTAAAAAATGTAAAGAAAGGAAGACTAGCTGAGTTAAGCATGTTTAGCTGCACATGGTGCCTAATACTGTAGAACTAAACCCCACTTGGATGAACAATTTGAATTCTTTTGGCAATACAATAAGGAATACACCTGTCAACAGTGGTGTTGTTGCAGAATCTTTCTTACTGGTAATGCCATAGTCAGAAAGGGCCCTGCTCCATTTTTCTGCCCCAGTTCAATAGAAATGTGTCCTCTTTGTCAGCTGAACAGATCTGGTTGATAAGTCACTGATTATATTGGGTCATCTGACCACAGGCACATGCAACCTTTTGCTCTTCTTTAGTAAACTGCCTTTATCTCAGCCCACTGAGTTGTGGGGGTTTTTCCATCTTATTTTCTTCCCCTGCCTTCCTGAGCAGGTGAGTGACAGACCTGGAATCCAGCCAAGGTCAAACCACCACACTAGCATAAAAGATCTGCATGACCTATTTGCACAAAAATGACAGTTTTCAAGAGAAATATTTTTGTGAAGTTCTTCCAGTGGTAAAAATGGCAGTATGAGGTGCCAAATCTATTCCCTTTCAGTGATTCTCATGTTAGATTTACTCAGCTTACAAGTCAAGAAGGTTTTGTGGGTTTTTTTGTTGGTTTTACTGACTTTCAAGATGTAAAATTACTTCTCTGGATATATTAACATTCTTTCTTAGATCAGCCATTTCTGATAATACTTTTGGTGTGTCTGAATCATCCAAATTAATTTTGTACTTATTGAAAGAGATTATCTTTGCATATACAGCTGTCAGCAAGCTAGCACATGCATGCCAGCATTTTCTGTTACTCTTAGGAATTACTACTGCAAAGAATCATTTACATTTTCACAGCTATTATAGTATTCAATTACTTGAGAAGAAATACCATAGAATGTACTGGATCTGTAAATGTTTATTTCACTAGGCTGTAGATAATGACCAGGGTGGTCCCATGGTGTAAAGGAGAGCACTCTGGACTCTGAATCCCAAGGTCCTGAGTTTGAGTCTCAGTGGGACCGTCCCCTGGCAG
>JAWWEV010000172.1:27619837-27676018 GCA_035583235.1 Hafferia zeledoni
GATGCTCAGCAGGGTCAGCCCCGGTCAGTACCGGGTGCTGTGACAGTCCCGAGGACTTCACTGTCACTGTCCGAGCTTGATCGGCTGTGGCAGATGAACCTCAGGACTTAAACGGTGGGGCCAGTTCTGCGCACACTGTGCCTCACCTAAAACATCCACTGCCCAGGCTGGAAGGGCACGTGGGGAGAGCCCTGCCCAAATCTGCATTTGTGAAGTCTGGCCATACATACAGATAATGACCAATACTGGATAAATAATCAGGTTTTCTTTTAACATCTCAATACATAGCACTAGATTCTTAGCCATATCTTCATTAAAATATTAATCAATATTAAAATATTGATATTATAGCAGAAAGCTTTTAATTAACAAAATTCAGTTTCTAGCTCTAAAATTCTATTCCAGTTTCAAGTGAACATCAGATAGGGGCCACATTTACAAGTAACTTTAGCACTACTTCTATATTATTCTACTGTAAATGTAACTAATATTATAGCTAACTACATATTAGAGCAATGGAGCAAGAATTCCTGCTATCTTTTTTTTCAATTCTGTAATGTACTGCATATGGGGGGAGATAGATGGAAGGAAGAAGTTGAGAAGGCTTCTCCTTATTGGTTTGGTTAAAATAAAGAACAGCCACAGAGGAAAACTGACACTGTACACATATACCCTAATCTTTTGCAACAACTTGTCTGAGGGTAAGCTGGGGTGGGTCATGTTTTGCACAAGATGGTGGTTTTTATATATTAAAAAATTCTGTGACTCCAAATGTGACTTGAAAGACAGCTTCCTCTCCTTTCCAACTGGGCATGGTCTGGGGATTGTTTCCTACATATCTAAACCAAGCACCTGTGACAGTAACAAAAGCCAGTCAGGTCTTCATGTTCATCCTCTCTACCTCCCACCCCTTCACTCCTTCTGCAGTCTCTGATGGGCAATGTGGTCTGTCCCAACACAAGAACATCAGTGGGAATTGCTGGAGGAACTGTTTGGATGCCCTCATAACTATTGCATTCCAGAGATGTTTGCAACTGACTTTGGTGCACACCAGTTTGTATAAGGGTATAGAATCCTGCAGGAAACTGGGGCTCCTGAGGTCTGCAGGCAGTTTCTGGGTGCATCCCTGGCCCTGGCAGGGACACCCACAGGGTAGGTCCACCCCAAAGATGGAGAAGAATCACTTCTGGATGGGTGAGTAAAAAGCTCTAGAATCTGGTCAAATACAGAGATAAAATCCTGAAGTAGCTACATGGGGGTTTTTTGCTTTGTAGCTGTGGATTCTGCAAGGCTAAAGACTTCAAATCTGTATGTTTCTAGCCATACCTGTTTATATTTTGTGCTGGGTATGGCTGAGATAAAATTAATTTTTCACAGTGGCTGGTATGGGGCTGTGTTCTGGATTAGTGCTGAACACAGGGTTCATAATATAGAGATGTTTTTGTTACTGCTGAGCAGTGTTTATACAGAGCCAGGGCCTTTTCTGCTTTTTGTACTGCCCCAGTGGTGAGGAGGCTGGGGGTACATGGGAATTTGGGAGGAGACACAGCCAGGACAGCTGACCCTAATGACCAAAGGGATATTCCATACTGTATGACATCACACTCAGTATATAAAGTGGGGGGAAGAAGGAGGAAGGGATGGACATTTGCTGTGATGGCATTTGTCTTCCCAAGTTAACTGTTATGTGTGATGGAGCCCTGCTCTCCTGGAGGCAGCTGAACACCTGGCTGTCCACTGGGAGGTAGTGAAAGAATTCCTTGTTTTGCTTTGCTTGTGTGCAGCTTTTGCTTTACCTGTTAAACATTCTTGACCCATCAGTTTTCCAGCTTTCACTCTTCCTATTCTCTCCCTGATTCCACCAGTGTGGGAGCAAGCGAATGGCTGCCTGGTGCTTGGTGCTGGCTGGTGTTACACCATGACATATTACAGCCTTTTAGGCACAGACTGTGGACCAAACCTGAGACTAAGCTGCACCTAGACTTCTCTGGAAAGTTTAGAAAGCAATGGGATCTCACTGAAGCTCATGAGTCAACAAGAGGAACCGTGACCTGATTATACTAAAATCCCTTGTAATAGATTTGTTGTTTGGATATTGCACTGGCAATATTTAGATGCTGTACTAGCAATAAATCTAATCATTATCTGCCACATAATCACTTGTGCCTGGCTGAAAATCTTCTCTTGACTACCCTGCTACAGGTCAAACAACCTGTTTTTAGAGTTTTTAACTTTAGGATTGTTATTATTATTAGGCTGAGCAGATTTATAGACTGCAATACATATATCACAGACTCTGCAAGCATTCAAACACATTCAGTAGGATTCACATGTCTTACCCAATCATTCCAGGTCCCTTTGGGGTTCTTGTTGATGATAGGCTGCAGGCGTTTCAGGAGTGTTTGGCAAGCATCCTGGTGAGAATTCAGGAGAAAATAACACTAAATTAATGCAGATACATTTGGTACTATTCAAGATATATTCTACTTATTGCTTAATTAGTATGTGCTTTACTGTCACCTTAGTTTGAAAAAAATATGGTAGTAGGAGTCATTTTAACTGCATAGACATAAAGCTTATAAAACACCAAGTTACAAGGGCTGAAATCGGCATAAATCAGTAGATTTTAAACAGGAACAGGGTACAAGATCTGTGCCTATAACTTAGTTTAGTTAAGTTTTTCAGATGAAACAAGGATTTTGTCAAGTATAAGCCTTTTTGGGAAAGCTCAGATCATATTCTGAAAACTCATATGCACCATTACCAAGAAACTAAGTCTGTTTATTTAAAGTAAATAATACTCTTTACCTTCACAGCCATGCCATTGACATCTGTCCCTGCAGATCCGACCGAGGCACACGCATTGGGAACGGTTGTGGTGCTCGTTTCACAGAAGTGAATACATGACATGGGGATGTTCAATTCCCGACTAGCAACCTGTTTCAGGAAGAACAACATATTCTTCTCTGTTTTCGAACTGATCTAAACACTCTAGCAATTCCCCAGGACTTGCTAAAAGTCAGCAACACCAGGAAAGATAGAATTTCACAAATTCTCTTCCCATCTCCAGCTGCAATCATTCTGTCTACTTCTCCAGTACAAAGACACAGAAAAGAAGGGCAATGTTTTAGCTGTACTCAGACTCTGGATTGAGACTCTGAAGGCCAGCATTCATTCCTGATTTTGCTGCTTATACCCTGTATGACTTTGGGCAAATTATGCAAGCCCAGATCTCAAGCTTTGATTGACTTGATAAATATCTTTACAGATCCGTCTCTCAATTATCCATTAACATATTTTATCACCTTGACTATACACTAATCTGAACACCAACTGCCTTTTCCACCATATGGGTTTTATGGGATCAGCCCCAAAAATCTTATTCCTAATATGCCTCTTCAGAGTCTATTAGAAAAATAAAAAACAAACAGTCTGGGTATTTTTTCCTGTTGTCTCTATGACTCTTAACAAGGGTGCATTTGTTTTGTAACTCCATCAATGCAAAGAAGCAATGGCTGTGCTGATAAAGAAACTGTCCTACCGGTACACTAACTAACCAAAAAGAAAGCCCTTACACTGTTGATCTGCATGACAGATAAAGCACAAGGTATTATTTGTTTGGATCATTTGTTACCTGGATCATTTTGGTATGAATACCCTGTCCCATTTCAATTCCACCATGTGTCAGAAGCACAGACCCATCAGTATAAATATGAACCAGTGCAGCAGCCTAAAAAATAAACCAAAATCAATATCAGATTTGTGACAAATGTGTTCTATATGGTAATGAATTAATGAATAAAATGAAGGACAAAGTTTTGCTTTTAAATAAAGGCAAAATTTGGAATGCTAGCTGCTGCACTTCCTCTCCAGTGAACTTCAAAAGAAAAAGATACAAATCCTTAGAGGTCTGCTTTTTCTGTTGCTGGAGCCTGAAATAAACCGACACCTGGCAACAGTATCTCAATCTTTTCAAAAGAAGCTGAAGGATCTCCCTCACTAATGGCTGTATGTACAAATTCCTGCAAGTTCCATTTTCTCTCTCATTGATGTTGAGAGCCTTGGACACAGGTTTTTCAACTGCACACGTTGGGCAGGCTGTCAGCATTAGACACAGCAATATGATTCTGGATGACACTTTCCTCCTGGACTCAGCTGGAAGTAGCACTGTAGACTAGAAAGACCCTGTGACTTTAATATTGAACAGACAGAGCCAGTTTGATATGACATAAGGCAGGCAGTTAATTTTCAACTGATAGAGTGCTGTCTGTTTTGGAAGAATTGGACCTTTACATTAAAAAAAACCCCATAAAGACCAAAACCACTACTGTCCTTTTTTTCCGCCTTAAACTTAGTGTTTGATGACATCAAAGGGTTAAGTGTCTAAGAACAGCATCCCATAGTACCTCCATGGTCAGAGAGAGTAAGCTCAGAGCTATTTCTAGAGTGGAAGACTTATACAATGAACATTTTGCCATCAGTCTTCAAAAACTTTTCATAAAAGGGTTCAACTTATCTCCTCCAACACTGCATCACAATAGATGGGTCTAGCCTTTAAGCAGGCAGGGTCCAAGCTGCCTGGGTCTTGAAAACCAAACAGCTTTGATCTCAGCTTGAAGAGAGCTAGAATCTAGTGCAGTCTCTTTAGGGAACAACCATTAGGAGGATGATCATTTTCCAGAAGTTGAAAGGTAACACATCCAAACATAAAGCAACTGTAATCTTTGGATAAAATGCTTAGCTCACTTGTTCTTCAAGGAACTTCACCTGAGAAAGGTGACGCATACCCATTCCAAATGGATACTTCAGTGGTACAATGGCAATCCCTCTCTTCTTCCAGTAATTTTGTTTGTTAAATTCATTGACAGCTGTTTTCCTACTGTAGTATGCAGATTTCTCCATACATTCATTCCAACACCGTATTAAGTTCTGTGGATCAAGTTCTTGTTTGAAGTGTGTCTGCTCATTCTTCTTATACATATTTATTTCCCTAATCTGGAAAAGTGAAATTAACAGATATCACACAATCCTGCTAAAGGCAAACTGACCATCTGGGGGCAATAGCAGAGAACAAGAACATCTTGTATGCTTTTTTAACAATGACTAGTTTGGTTCAATTTAAAAGAATTGAACAACCAGACACTGATTTTAAAAAATATGAATTTTAGAACAAATTATGTTATACTTAGAAAAGACTTGTTCAAAGAACTGAGCTAATTTAAAGGGTTTAACTTTCCAATCACATAGTTTTGGTTTCAGGAGACAAGATGCCTTCATTTCGTCACCTTTTCTGGTGATAAACCAGTTTTATCTGCAACTTCTGTTATCCAAGTTTCTGTCACCAATCCTGACTGAGGAAAGCCAAACCCTCGGAATGCTACGTTTGATGGCAAGTTTGTTTTGCAGACATAAGCCCAGCATCTCAAGTTGGGAATCTTGTATGCGTTGTCCATTTTTAATAAGGATACTTCTGCTACCTGAGAAAGGGGACAAACAGGTCCAGTTTAATGTCAGAACACAGTGCTTCTTCAAGTTCACATTTAAGTCTTCCTCATCTCCTATAAAGACCTTGACATAAGACAATTATCTTTAAAACTGGGTTTCTGGCAATCACTGGTAGTGAGAGTATTCATGCACACTTTCAGACTTTATTCATGCATTTCTCATGCAGCAGATTAGTTTATAGATGTTTTTCTGATACAGAACAGAGCTGATGTTACTAGTAGCTGAGCACTAAAAAATATTAAAATACTAAAAAATATTTTGATGCCTCATGAAGAAGTCACTGACTCTCTTCAGTGTTTAGCAGAATGGCAAATTTAAGTCTTTATTCCTATTTTTCCCACTGAGCTTTAAATAATAAATTTCAAAACATTTCTGCATAGAAAGAACTGAAGATAGTTTTGCTGTAATAACTGTGCACATGAATAATGCCATATAACTTTTTACTGAGAAAATGTAAGTTGAAATGTTATTTGCAGAATATTTTTAAAAAGTATTTTTTTTTAATGATCACAACTTCCATGGATTTCAGAGAAAGTATTTGTATGGAGCTGATCAGTCTTTGGAGCATTATTGATAAGTCAGAGTGAAAATGATACATTGTTACAGTACAGCTCACAGCTACACAGATGTTTCTTCTCAGAAATGTCTATTCTAATTTTGGTGCAATCATACAGTGTTATAACTGTTACTGAACAATAACAAAATTAAGCATAGATTACTACTATTCAACACCCATGCTGGAAGACCAGGCTTGTTATGATGATTATCAAAGCATCTTGGCTCACTCTGGGGCTGGCTCCCAGAAAATAAAAATGACTAAATCCCAAAATACTGTCTTGGGGACACACGCATAACACACTGTATCAGGAAAAAAAGACAACTGTTTGGTAAAGTTTGTAATTTTATATCCAATAAACCTATTTCTCCTCTTAAAAGTGTTGAATTATTATTGATGTAATAGTAGCAAGAAATGGAATCACACACTTTGACCACTGCTCTACTAATCTAATTCATCAGGAAGAAATGTTAGAGAGTCAGGTTGTTATCACATGTGTTATTCCAGTTACAGTGGAAAGGTTTCTCAATTGGTTATCCCTCCTAGGTCCCACCAGCTTCACTGTATCATTGTAGACCTTCATCTAAAGATGGTTCTGACATGATCTGCATGTACATGCTTCTAATCATTGTGGCTACCAAAACCTGGCCACAGAAACCCAATACATTATGGAAAGGTTAAACTAGTTTGTGTAGATTCTTCTAACAACCCACAGTCCCTACACCAAAGGTCAGTATGATGAATAATACATGTGCAGGGAATTCGACTTTCATGATTTTCCAGCTAATGATTCCTCCATATTTTAAGGTTTGTCAGTGTAAACTCCTTACCACGACAGATTCATCAGGAGTACATCCTCCATTAATGTAATATGTGGCATCCACAGCTCTGATCCTACCATCATTCATGAAGCCAACCTAGAAGGATCAACAGCAACCTATTTAGGTTCTGGCATTAATTTCTTAAGTGCTTGTACATTTTGAAAAATGAACACAACCCACACAGTTAGAATCCTACTGCTCTATTAATTTCTGGGCAGCATTCACTGAAACCGCAGAAGGGCAAGGGAGAAATTATGGTTTCTAAGATACCGGCTTTCCCACCTGGCATCTGTGACCTGTGTGTAGGTACAGCATATACTGAACAACATCAGCCCATTGGGAAAGGAAGGAGCAGGGATGCCCAGTGGCTCCCTGTGCATTGCCTGAGATAGATGGTAAGTATCTACAGTAAACATTCCTGGGTGACAAAGTCAAATCCCACTCTAACAAAATAAGAATAGTGTCTGGCAGATGGAGTATGACATTTGTTTTTATTAATAAAGAAATGTTATCTTTATCTCACATCCCTCTTTCCACCTGTTGCCACTAACAGCTCCTGAATTCTCAACATGAGCTACAGCTCATTTTCAACTTTAGGGAAGCATCTTACAAAACCTCTCTTACTTTACCTATGTAGAATGTCACACAATTTGGTATAGTACTTATGTAGATCTTGTTCAGCGTAACTTGCTTAACATTAGCAGCTAAATTTGCTGAAGCCTGAGGCTGCAAGCTGGGAATTTTTACCTAATATGTTGAACTTGAATGTAGTTAAATAAAATAAGGCCTTAGAACCAGTTCAAGCTGAAAGATAAGGGAGTTACAATCTGTAGCGGAGGCTGCAGCTTTAGAGAAACAAATGACCCAGTCAGAGACAATTAAAGAACCCAATGAAGAATGTGAAGACCACAGACCTTTAATATTACTCTTGGTCTGAACTGTCACGTGAGGGGTGGGGAACTTAGATTGAAAAGGTATAATTGCCCAGGAATTAAATCGTTCAGGGTCCCTCTTTAGAGGCACCCAGGCTTAAGCTGTAGTGCTATTAACAAGAGGTGCTGTTACAGAGGAATCTTTCAGCTTATCAATTCAGCAGAAACTTGGAGTCAAACCCTGTTATGATGGCTGGCATGTATAACTTCCATGACAAGTAGAGACGAAAAAGAAGGAAGAAATTATCCTAATGAATAGTTATGACTGGTGACAGAGCATGAGCAGGGAAAAGATTAATTTCATCCATAGGATGAGTTTTCCTGCATAACAGTGTTCCTGTGAAAAATTAGCTGCTTCTTTATGTGGATCTAACCATATGGACAGTTTAAAATAAACCACTGCAGCACGAATCTGAGCTAGGTTAGCTTTCTGCTCCCAGAGAGAGAGACAGAAAGGGCTATATAAGGAAAAGAACGTGAAGGAACTAGAAAAAAAAATAAACCAAAACCATGAAGAGACAGAGGGAGAAGCAGAGAAAGGTTTGTACAGCAACTCTATCTCTTGGTTCCCTGGCTAGTAGTTTTGTTTTAAATTTGGTTATACTATTTGTCATTAAGAGAACACCATAGCCAGTAACACCAAAATCCTTATTCACAGAACATAGGTGGGTATTTTTTCACAGACTTCTTGTGGGACTCACTTTATATTTAGCAATGAAAGGATGTCGGCCTCCCATGATTAACATATCATCCCCTCGGCTCAGAATAAGACGCACTGCTCTGCTGGTTCTAAATCCAAAAAAATGTAAAATTTCAGTTAAAATAAGGGATGTTATTAATAAGATGGCTATAGCTATTCATCATGTATCCATATCTAGCTATGCGTATAAACATGCATTTGAATTAAACTTAACTTTAATAAGCTTAAATACACGCTTAAACCTATGTCCAGAGTTCATATTTTTCACATTTACAGTCATGTCAGAATTTTCATTTAATCTCTTGAAAGCCAAGAAGATAACTCAGTGCAAACTAGTCCTGAAAAAATTATTTCTATGTTAAGTGTTAGTCACCTCTTAGCTATTCAGGATCGTAGTGAAACAGAGAGTCTTGGAATAAAACCAAAACATGAACAAAAATAAACTTTGGGAAAGGAGAAAGCGTTTTAGCCAAAATACAAAGCCTGTTCACCCCATTTTCTCTTCATATCCACATACACATGTCCTGCACTTACTTGTTTGCTGCCACTGCAGCAACTGATGCCAGTAAGCCAGTTCTCAGAAGTTTCCCACCAAAAGCTCCACCGACTCGTTTAACATGGCACATGATCCTGTTGGCTGGAACACCTAAACTTGCAGCTACCATCTCCTGTAAAACCAGTTTAAATATTTTATGCCAACTCAATCTAAGCTTGAAAGTTAGGCTGTGAAATAGAAACCTTCTCTAGAAAAGGATTCCATAGGTGTTTATTTATCAGAAGAACATAATTCTTCCTATACCCTAGGTTAGAAAGCAAAGAAGGAATAACAACACTCAGTAGAGTGTTCACATTTAAAATCTTCACCATGAAGACTGAAAGGGCCATGGACAGAAATGAAAGATAATACTCTTGGATTTCATTATATAAACAGTAAGAAACTTTGGTGGTAATAAAAATTGATTAGTATACAGTTTTTATTATTTTTATTACTAAGATAAATTTTATTTTTATTTAAAACTATTTGATTTTTAATAATCCAAGGTCTTGCTAGCATCAGGAATGTTCTTGCTTCAAATCACTTTCTGAAACACAAACTTCTTCATGCTACTTGGCTACTGGCAATATAATAAAAATGGAAATTATAAAAGGAGCTGAACTGGACTTTGAACACAAAAGTCAGTGTTGAGTCTGAAATACCATCAGTTTCATGCACTACAGCTATTGCTATGAAGACCACGTGCTGTCAGCTTTACCATTTACTATCATGAACATGATCAGAGTGCTAGAACATCTCTCCTATGAAGAAAGACTGAGTGGAAGGGGAAAAGAGAGCTCCAGGGAGACTTTAATGTGGCCTTTCAACATATAAATGGGGTTTACAAGAAACTGAGAAAGACACTTTTTAGCAAAGATTGTATTGACAGGACAATCAACGGAAAGAGGGCAGGCTTACGTTGGACATGAATAATAAATTTCTTACAATGAGGGTGGTGAGGTACTGAAACAGGTTACCCAGAGAAGTCATGCACACCCCATTACTGGCAGTGTTCAAGGGCAGGTTGGACTGGGCTTTGAGAAACTTGATCAAGTGAAAGATAACCCTGTCCAAGGCAGAGGGGTTGGATTAAGTCATCTTGGAGCAGCAGTCTCATCTCCAGCTATTAGAGCTGATCAAACCCTCAGCAGGTTCTGACTCTGCAGGGACCTGATTGCTTCTCACCCCAATGGAAAGCTGACTGCAATGGAGGAGCCTCAGCATTCCACAGAGTTTTTCATGCCTACAATACTGGGCACGATGCACTTTGTTGAAGGGAAATAAGAGACTTATCCTGACAGAGTAGTGCTCAGTGTTTATCAGAACACAGAAGCACTGCAAAGCAGCTGTCACTGGACATGCTTCTACGGCTTCAAAACTCTTAACATGGATTTGTAAACTGAACTTTAAAAGCTCTGTTGTCACAAGCTGAACAACTTTCTCTGAGAAAGTTCTGTATTACCTGAATAATTGCTGGGTGCTGTGTTGACACATATACATCCATTTCTTTATCCTCTCCTTTTGGGACAGCAAGCACACTCTGAGTCTCCATGTAAAAGTGTTTCTGTCCCCCAATGCAAATCTCCCCTGATCAAAAGAGAAAAACAGAAGTGTTACTGAGGGAAAAGGACAGAAGAAATGAACCAGAGGAAAACTAACAGCCCATCATCATGCAAGTTACAGTAATCCATGTCAAGTCCTCTGATACTCCTTATGTGAAGGAGCATTATCTAAAATAAAAACACGAATTAAACTCCTTATAGGATTAAATTGGTCTTGTTCCAGTAGCAGCAGCAGAACTGGATTAAAAGCAGAACTATATTGCCTATAAGTGGTCACAGCAACAAATAAAATATCGATAAATTTAACAAGGCATGGACATACTGGACCAGGCCAAGAAGAAGGTCACCAATATGATCAGGGGGCTGAACCACAGGATTTATAAGGAGAAGTCAAGAGAGCTGGATTTATTAATCCATAAGAAGAGAAGGGTTAAGAACAGATCTTACTGCTGTTGACAACTACCTAGATTGTTCTCAGAGATGCACAACAGAAGGATAAGAGGCAATGAACACACAAAATTCCAACTAGATATAAGAAAAAAATCAGCATGAAAGTGGTGAAATGTTGGAACAGGTGCCTACAGAGGTTGTATTATCTCTATCTTTGAAGATACTAAGAACTTGACTGGACATGGTCCTTAATAACCTGCTCTAATCAGATTTACTTTAAGCAGGAGGTGAGACTACACTTCCAGTGTAATTATTCTGTGAATTTTTTCAAGGACAGAGGAGGAAAAAAGCTTGAATGTAGTAGAAGGGCAACAAGACCACAAGGTTTAATCACAATGTTTTCTAAGTGACTAGGAGCTTTCTCAGGCCTAATGACCATAAAGAAAAAAGGTAGAACTGGAACTTGAAGACCAGACAAAGCCAAATACTGACAACCAAAAACTTCTCACCAAATGTATTCTGCAGTTACCTTCAATTATATTATCAACAGTTTCAAATGCTTGATCAACATTTCCTTGTTCTAATTTTCTTTTTGGCTCAAAGTACGAGTTGTGCTTTACAGCTTCCTGCAATGGAGAAAAAAAGAAATATGTTTTTCTAAGTATTTCTAAGGTTCTCAGCTTGTTGCAGCATTTTAGTCTTAGGACAAACATCATTCTCTTCAGAGATTTGAACCACCAGCCACCAGAGTTAATGAACAACCGTGCTTCATCACTTTACTGTCATTTTTGATGAGTTTGTCTGTTTAGTTCTAGCAACTCTTTCCTGATGCATCTTGTGTAACTGATGATAGCAATTTCTGAAGGAAATGCATTCAGCTTATTCAACATGCTCTTCCCTGTCATACATCTAGCAAGTGACCAAGACAGCACGGAATAAGAATGCAACCACATCACCCAAAGAGTGATGCCATTAAGAGGGGAAGAAATCACCAAGACTAAATAAAAGTGGAATCTATAAAGTACAATTTGCTTTATTTCTAGTTAAGACTCCAGGGGACTTTCAATTCTAATGAAATATTGATAAAATTTGCCAGTCTTTAAACAGAGACTACTTCTATTTTTTTCTATCAGAAAGACTGTTCCATTACACCACACACATGTGATGAAAATAAACTGTGAAGTGACTACCAGTTTCTTGCTTCTACTCATCTCTTTAATCCAGCATAAACCCATTTTCCTTATGACTCTCACATTATATTTCTAAAATGTTCTACATCCCTAACATATTTCCCTTCACATTTCCCCAACAATTCCTCTGTCTCCAGCTTAGCTTGCAAGGCAACAGATAAAAGTGCTACAGATAATCAGGAACTGACTGCTCAGCCAATATACAAATGCTGACTGACCAGCTGGTAGCTCCCAAAAAAATGTTAAACAACCAGCATATTCATTGCCTTTTCCTCACTAGAAACACTAAAAGAGTTTTGCATTCTAATATTTATTATTGCGAAACTTGTGGAACCTTAATACTTTTAAGACTGTTGCCTCTCTATCACAAGTGGTCAAAATTAGACAAAAGGTTGAAAATTTTTTCTAGGGAGACACTCAGATTGGCTAATTGGATGTTCTTATTCACCTTGTTTCCTTGAAAAATCGTATTTAAAAAGCAACTGAAGACTGTGAACTGCTGTTTCCATTAAGTAAATAGATAAAACAATCAAAAAGGAAAAGCAAAGAAATTATTAGTACCTCAATTGTTAAAATAACTGGTTCCAGCATTTCATACTCTATCTTCACTTTTGCAGCTGCTTGTTTGGCATGAACATCTGAATCCGCAACGACAGCACAGACCATCTGACCCACACAAATCACCTGTAAAACACACACCACGTGACAGAACAGTGGACACACACAATTCCCACATGTGCTGTGCTCTTCTTCATGCAACCACTATTCATATTTCCTTTGTAGAGGTTTTCTTTGACTTAAGACTTTTGTATTTTTAGATCACCCATGAAGCTAACAAACTGTTAAAAATACCAGTGTCACTGGAGAATCAAGGAAAATACAGTATTTGGAAATGGATAATAGGAGGATAAAATGCTAAAGAAAAACAGTTACAATGAAGAAAATCAGTCACAAAAGGGTTGTAGTTATACCTTGTTTCTCGCAAATAGAATCTCCGGTTCATCAGAATAGTAAAACTCATTTGCAGCAGGTACATCATGAGCTGTTACAACATCAAACACACCTGGTTCTCTGAGTGCCTCTGAGGGATCAATAGACCTGAGTGGGATATGGGAAGAGAGAAGTGTAATTCTTCAGTTCTACAAACTGTTGTACAGAGGAAGGGAACACAACAGAGAAGTGTATTTCTTGTACTACCAAGATCTGCTCAGAGGTTCAGACACACCTTTTCTTTCCGTCTCTGGCATGTGAAGAAGTGCAGATTTAAAATTTAAAATTCTACAATCCTGTTTGATTTCTAGGAAATACTTCAATACAACAGGGAAGTCATTGGCCTACTGGACTGCCTGAAGTGCATTGATTTAGTAAAAATCACTGCACAATTATGATGTTTTTATTGCAACTTTCTAAGACCTCACAGCCTACACAGTGTAAAGTATATATATCAGCATAAATGGAGAATGAATGGGAATGTATGGATGTAGAAGGATCAGAAAGAACAGCAGAAGGTGTACAAGAAGGGCATGTTTTGATAGCAGCTACTTTAGCAGGTCATCAGATCTTGGCAAAAGTATAGGCATCTTCTCTGGCCACTCAGATCAGAAGACAAGGGACACTAAATAAATCCTACTGACTCAGAGATGAGGGTAATGTCAGGTCCTTGATGATACCAGAAAGGACACATCCAAACCCGGTATATTATCACTAACCTAAGGATAAGCCAGGAAATATGACAAGGACTCTGCAGCCAGCAGCCCTACTCCTCTCTGTCATGACAATTAATCCTTGATAGACCACCTGAATACATGTCTTGGTGCTTGAATGTGGAACAAATTGCTAGAATAGGTGTAATTTGACTGTCCAAAACATAAATGAGAACAGTTTTCTTACATAATAAAATCCTCTTCCCTGTTTTACTCTACTTTAAAGGTCATAGGAGCTTTGCCACCTTGTTGCTGTAATGTTGCAATGCTATTTCCTGCATTGGAACAATTTTCTTCTCTCATAATTGAGTTCAGGTTTCCAAGGTGTGTTGGTAAAGCTGAATTTCGGTGTCTGTTTTTACTCCACAGCTCAGCACTTTACAGAGGTAGCTGGGCTACCTCTGGGTCATAGATCACAAAGAGTTCAGCATTAATAGCACAGTAAAATAGGGTGAGACACTTAAATCCAAGCAGAACCTTCTACTAGTGCAACAATATCACTCCCAGGATGTCAGGCAGTGTGGGTACCAGGCCTGCTGTTCTGTACACTCAGAACTCATTAGTCTGCTCTGAGAATCTCAGACAGCAACACATGGCAACACTTTCTTCAGATACACTTTGAACACTTACACAATCTTAGCATGAGCTCTGGAACTAGTGACGACAGCCAGGAAAAGCTCCCCATGCACAGAAGAAAGGTCATCAACGTAAACTGCCTCACCAGTGGCGTGTTTAATCCCAGACTGGTGCATGATGGGCCGTCCTACAGGATCCTGGGGAGGCTGACTGGGCTCTGTGTCCTGTACCATCAAAAATACACACACCCCACCCCCAAACAGTTAGAAAAAGAATAGTCATGTTATTCTTACAGTAACTAGAAAATCAGATGACCCAACAACTGTTCTTACTAGCACCTTCTGGTTCAACATTGAAAACAGATGTGGCAGCAGGACCTGACTGCTGCTCCTGGGGATTTCTTCAATTTCATCAATTTCTTCTCCTAAGGAGTCTTTCCAGAGAGCTGCACAGGTTTGTGTACTGGGGAATTTTTTTGTCCTTAATTATTTACATCAAAGTGATAAACACAGCACTTTTAAAGTTGAACACTTTCCTCTCTTACTGAATGGTGTCATGAAGTTTTAATAATTTTCCCAATTATATTCATAGGATTCTGCTCTGAATTTTATCACTGTCTGGTGGTACATTTTGAGCTATTTGCAGTGATTTCTAGGATTTGTCTTCCTCACTGAAAGACCACAACTGATCAATGTAAATCAGAGGGAAAATGTTTAAATATTTTTTTCCTGATTTTTTTCCCTTGCACCTGTGTATGAATTTAGTGCCTTATTAATATTACTTTGCTAAATTTTTCTTGAAAGTTAATTCAGTAGTGCCACATAACTAATTGTTGATAACTTCCAGAACACTTTTTCAATTTTTTGGTCAGTATTCCCCTTAATTTTCTCCTTTTCTACATCTAGAATTACTTAATTGCTTACAACTTAAAATGTTTTTCTTCTAAAGTTTCCAGCACTCAAGTGTTCTGGCTACACATTTCTACCTCCTGCCCTTTCTGGCACTCTGTCTGCAATTAGCCCAAGGCCAAGAACAAACACTTTTCACTTGACTGCCTGAAGTTCCTCAAATGGGTGTCTCAACTTTTCCACAACAGAATGACCAGGTATTTAGATCTCAGGATTTGCATTCTTCTTTTCCTCTGAATTTTAAAAGCTTAATAATGTTCAAATGAAGGAGCCCAGACAAATGAAAGGACCTTGCAAAAGCTAGATAGAAATTTTAAAGCGGAAAACCCCAGATTTTATGGGTTTCTAAATTTTATTGCTCAGTGCCAATTGACTGAATAACAAACTTTTTCAATCTCTGTTGCTATTATAGCTGGGGAATAAATTGTTAAGAGTCATCAAGATCTATTTCCTTTATCCTGGCCCCTTTTGTAATCTGCAGTGTCTTTTTTATTTTAGTAATAACTCTGAAGGAAGCTGAAGATAACAACTTGAATAAATTTAAAGCATTTAAAGCTATTCTAAGGAATATAAATAAATAAATAAATAAATGTTTGCCTAGATTTCATTTGAATTTTTCTTTAGGTTTTCAAAACCTGGAGATTTTCACTTGTGAATTGAGGGTACCAAAATATCAGAAATTCTTGTGGGTGTTTCCACCGTGATCTAGTTATAAGGGTGAGCTCAGCAAACCCAAAATGTGTTCTTTGCTGCTCTCTAGTGCTGATTTAGGATACTCGGGGTAATTTGACCAACAGCCGTCACACTCCATCTTAATTCCCAAATGTACAGAACAACCCAAGAGCCCCCTCAGATCTTAAGAAAAGTGTAACTTGAGACAAGTTATTATAGTGATCCTGTAATATATATACTACACTTGGGCTTTTCAATCCTTTTTGTTTTCTGCTAATTGCTTTGCACACTGCAATACACCAAGATTAAGCAGTCTGATGATGGATTTTGCTCAGCACATTTATCTTTAGAGAACTGTTTAGAAGAAGTGACTATACCCCTATGAGTCTATTTTTGCAAACAAGGATTTCCCAAATGAGATACAGTTAAAATGAACCACTAAAAGCCCATTGTTTCCAATCCTTTGGAAAATCTGTATCTGAGCTTCACACCAAGAGTCATGCTTGAACTGTGATTTTTTTTACCAAGTTTTATAAAGCACAAACCAATGTTAGAATGAAATCACTTGCCTGGTATATTTGGATACTCTGGGGCATTCTGGTTTTGAAATCTTGTAGGACACTCCTATATTCCATAGGTATGCCAGGATAGTGGCAAGGATCCTGAAAAGGAAGTGAATTACTACTAAAACTCACATTTTGAACATTCCAAATAAAAAAGCTAACAACCAAAATCACCAAATTCTTTACACAGGAAATTCTTTCAAGGCTCAGACTAGAAAGGCTCTAAAATGACAATTCTAAAACAATTTGGAGTTTTTTAGATTTCACTAAATAGTATTTTAAAATACATTGAATTCAATAAACATGCTTGTTTAAAGTAAGCAACTTGAAGCAGGGACAGACAGAAGAGCTTTGTTCTGGAGCCTGATCAAAACTGGCACAGAACCACTGCTGATGACACTCCTAGTAATAGCCAATTACCTAGTAATGGCAATTTAGAATAAACAGCTCAAGGTTACACAGAAATAAAACATAAAATGGGCACTTTGCCTCATAAGAACAGATTTAAGACAAAATAAGTAAATTACATCTAGAATGTACAGGGAAGTGCAATTTTAGAGTCCTCGTCTCCCAGTCAACAATTCATATGAGAAGGAGGGTTGGTTTAACACCTACACTGGCTTTCCAAAGCCTTTATTTCTATACCATCTATTTCTGTTTTGAACTACAGACAGATGCAGTAAGATCTCTTGTATATTCTCTTTGAGCCTGGGAGATCAATATTGATATATTGTTGCATTAACATTGTTCAAATGTCTTTTAAAGCCTCATGTCCAAGGTAAAGATATCTGTGTGCCTAAATGTTAAATGGGCATCTCTCCATCAACCTCTTTGAAGTTAAATCCATATGATATTCTGTAGATTTGAGCCCCAAAGACAATATTTAGCACACTGTAAATACTGCAAGCACCAACAGATAGAAAGAAAACTCCTTTTATTTGCTGGTACAAAAGCAGACATGGAGAGCTAATTTACCATTCTGTTTAATGACTGTGACACTTCCAGGAAAAATCTGTAGAAGAAACTGACTGTCAAAGTTCTCTTATAGTCTATTTTTTCACCACTAGCAGAGCTTGGAAGAGCAATGTCTTTATGAATGAGTCTGCAAGCTTCATCCAACATTTGTTCATTCCAGTGTCTGTCAGGAAGAATAATAGACACAATCAGATCAGGACTGAAAAAAACCCCAACCAAATTGCAGTCATATATTTGTACCATGGACCACAGGCATAATCCTGCTCACAATGAAGCCAAGATATTGATTCTAATAATGCCCACAATTTTGAAAACAGTGTAGATCAGTGTTGTTCACAGCACTGAGCTTCTTTAAGCAAATGGAATTATGTGCTATGCCAGCACTTTTTAAATAAACAAATAAGTAATTAAACAAACCCTATTACAGCTCTAAAGTTGCTTTAACAGTCTTGAAGATTATCATCATTCTGCAGATACTATCCTATATTTGAAGAAAAGTAGATAACAATATTGATGCAAACTGTAGATACTTTTCAAGGGATCTGATTAGTTGTTGTATTTCCTGAAAAGGTCTTCTTGAAGCATCTCATAACTGTTAATTCTCCACAGTTACACAACCCTAGATATCAAAATATTAGTCGATTGGACTAAATTTAATCCTGTAAAGCATAAAAAAAATAGTGAGCACTTGAGCTAGTGAAACAGTTGCATACTGAATGATAAAACAGGCCATTGGAACTCCATTTAGTGTTGGGTTTACATTACTTGAATTATTTGCAATTTTTTTCCTCCAAAATTTGGAAGAGTGCTGTTCATCAGGAGGGAAAGTCAGGGACTTATTCCAGACATTGTTGGGATCTTGTAGATGAAGAGATATTGAAAAGGTGAAGGCTTGACTTGTGCTTCTGACTTTCTTGGGCACATCTGTAGTTCTCATTTTTGTGTCTTTTAAAGCCAAACCAAAGGACTCAAGAACACTGACATGAGGGAATTACCCAGTGCTGGGATACAGCACCATTTAGCAATGTGTGGGTTCAGGTGCACAACTGATCAATGTGTTCCTCACCCCCCTGTCTCACAGCTCATGTCTCTTATCTCTCTCCATACTTCACATGGGAGTTGCACTTCATGTTCAAACTCTAATGTAACAATCCTGAAAAGTCATTGCTAAGGCTTGACCAGATCATTTGCTTGCACATGTGAGGCATCAGCCAGGCAACGAAATCTTTCAGTACTTTTGTGTTCCAAGGAAGTACAGCCAAGCTTTCAAAGTCCATTTATTCTAAGACATAGACAAGGCAGAGAAATTTTACCTTCCAATAAGTGTCCAAAATGTTTGTTTTGCACAGACTGTTGTCGACACAGCACCTCCATAGAAAATGCTTAAATCCTTTATTATGTCTGTACCTTCTTCAAAAAGTACTCTCATCCCAGCACAGGTTATTGGAAGAGCATTTTCCCGTCTTGGTGCTTGTCGAAATGCAGAAACATACTCCCCCTGAGCAGGATCAGAGAGAAGTGCAGACATGTGAGGATTTGAAAGTAGAACTTTTTATTACACTAATGTGAAGCAAGGGAATTTAAAATGAAGATGACAAATGCAACTTCCTGAGCATTCAAGACCATCCACGTCCTTCTCAGGACCTTTCAGTAGCTTTACCATCCTTAATTTTCTAGCAACTCACACTCAATCCTCCATCACCTACATAGTTTAGATGACCTAGATTTTTTCATGGTAGGTAGCTGGAAGACAGGGACTTTGTGGAGTGGAGCTGTATTTGTAACAAGACCCAAAGTTTAGAGCCTTTAAAGTATTGCCAAACTTCAGCACTCAGTTAACATGACCCATAATTCCCTTATAAGATCCCATATCCACTCTTGCAAACACAGTATCAGTGAAAGGTTTATTATTCAGCTCAGGAACATTTATGGAACCACCACGCACACGTCCGGTCTTACCCCATGTTAAAGGAAAATCCTCAAGAGATGACAATGCTTTACCTGCTTGATGCCAGCCATACCTCAGGTGAGCAGCCTGCTCTGCTAAGGACAATGGCAGCTTGTCCAAGACCCCTTTCCAAAAGAGGTTCTAGACAATTTCTGTTGCATTCATCATTTTAGGGCAAACTTTTGTCTGAATATTACTCTTTATATCATCACTGACTACCTGCTGATGTGTGTTTTTGGCTGAAACTGGGAGATACTATGGCACTGAAAGGAATTAATGTAAAAAATTTAGAAAGTGAACAGTAACAGTGCTAGTTTAAACAGAGGATTATGCTCCCTACTGCTTTTTATTTCATAGTCTTTAACGCTGCATAAAGCAAATCCAAACAAACTAATAACTTACCTTTCTTGAATGGGGAATATGGACAGAGACTAAGATCTCTTCTGGTGTAATGGTATTGTTACCAACTCCATCTGCAAAAATATCACTCACAGGAATCTGTCGTGTTCTTCCTAAAAAAAAAAAAATCACAAATCTAGAAATTTCTATGCAATTGTGCAATTAACATGCATCAGTCATACTTTGCAAGAAACACCTGATGCCTTCCTGAATAAATAATCACTACAGAGTTTACATTAAAAATTATCAGTGATATGCTTTATAAAATGAGATTCATGTCTATAACATTATAACATCAGATTCCTAAAAAAGTGCACAATGACTCAAGTGTGGAACTTAACCATGTATGTTTGACCAATGAAGTAAAAGTGTATTTTTTTATTAGTCTTACGTGTCTTCTGTACTTTCCACATGCTACCTAAGGGGGTCCAATGCAATTTTAAATGAAGGATTTCTTATTACTAGACACTATTTATCATACAACACCCCATACCTGTCCCAAGACTTTCTATAACTAGATAATCTCATGTGCCTTTTTTAAAAGGTTCACATACTGAAATACTTCCCTCACTCAATAGACATGATACTTCACAACTGGCTGCTTTACAGCATTATTTTCTTCATGTTCCTTATGTTATGCTTGATGATTACACTATAACCTGTTCATCCTACAATATCATTTAGCATTAGAACTGCATTCCTCAAAAATAACTAGTGTGACCACAAAGCTTTGCTAAAGGAATTTTATTTTGCTGAAGTGTGAATCTGAAAAAGAACACTGTTAAGAATAGCAGCACTGGATTTTTGCCTTTGCAATTCCATCCAGAATACATTTGGTTTACATACATACATATTATTGCCCAATCCACCTGTGCACTTGCCAGGATCTAGGAAGGTCCATTTTCTCTTACACTGTGATTTAAGGTAAATAATAACAACTAACAGCACTTTTGCCATCTCCTTTTTTGAGTCATCCACTTTCCTGTGTTTCACTACCACCTGGTAGAAAATAATGTTTAAAACCTGTGAAAATGCCTAAAAACCCTCTCCCAGCAGCCAAGTACTGCCAGGTTAGAAAGAGATCTCGATCAGTGATCCAATTCATCACTCCAATAAATAGGCACATCATTAGAATTGCTGAGTAAGAGGATGCAAATGTTTGTACTTTCACTTGTCAGAAAAAGATTCTGACAGGTATTTTTTCTCTCAGTGACAAACCACGCAGAAAGAAGTAATGGAAATCAAACAGTGAAAGTTTTTGTGTATCCGTTCCAAGATATCCTGTCTTAGAAACAATCCTTAAAGAATACAGGGTGTTGAGTGGAGTATTTCATTAACCTTCCAAAGGCAGTGCACAGGAAAAGAAGCAGGTAGAGGGTAATACATACACAGTGATGGAAGGGAACTGAGGAAATGGGCATGGAAAAAGGTGCTGGATCAGGGTTTCTGTATCAGAAGTAAGTACTTTTGAGGAATGAAAAGTTCTTTGCAGGGTCAGAGGATTTTAAACCACAGCAAAGCATCAATTACAGAGGAAAAAGCTAACAGGGAGGTGAGGAGATGTTACACAGCTACTCAAACTGTAAGGTTTTATGAGTGCTTATAGTAATTCGCTGCCCACAGAAGTACCTGTTATCTGGTTGGTCTGAATGTTTACCCTTGACATGGGAATATTTGACATGTTTTTTGTTTTTAAATTGCTCCTCCTGCAGATGTGATCTTGTGTAAGAGCTGGAAAAGGGTTCCTCAGTGAACTCTCACTGGTTTCCATATCCCCTCACCCCATACAACACAATTCTGTACCTCTGGCATGACTACAGACAAGCTATCTCCTCCTACCTCTTGAAGCCAGACTAAGGATGCAGTTGGTGGCTGCCAGAATAGGATTCAAGTCTGAAGTTGATTTTCTGCTTATGATGTGTCCACCTAATGACTTGGGGAAAAAAAGAGACTTATGTTACCTTTCTCTATCACCTTCATATTTTTATGTTAAGTGACAATACAATGTGCATACATTTATTTATACATATGTAAGGTTTGAATTTATACATAAATTTATACATATGGAGGGTTCAAGAAAGAGTTATTGATAGAAAATTCGTGGCAAAATCAAAATTAAAAATGGTTGTTTTACATGTGGTCAGGACCAATTTCCCATTTGCTACAACTTTTTCATATTATTACAATGAATGCACAACATACAGCAACGTTTCTTATCTGTTCTCCGCCCAGAGTTCTTAATTGCTTCAAGACAGCACAGAAAACCTTTGTCTTCTCTTCAGGGAACTCTGAGATTGCTTTCATCAAGATGTCTTTCACTAGAGAGAGGCTGCAGGCAGCTCCCAGAGTTAGTCCTGTAATCAAAAATTATGAAAGCATAAGATGTGCACGGCTTTATCACCTGGGTTTTCAACGTTCCAGACTGTGGGGCTAGGACTGCTCATGTGGAACACAGGCAGGTAAAAGGAGAGGGGTCCTCTTGGATTAAAGGACTGTGACCTTCAGGACACTGATGGTAAACTCTCTCGAAATGATAAAACTGAGCTAATAGCCCACCTCTGTTGGCTTCAAAATGCTTTCAAGAGACTCTTCCTATTTTTAAACACAATTTTCATCATCATTTGATCTTGCTCTGCATATGTACATTCTAGTTATTCTTCTAAGGTATGGATAGGTAGCACTGGCAACAAAAAAACCAAACAGCCCTAACAACGAAGATAGTATTCTTTTTCCCACTAGAAAGACAATTTGTATGCATTTACTTGAGGAGTTGTAAGGGGTTTTTTGTAAGAACATTATTTAAATTAAGGCAAACAGTTCTTTTCTGTTCAAAGTAATTATTTCTGTAATATCTGAATGTTTTGAATGAACACTGGAATTAAATCAAAATATAAATAAAAATATACGTAACTTAAATGACTTTAAATCAAGCAAGACATTATTAAATTTTTTGTATTTAAACCAACAATTTAATCAAGACATGTTTTGCATTTAAATCTGGTTAAGGAGAGGAAATGCTGTTTCTGGTTGGCAAACTAAACTGCGTATCTCTTGTTTCAGAACTAGTAAGTCTCACCTTCTCACACCTAAGTTTTATTTATAGACTTTAAAAAAGCAGTAAGCATTCTCCCAGCCTCTTTTCAATTCCCAGCTACTTTCCAGCTAAGAACAAACTAGTCTTTGAATAGAATTGGATGAGTGATCTGAAATAAAAAGATATTCTAAATGCAAACACTGAATTGTCAAATAGAGTTTTCCACTTATAAAAAAGTGCTTCAGGCATATTGCAAGTAATTTCATTCAATACAGAATATGACTTTCCTTAAAACTTTGGCAGGAAACCTGTACAATGTAATTTACATTTAATTAATTATGGTAAGTTGAAACCTATTTCTAGTTGTCATTTCTAGTTTCACTACCATTTATTTAAACACTAAAACCTAGTCTAACTTCAGCTTAGAAAACCTCCATGCTAATCTTAAACATATAAATTGAGTTACACAACTTTTAATCTGCAATAATCACCACTGTTATGATTGAGAACTAGATTAGTTAATAAATATTAGCTACGCCAGCTACGCCTCTTTTCTAATGTAAACGGGCATGCCATGTGCTGTCTCTCTCTGTGGTTCTGTGTGGGTCTCTCTCTGCCATTCACCAGAGTGTGGCACAGAAGCCACAAGGCACATACTGCACGACAGCACCAGAACCAGCATGACCAGAATAGTCCCCCTTGCACTGAGGCCCAAGGCAATATTGCTGGTCAGCACTGCCCTGCATCATGGAGACCAAACTATCATGCACTGGGGTGGTGCTGACAGAACCAACCATGCTCAGGGAATGAGTTGCACAGCACTTCACACCTTCACCACTATGGAATGGAGCAGAAATTTCCTATGTCTGAATAAAGCAAAGTCTACTGACCATCATCTATGCACTTCACCACATTCAGATCTGGGACCCTTGCAGGAGCAATAAGAACTGGATGGAACACACCTCTGAATTTCATCTCAGGCCCTACAAGATAGAAACAGACTTAGACAAGAGACATTTTCCATAATGACAACTCCATCATAGTGCAGTGTAAGCTTAAGGGTGAAGATACAAAAAGAATGACAAATGCAGCCCCACTCCTCCCCTGCAGACTGGAACTACAGCAAGAGGAGCCATTCTGACTGTATGCATTACATACCCACACTGGTGTTCCCAACAACAAGAGGTGCTTTGGGGTGGGCAGCCTTCAGATCCAGTAATTCATCCAAGCTTACAGGAGAAATCCATGTCACTCGCTCCCCATGAAAAAATAGAGTTCTTTTTGGTTGATTTTCAGCCATTCTCTGATGGGGAAATTTGGCAGATTTAATTAGGCATACAGACAGGTGTGAGGTCTAATAGACACTAGACTGGAAGTCAAAAATGTTCTTAAATAATGACAGTTCTACCAGAGCTTTTAGAATTGGACAAAAATGGGACAGAAATGTTATGCTTACTCTTTGCACAGTGGCGAAATTCTGGACTGTGAGTGAAATGTCTTCAAGTAACTCCAAAGGGCTAATAAACAAGATTGATAATAAATAATCCCCAAGCAGAAGATGTAGGAGTAGATTCTGCAATTGCTAAAACTGTTAGAAAAGTGATTAAAAAATGCTTAAGCAGGTGTTTGGCCCTTTAGAGGTCACCAGTGACACTGGCAGCAGCATCCCTTTCTAGATTACAAATGCATTTACATCTCTGGCTGTTCTGGTGCTGTTCACTGATCGTTTGGAAACAGCTTGAGAACTAAGAGTGGTACAAACACACAGTCCAGAGCTCCTGTCCTACAGTTATCAACCCTTCTCCATAAGCAGCCAGAGAGTTACAGAGAGTTGTCCTTGAGTCTCTAGATTGACAATAATGTAAAGCAAAGAGCTTTCAGTTTTTCTAGGCAAATACTGCTGTCAATAATAAAGGGGACTCCTAACATTTTCCATTCCAGCTGTTTATATCTTTGGCATACCTTAATCACTGGGGCTAAACACTCCCTGATCTGGCTGCCTTCCTGAGCCTGACATTTTTGCAGGAAAGACTAACAAAACTATTAAGCCACAAAATGGGGAAAGTGCATTGTTTTGCCAATGTTAAAAAGGGTTTGCCATTCAGTTTGCTGCAAAGCATTTGTATCTTCACATGCTGCACTGAAAGCCCAGTTTAGTTTACTTCTTTGTCTTCTCACCTAACATCTAACTCTGCAACTTCATTTTCCCCATATGGGGTTTTTTGGTATGTGAATATTCAATAAGCTTACTGAAAAAAAAAGGAGTATAATATTGGATTAACATTAAAATGTTTTGACATTTTTTCTGATGAATTTCAGCTAAGCAGGACTTAAGTTTTAATTCTGAATGGAGCTAAAGAGTAGTCTATAAGCAGCAAAAGTTACCATTAGTTCTGGAGGAAATATAAGCTCCTGGGTGGGATCTAAGGGCTGGAATTCATCTGTTGAAAACAGGCTCGTGGAAACCTTACAAAGAAAGAAGATAACAAAGACCAAGAATTTTCTCTTATCGTTAAATTCATTCAACAACAAATAAGGAAAAACCAAAACCAAACCATGAGGCTCCCGCTGAAGTCACTAAAAAAGTAGTAATTCCATTGTCATTTGGATTTGTTGTTAAATTACCATCATCATTTGGAGCTGCTGAGGTGAAGGAAGTGTTCATAACTGGGTTTTTTAAAATTTTACTGCTAACACAAATGACAGTGCAGAGGCAAACAACTGAAGCACTAAGTACAGGCTACCTGTAGTCCTACTGCAAGCAACTACTTCCATGACAACCTAATGGACTCAAAACAAAAAAAGTATATCAGATATTATTGAAAGAAAATTAAGAAAAAAAGTGAAATATTTGTACAGATAAGCAATTTTACATAAAATCACAATTTTTAAGAGTGTATCAGTTGTTCAGACTCCAGTCAGCAGTTAGATTCCTAAGAGATCAGTGCTTACACTCAGATCATCACTGATTGTTGACTTCAGAAAATTTCACATATGCCTTGGTTTCTTGCACCACAGAATTCTCACTGCATGAGTAGAGCTCAAACTATTAAGATTTCTGAGCCCAAAGAGCTGCTCAAATCTCAGCTCTTGAGATCCAAACTACCTTATACCAACTGTCTGACATGTCTTTACCTCCTCATAAAAATACACATAGAATCCTCCATTTTTCAAGATATCTCCAAATTTTTTGTGAGGAACAATAAATTATCTTATTTATCAAATAATACTATGTAAGGTGGAAGACAAAAATGGTAGAGTATACTACATTTACTTTAATTACAAGAAAAAAGCTATGCAATATTCTTTCTCTAAGTTTTATGTTGAAATGGCATGGAAAAAATACTTGAAACCTTACCTTCTCTTCTTTGTCAAACAAATCATTTTCCTGATCCAAGCAACACTTTCCATTTGCTTTCCCTTGACAACAAATGGATTCCTAAAACAGGAATATCCCCGCAGTGAAATACTGCCCAGAATGGCAATGAGTTAAAGCTGATAAGAGTGACTTTTTATATTTTAATAAAGTTCTAGGTGAAGTTTAATAACAAGCCAAACTACAAGGATTATGTGTTAAAGAAGTGATATAAAAAATAATTTAAAATCATCAGTTGTTGAAGTCCTTAATACAAAATAATTCATACTATGTGAAATTCAGCTGACATTGTGAGAGCACATATAGATGGCCTGTATTATTTCTTTTACAAAATGTTCACTCCCATTTCTTTCTGTGTAGGTTTCTGACATGCTGCATTATATGATAAATTACTAAGAATATGGATGCAAATTCTGCTTTTGTTCATGCCAGTATTAACCCACAGTATACCACATGGATTACTTCAGATTACTCTTCATAATTCATGTTCATTTGTATTCATTTTTGTAAGGGATTAGGCCACTTATTCAGACCTACATCTCTGAACAGAGGAAAGCAATGATCTTAAGGAAAATCCTAATGGCTTGTATACACACATTAATGGGGCCCAATCTAGTAGTCCTGTCATCACTGCTTCTTCTTACCTTACAGAAGGTTTTACAGGCATCAAGGATTGGCCTATATCCAGTACACCGGCACAAGTTCCCTGAAGAAAGAAAATCAGTCAGAAAAAGCTTTGCCCCAAAGCATGTGGCTTTATAATGCCATGTCTTGTGGTTTTGAAGCTCAGCAAGTGTAAGGTCTCAGAAAGACAACGCCAAACACTATGACAAGACTTAGGGCCCTGCAGCTCCTGACTAAAAATGCTCTTGTTTCAAGCATGAAATACTTGAGATCTGCACTAGAGTGAATTCTGAGTACAGCTCAGCACAGGGGAGATTAAAAGATTGTACAATACTGTCCACCCACCCAAAGTATTTTTCTCCTTCCCCCTAAATTTTTTCTAGAGGTGAAGGAGGGTAGCATTGCATGTCTATCTAAGTTCATCACAGAGTAACAGGAAATACCTTTGGCTCCTCTGTGACTCTAGAGCACAACAGTTGACAGAAGGCTATTTTACTCTTATCTTATTTTACTCTTACTTATCTTCAGTAAGGGAAAATATGAGCATCTCTCTGCTTCATTTGTCTGGTTTATTCCTACTGCAAAAGGTCTCCTGTGTGAGCCTTATGACATTCTCAACTCCAGACATTCAGCACCTCAGAGACATTCAGATGCATCTCCTTACTCCAATATGACATCATTTTGGCACATCTGAAGCACTTCAAACGACATATATGGGGATGTTTCAAACACCTGTCTCTGAAACAGTCCATAGCTCCATGCTTCCTTTTCCAGGAGAAAAGAATAGCAGGGAATACAAGGACTGTATCCAGTAGCAACTCTTCTGAGAAGCACAATTCGTACAGAGTACATGCATGTGTGTGTGCTCATACAGATAGGCACTCACATACACAGAGCATCTGAAGAAAATGGTTCAGGGACACACCTGCACACTAAGAAGTGGCAATATTTACCAGCCAGAGCTGCAATCATCTGCTCCAAAGTTGGTTCTGGGTGGTTTCTTAGCAAAGTGTATATGGACATCACCATTCCAGGCGTGCAGAAACCACACTGGGAGCCATGGCACTTGGCAAGTCTTTCCTGAGATGAAATACCACAAACAGCACTCCTTTCAGCATTCATCTGCATTCTAAAAAATTCTCTCTTAAATGGGAGATGCCACACTAAATGTTGTCTTCATAGCAAATCAGACTTTTTAAGTAAAACACTTTAAGCAATATCAAATAAGAGTAATTATTTTGGGTGTGATGCCCAGGCACATTTTACTAAGGAAGTTAACTAACCTTCAGTGGACTTCTGTCTTTTTTGCATTTAAATTAAAACATCAGCTAAAGGGGTATCATTGAAGATGTGCCATTAGCCCAAACAGAGCACAAGCCTGATCCATTTGAACAATCCTTGCATACCAACTACTTGATCAGACTGTCAGCATTAAAGCAAGGTCCATCAGGAGCTGTATGTCATCAGCCTTGATCAATCAGCCATCCTCTATTACCATTTAGCAGGGAAAATAACCATTATATGAAATTCCCATGTCCTAAAAGCAGTGCCACTAAAGCCTACCCACACAAAAAAGAAACCAGTAATCCTCTTACACAATGATACTGTACTCTCACCTGAACTGGATGAATCCTGGTTTTTGTACTTCCAACACCTTCTACTGTAGTCACTGCTGCACCATGCAAGGAGCAAATGGGAAGCAGACATGCATTGGCTGAATAGTGTCTGCAGAACATAAAGGAGAATAAAGAAAATGAATATTATTTTATTATAATAAACATGAAAGTTATTTTTCAGTCAGTCAAGACATGGTTTATACTTACAAAGGAGTCACCATCATCATTTGGAGTGAGAAGGGATCACTCACTAACTGTGCCTCTTGTCCCCAGTATAAATAACATATCTATGAGGACAGTACCATAGAATTTAAATCTTCCTTAACACTTCAGTATTTTCTAATTGCCCTCTTGTTTCTCCTGTCTACAAGCAACCTGTCAACTGTATTTTGTAGGAGGAAGATGGGGAAGGTAGGATTGGTGTAGTTGTTTGAAGGAAGTAAAGAATTAGTGCTGCAAATTTAAAATCCAATTTCTGATCCAAAGGAAATTATGATGTAAAATAAATACCATACTAAATAGGAACAACATACAAAAATGAAAATTCTTCGAAGCTTTTAATCATTATAATAGAAATTGGTTTTTTAATACAGATGAACTGTTTATTTTCAAGAGTCATTCTGACTGTTTTACTTTCAACTCTTCCAGAAACTTTAAACATTTTCATTTGCATTGCATTCAAACATAATGCAACTGTCTAAGATAAGAACTGGGACATTTTTCCACCCACCTAATAAACTGTTCAACTGACAATGATTTGTAACCATGTATCAACTTGACTGGGGTTTTCTCAATTTAAAAGTAATTTATTCCAATTTTTAGCTTAATGAAACTTGGGGTTTGAGTTTCAAAGTCCTTCTTTTTGTGGGTGGGGTATAAGGAAGGGAGTTCAGCACTGAAGGGCTGGTAAGACTCAAACTTCTGTCTGCTCTATCTTCCAGTGTGCTGGTTTTGGCTGGGATAGAGTTAACATCTCAGTACCAAGGATGAGGCTACGTTTCTGATTTGTGCTGCAAGCAGTGCTGAAGACACAAGGATGTTTAGTTACTGCTGAGCAGGGCTTACAGAGAGTCAAGGTCTTTTCTGGCTCTCACCCCACTCCACTCTAAGGAGGCTGACGGGCACCAAAAGGTGGGAGGTGACACAGCTGGGACAGCTGCCTCAAACTGACCAAAGGGATGTTCCGTGCCACACAGCCTCATGTTCAGCATACAGGGGTGGGAAAAGAGGAAGGAAGCGGAGGGATGTTTGGAGAGATGGTCTTTGTCTTGCCAAGTGACTGCTACATGTGATGGAGCCCTGCTATCCTGGGGAGGGCTGGACACCTGCCTGCTGGTGGGAAGTTGAGAGTGATTTACTTTGCTTTGCTTGCTTGAGCAGCTTTTACTTTTTCTATTAAACTGTCTTTATCTCAACCCATGAGTTTTCTCACTTTCACCTTTCCGGTTCTCTCTCCCATCCCACCAGAGGGGAGTGAATGTGCTTAGTTACCAGCTGGAGTTAAACCACAATACAGGGCTGCAGGTTGGAGCCACACTCCAGTGGTCAATACAAAAGGTCTTAAGTTAATGCCTCCCAAAACCTGCTTGCAGGAGATGCCAGAATATATATGCAAATCCAGCATTTGATTATGATACTTCAGCAAATTTACAAAATAGCTGAATCAATAATATTTTTCACAGCATTCCCTTGGACTGAAGTGACCTTTCCTTAAGATTCTTTTACTATTAAGTATATATTTTACAACTCTGTTTTTACAGTTTCCTATCTGGAAATGGTATCTACAGTCACAAAATTCTGTGCAGTTTCTGTTATGGATACCGTATCTTCTTTGAAGCTGGCTCATAAGTTGATATCATCACTGTGCAGGCACCACAGCCACCTCCTCCACAGCCATACTTAGTTCCTGTAAGGCAGACTGAAAATGTTGTCATTAGGGAAAAATAGTTATCTGGTTCCATTCTGGTTTTTATTCTGCTCAAAGACTTGAGGGCACCTTTTCCCTAAACCTCTAAGAAACATAGAATTGGTTTGGTATCAGAGCATGTGCATCAGACTCCTTTCTATGCTGGATGAAATTTTTGAATGAAAACAAGATCGATGTTAAGGAATGACATGACCAAAATCCTGCTCTCAAGAAAACAGAAAACTTGATTCAGACTTATTTTGGAAGAGGAGTAAGTTGGGACAGGAAGATGAAGTGAAAAATAGTTTTCCAAGTGAAAATATGAAAAGAAGTACTGTGTAATGGGCAAACCAGCTATATATCTCAACTTCCAGTGGACCACTGAAAAGCATGTCCTATTTTTTCCCAGAAGGCCCACTTATAGTCAGGATATTCACCTTGCACTTCATCTGAAAGATCACATTTCTCAGAGAAGTGCTCATTTCTATGAGTCTCTGGCCTATCTGAAGTTGTGAATCAACAAACAGGTGATTTAACATTCCAAAGCCACCAAAAGGAAGATGTCTCTCTCCCCCTCAAAATTCCATCAGACTCAGGGTCTCATCACAACCTCTGCCTTTTCCTGGGAGAGAGACTATTACAAAACTTGGAGACTTCTATTCTCTCAAGCTTTACGTATACTGGCCCCAAAGTTTTTAGGCTTCTTTATGGGGGGAGAGAGGAGGAACACAGATAAACATACAATCATCATACCTGAGGGCATAACTTCTTGTGTTTAAGAAATTAGGCTAAAAATACAGTAGCTCCACTGAAGAGTATTTGGATTAAGAAAGAGATATCATTTAATATAGTTGGTTTATCTTTAGAGAATCACAACTTCCATAACCTGGTAACTAAGCCTTGAATTAAAATGTATGAGAATGAGGTTTTCACATGAGTGACTTTAGGGAACAGACAAGAAAAGGATACGCCTCTTTCGCAGATAAGACAGCAGCATTTCTTCAGGATCAGCATTTTTCTCTATTATCTGCAGCACGAAATTAAAAACAAGGTTTAAATAATAAAACAAGGTTTTTCAAAATTCAGTGCACAGACTACACTCCCTCAAAGCCAAAAGAGCATTCTTTTCTAGTTCCCTCTCATAGAGCTAAACTAATTGCCAAGCACTGCAGGGGAGTTTGGACTCCCTCTGGAAATTCCTTCTCAGGCAGATTTGTTTCCGGAAAAGAAGCGTCAGGGCACCTTGCAGCTACTAAAAATAACTTCTGCTCAGTGAAAGGCTACACTGAGGGAGCCGACCTTCGGCCACAGTAGAAATAAAAACGCAGCAGAACTTTGCTACAATAGAGACAGCCCAAACAACTAACGATTTGCGGACTTTAGAGTCTCCTTGGCACTTTGACATACTGCAATGAACTTGTAAGGCCACAGCAGGAACAATTCCTTTTGTAGATTTATTTGTAAGAACTTTCACTTGCTGTAATCATCTGACAACAGAGAGCAACAGAAACGCCCACATTCTTGATCAAGTAGAACATTTCTTATTCTCTTGCTGAGAATCAGCTAGTTCCTTACAGCTGCTTTGGATCATAAACCAGTCCTTGCAATATTATCTTTATGGTAAACAGTCCGTATTTTGGCACCAAAGTCAGTTATGCCTTTGAAAATGTGATACCATCAAAGATGAGAAGCCGGACATATGCAAATTAAAAAACCAGATTGCTTATCAGCCAAATTCGATACCCAGCTGAAAGTGCGTTTCACTTTGACAAGTTTGTTCCCTCAAACACAGCCAAAAGGCAGCCAAAATAGGATGCACCTGGAGGCTTGTGTGAGGATTCGCTTATACTCCCATGAAGTCTGAGGAAGCCAAAACTGTGCCCACAGCCTTCGGGGTTCCTTCTGGACCAGCAGCCCCTCTTTCTCCACACTCTTTCCGGGCAATACTCACCTTCCTGCCGTTCACAAAGAAAACGAGCTCCCCGGCCGCCGCTGCCTCTGGCAGAGCCATCGTGCCCAGTGCCGGCCCCGGCGGCCGGAGCGGGCTGGGCGGGCGGGGCCACCCCGAGGGTAACACGCCCCTGGCTGCGCACCCAGGGCTGACCACAGCGCTGATCAGCTGCGGCATCTCAGGGGTTCCAGCGCTGAGCCACACCGCGAGCTTTCGCTAAGCACACAGGTGTTCCTCCGCAGCAAAACGCCAACACTGGCACTGCGAACTGCTCAGAGGGTCTTACAAAAATATCCTCAAGGATAAGTTTAAATTGTGATAAAACCCAACAATGTGCTGATCATGAACTCAGTGGGATTTTTTTTGTTGTTATATTTGCATTCACAAAGTAATTGGCAGTAACTTCCAGGTACCACAACCATTTGTGCACGCAAGGGTTTAAAAAACATATTCCTGTTTCTGTATAATCTAAATATAAAGAATTAATTTCCTAAAAAAAACCCCAAAAATCTTTATAGGTGGTAAACTTAAATATTAAATGTACAAAAATAAAGATTGAGTAAACATGAGAAAAAAAATCAACTTTGATGCTATAAAAAAAATTCAAATTACCTTATCCTCAGCAAAATTATCTTAATCCCTGGTAATCACTACAGGTTGATTTTTATCTTGAAAATCATAAGCTGTTTGTACATCTTTTTCCTGGAAAGGGCTCCTAATATGTCAAATCATCTGATGAAACAAGCACATTTAGCGAAGATTCAAAGGCAATGTAACATTCTTTATGCTGCATTTATGCAATCATTTCGTGGAACAATTAAAAGAAATGCATCCTAGAAAATAATAAAAGTGAATTTTCCCTGTGTTCTATTATAGAACACCAATTTGAACAACAAGAAGAGTCAGACTGGAGAAAACAGGGGAAGAAGGACAATAGCAACAATGATACGTTTTTAGAGTTATTTAAAATAACTTCTGTGCATCTTCTGGCCATTTTCTTTATCCTTTTTTACTTCGAAAGATATCTGTACTAAAAGGAATGGAAGAAACAAAGGCATAAAGACCTAGGCCTTAAAACTTCATTGGCAATGACTTTGCTTATATTTGGAACGCTGTAGCAGTCTAGCTGACACCTGAGGCTGTGTGGAACAACAGGACTTTCACTGAAAAAATAATTACCACTATTTCCCAAAAGATTATTTATTTTCTAGGAAAACGAAGGATGCACTGCTTCTAGCTTTCAAGCCACAGGCAATAGAGAGCAGCAACCATTTGGAAAAACCACTGTTTTGCTGCTGCAGTGCCAGCACTGGGAGCACAAGCTGTAACAGGTGCTTCTTTGGAATTTCTAATGACACAGCTGGTGATGTTGATAAATAGTGAAAGCTAGCAAGGAAATTTCAATTACAAATAAAACAAATTAATTACAAACTTGGTCAAAAAAGACAAGAAAAGAAGCATTAAAATTTCTATGTGTAATTCTTTTAAAAATAACATTGAACAAGGATAGAATCTATCTCCCCAGTAATTTCTGCACATCTTCATAGTGGTCTTGCTGATGTAGTGACATACATAGCATGTCTCAGAAAGAAAGAGTCTATTTGCTGAAATTTCTCAGGCAGTAATTTTCCAGCTCTGTTTGCAATGCAGATCACAATGCCTGGATGAGAAGGCAAATTTTTTTATTGGAAGAAATTCCATTCCACTGAATACTCTTTTTTCCTGTGAGGCTCTGTATGAAAACATCTTGCTGTCCTTGTTGCTGTGCATTTCCAATCTTTCCATGGTCTCTGGAACTGGTGACCACAGATAGACAAGCTCTCTGTTTAGGGGATAAAGGTGCCTTTTGTGAACTACCTCACTAATGGTATATTTAACTCCAAATTCATATATGAAATGTCCTACAGGATGTCGGGGAAGCTGCCTTGGAGCTACAGACAGTAATAAAGAAACCACAACAGGAAACAGTTGTGGTACTACTTAAGTATTTGTAAATAATACTTTCGTGCCTCAGTGTTTGTGGTTATGGTTCAATACTTACGCAGAATGGACACACCTGACAGCTACATCCAGGAGCATATTTGATATGTATGACTCACTTTTCTGTCAAAATATGCAGCTGAAATTCTGGCAGAAGGTCACAGGTTTCTCTTGTTGAACTTCTTGAGATTCCTCTTGGCTCATTTCTCCAGCCTGTCCAGGTCCCTCTGAACAGTGACAGAACCATCCAATATTTCTGCCACTCCCACTTTTGTATCAACTGCAAATCTGTGTAGGGTGCACTCTCTGTCTTGTCATACAGGTTGTTAATAAAGGTGTTAAACAGTGCTGGCCCCAGTACAAAACCCTAAGGAGCTCTAGTGGTTTGCATCCAGCTGGGCCATACACCACTAATCACAACCCTCTGGGGTTTCAACGCACCTCACCATGCACTGAACTAACACACGCTTCATCAGCTTCTTTGTGGAGTGTTATCAGAGATCCTGTCAAAAGCCTTACTAAAGTTCAGACAGACAACATCTACTGCTCTGCCCTCACCCACCAAGCTGGTTGTAGAAGACTATCAGGTTAATAAAGCCCGATTTCCTGTTTGTAAAGCAATGCCAGTAACTCCCAATCACCTTGTCTTTAACATGTGTTAAAGGACTGTTTTCTCCATCAGCTTTCCAGGTTACAATGAAATCTACAATGAAGTATGAAGACCACATTTTTAAAGAATTTTAAGAACATATAAATTTTAAAGAATAGGTTATATTTTTAAGAATATGTATCTTTAAGAATATATTATAAATTTAAGAGTATCAGTTACATCTCTTAAAGAGAGATGCAGTGTACCAGACAAAAGGTCCAGCTAACCAAAGAACTGGTCTCTGAAAATTTCAACAGTGAATGCCCTTGGAAAAAGTATAAAAATTGGACAAATGCATAGTAAGGCTTCTCCAGAATCCTCTTCCAGCCTTCAACAATTTGCAATTCAGGGACATCCTGTGCCAGAAATGGTGTTTTTGGTAATTCCTCATAGATTTTTCTTCTATTTATGTGTCTGATCAATTTTTAAGCCTGTGGAAACTAGTGACATTTACAGCACACTGTGTGAAGAACCACCACCAACAACTAAAAGTAGCTTTTTTTGTATCTCATTAAAAATGAACCTGCCCCTTATCCATTATAATCTGCAATAGTCGTGTGGGCTGTGAGCCATAGCCTGCAGCATCTTCAACCGAAGTAATGCCAGAAAACTGTTTGTCAGTTGACAGCTCATTATGAAACGCAGAAGTTACTCATGAGAATCCAGAGGGAAAGGGGTACAAAAGCCCGATAGCTGAATGGTACAGTGTGGTTGCATTAGCAGTCACACCAGCACTCCCAGTTGGAAACTCAGGGTGTTGCTTTGTCTGGATCGTATTTCCTACTGAATTTCTATTGCAGTGCTCTCTCCTTCCTGGCTGCCTCTGGCACATCCTCTGGACTTCTCTCCACTATTCCTCAGTGAGACTTCCTTATTCAAATTTCAGTATCATTCTGTCAAATCCAAAAGCCAACTATAAAAAAAAAAAGGACTGCCTCCATCTCTTTCAATAAATTCACCAAAATTTGGGATGCATGTGCCTGTTCTAACTAGAACTGAGAAATGGTTCTACTCAAAATAAGTATGAAAAACTTCACAAAAACATTCCCAAAGCTGATTTATTTTCAATTCTCATTAAAACATACACTTTTCTTACAATTCAAGAAGTGCTGCAAATGCTTTGAACATATTATAAATTACTGATCAGAAATGCAAAACATGAGTGGAGCCCAACCTCTATTTGCCTTCCTCTATGAGGTATTCTGTGCCCCTTGCACAGAGGCTCTTTTCCAGAAAATTCCACTTTGGGAAACCTTTACTAACCAAAGAACAACAAGCACTCTATATTGCTAAACACAGAAATACACACACAAACAATTGTATACTCATTTTAGAAGTATTGTTCAAAAGGCAATTCTTCTGTCTTCTTCAAATAAATTTTGATTTACTTTTAAAACTTGTTTTATTTTTTACTTTATAGATTGGGGAATGCAGAAATTGTGTATCTGTAAATCGATCCCCACGCCTTAATTTGCTGTAAAGAAAAGAAGTAAAAGAAATCATGGATTAATATCATCAAGCACCTATGTAACTCTAATAATGCAATTATAATAACAATTCATATTACAATAACAATTCAAAAGCTTGAAATTAAATTTATGGAAAATATCTATGTCTGAAATAGCAAGGCATAGATAACTACTGCTTTCCAAAATAATGCTAAAAGTAGTAGGTTTCTTATATGACCTCTATCATATTAACATGTGATGTTCCTATGAGACAAAATTCAAAACTTACTTAAACAAAAAGCTTAACAGCACTCATTCAGGACAGTATAATTGAAAATAAAATATAAATAGGTGACAATCTAAAATCTTGAGTGACTAACATTATTTTCTGTTAGTTACTGTCTCAGAAATACGGAGCTTTATCATTCTGGGGTAAAAGTGTGTCAATATGTCAATATATACTTGACAGTATTACAAGGATATTATTATGGTGCAGGTTTACCTTTAAGTGTAACATTTACAATTATCCACCTCTACAGGGTTTATATAATGATAAACATTAAGATTCACTATTATTCACTATTACTACAAGCTATATTTTGAGATCTGAATACTATTATTGTCTTACTTTGGCACTTGGAAATCCTGTCACACAGGAGAAGTTTTATACCAACACTGAAGTATCTTTGCAAAAGAGATCTGTGATAGGGCATTAAATCCCCAAAATAAACAGCTGAACTATATTTACTGGGGATAGTTACATTCTCAAACAAAAGCCTCAATTTACTTTACACCTACCTGTGTATGTTGGGTTCTTTGTAGCAAATAGTGGATCTTCCTCGTCTAGATGGTGCTACTGAGTTTTCTTCTAAAGTTTTGGGGGATTTAGGTACAGAAGTGTGAGATTGTATACCAGTATTTGTCAGATCTTGGAAAGCCTTTCTCCCTGTAAATACAGTCATTTATATGCCTCATTTTAAATGTTTCCTGAATCACTAAGTAAACCTTCAATTAATAATTATTTTTTCATTAGTATTTCCTAATTCAGGTACTTTGGTTACTGAAAGAGAAAAGAGACCAAAAACCCCCTAGTTTTGTGAAACTTCTAACACTGCTTTTTAAAATGTTGTTTGCACAGCAAGGCCCCTGAACAGCATAAAGTGCTAGAGCCACTTTGTTCTAGGACAAATTCTCTAGTAATTATAGAGACCAGTGTGCCAGGGTTAGAAGTCATACATTAAACTGAGCTAGATGTTTCAATAGGATGAAATGGTAAAGATCCAAGATTTTGTAGAGTTGAAGCCAAGGTTTTACAAGTTTGACAGGTCATGTCACCAAACAAAGAAAAGGCAGAAGTCCAACAGTGATGAAGATGCTTCAAGACCACCCCGAGGGATGAAGTCAGGAGACCACTACCCAAATTCAAAGCCAAAAGAAAGCTCAGCCCAAGATTTCGCCCAGTCATTAATATGGAAATTAGAGGGTGTTAACTATGAATTTAAAGCTATAAATGGCTTATTTTCCACAAACAAGTTAGGCAAGTTTTTGCCCAGTACTAACTGGCTTGCCTCCAACATTGTCAATGAATACCTTGCTGCTATTAGAACAAAATTTTCTCTTGGCAGTTATTTTTGTGGCGTTTTTGCTTATCATTGGTTCCAGCTCCCACTAAAGACAGTCAGCACAAACCGGTACAGATGACCAAAGGAAAGGCCACCACAGCAGCTTCCACTCTACACGAGTTTCACGCTGTTTGAGGCCTCCCATGGAGCGTGGGGCATTTAGGAAAGCCCCGTGAGCACTGCAGTTTGCACTGGCTGCTCAAGGCTCCCTGAAATGACTGCATTTACAGAAGTAAAACTGCACACAGCTCATGGCCTTGAACGCAGAGGGAGGGTGGACATGTACAATCTGAAGAGTGAGGCTGTACGAGAGTTCTCTGGTACTGAATTTTTCAGCTCTGTGCCTGCTTTTCGGGCATATGTGCATGAACATTGCAACCTTTCAATCTGAGGCACAGAATTGTATGTAGGATGAAAAATTAACTGGTTAAATGGATGAAGATCAAATAATTAGCTGGCTTTTTATGTTAGAAGTCTTTGATACTGCTGATAATAAGGGTTTACTAATTTATCATTAATGATAAAATAATTACGGAATCCCCTTTCCACCTTCCACAGAAGGAACTGAAAATGAGAAGATACAACTACAAATTACAAAGACTGATACCTGACATAATGGTCAATATTCCTATTCTGAGCTCATGTAAAATAGGAGATTTTTTTGGCCATTGTGCCTTAGCATTCAAATGAAGCCAAGGCAGTATTTGCTTGATAGTCTGGGATTCAAATTATTAATCTGAACCAGAATACTGTGTCAGTGTTGCGACTTTCTCAGAGACAATGAAGTAACAGGACATTGTTGAGAACAAGTATATTTACAAAATGTACTAACGCTATGAAAGCTACATTTGAAAGTATATTTAAACTCCTGCATAGATGTGTCAGTCGTGTACTCCTTTAGCTTCCTTACAGTAATTTCCTTTACGATAGAAGACTCTAAACCCATCTTCCAGACTACAAAATGTTTCATTATTTTCTTAATTTAATGTATCTTATTAAACAAAAGAGGCTGTCATATCAAAGTGTGCTCATGGGCAGGTTCTAGAAAAACTTGAACTCAATGTACTTTCAATAGATACCAGAATCCCTGTTGAATTGCAGTGTTTCTAAGGAAAGACAAATGAAATCTTTAACTCCAGCTACGTTCTCCATTCATGAAGGGAACAGTATTTCCCTTGTATAGAAGGTCAAGCTATTATATCTTTTTGATCCTCAACCTTCTGAATTCCACAACATTCTTTGAAAAACAAACACATGCTCCAACTAAAATTGCTTCTCAGGAATTTAGACTACTTACATCTGCCCTACTGTCATCTTGGGGCATAGTGAAAAGTAAAAGGAATATTAGTTACCACAATTAAAAATGATATTATCACTGACAGATTATATGGAATATGCATAATTTTAGTGATTCTCATTCTTACCTTTATCCACTCCTATTTTATCCACTCTAAAGAAGCAACGATTAGGACAGTATTAAGAGAAGACACCACTATTTCAGGCACTACTTAATTCAAAATGCCATTTCTTTTTCTAGCCCATACACTTACTGTGACAAGGTGTCAGAGTATTTTTGTAACTTTCTGTAGAAATATGATCCAGATTCTGTTCTGCCTTTTCAGCATTCAGTGCTTCGTTACAATCATTTTCCCCGTGGACTTCAGACTTTTTCAGTACAGAGAAGTCGATAGAAGCATTTTGTTCATCCAGAGCTTTGAGCTGTGCATTGGAAAGACCTTCCTGGGAAAAGCTGTCTCCATTTAATGGCATATTCTTAGAACACTCAACTTGAATCACAGGCTTTAATTTACTCATAAAGGAATCTGTTTCATGAGGGACTTCCTGGTCATCCAAAATATTCTGCCTGGCCTGATCATTAGGCCTGAAATCACTTTTTTCTCGTCTGGTCTCAATAATGTCAGAACTAAACCTCTGTTTCTGCTTTATCTGATTACCAGAAGAATTACTAATGTGGGGATTTTTATTTGCCACTGCCAAGGGATCTCCTTCCTTTAACATGCTGACATCATCACCAACGTGTTCTTCAGCTGGTGGTGTATTCAGAGCTAAACCACTCTGAGGCACTGCTTGTGTTTGCTGAGTTTCAGTTACTTTATTTCCAGCCTCTGCATGCAATGAATCCTTGTTTTTTAATTCTTCATTTTTACAAGCTGAGAGCTGTGTCACATTCCCCCCTGGAATTATGCAGGCTTTCCAGCTGGCCTTTGCCAGTGCACGTTTTAGTCTGCCTGGTGAAAAATGGCTACTCTTTTGGTCTACTTTCTCACCACTTTTACAAATGCTGTCATTTTCAGTTTCTCTACCTTTTCTGTAACTACTTTTTCTGTTGTTTTTCCTCTTTGTAATATTATTCTGGCCTCGTTTTCTCTTGCTGTGAGGTTGGTGGATCTCTGTTTGAGATTTTTTTGAAGTACATTCTTCATCCTGGCCCTTTTCCTCTCTGCAGGATTTTGCTGAGTTTGCTTTGGAAGGGTTTTGAACAGTTTTCCTATTTATTTTTGGTCTGCTATCTCTGTCACTGGTATTCAGAGAGGCCCCCTGTAAAGGTAATACATTAGAATTATTATCTTGGAATGGCAAATTTTCAGCACAATAAACTTGTGGTGGGATGTTGGTAACAGGTGAGTTTGAGTTTGCTTTTTGAATTTTGTTTTCCATGTCTCCAGACATTTCTGAGAAAGTTTCTTCGTTTGTCTCCTGTTTTCTTGGACTCACTACATTAACCTGGTATATTCTCCCAGTATCTTCATCTTTACATGTTTTACTCTGTTTCTGTTCAGAATTTCCTGTAGGTGGCTGTTCTGTCTCACTTTGGAATCGTTGAATGTCTAAGTCAGAGGTTTGTGAGGTTTCCCTACTGTCAGCCCTAGAGGGCCTTTCTTCTGCATGTAAGTCTGAACAAACTTCAGTCTTGCTTTTCATTTTTGGTTTATTCTTCTTAGAATATTTTACTTTTCTGAAATTTGCTAATATTTTCTCAGAATTGGCATTACTAATTTTACTTTGGTGCAATTTATAATTGTCTTTTGCTGTAACTGTCAGTAGTTCACCTGCATCACTGGCAGTCAACTCCATATCAGCATCATAAAGAGTTTCTTCAGGCTTGCTCTTGTCAGCCAAAAGCAGCTTCTTACAAGCTGTCTTACTTTCACTGCTAAATTTAAGAGGTGAAGGAATGATGGGAGATAAGTCACTTGAACCTTCCTGCAGGTTTGTACCGTTGGTGTTGCTGTCACTGTTGATATCGTGATGAGACAAATTCAATGGCCCACATTTTTTATCAAAATCCTTTATATTAGGCTGAGTTTTTGACTTATGAAGTACTGTATGTTTCCTTCTTCCAGTCACATTCCCAGAGGATGGCAATGAACTCCCACAGTGTTTCGTAAGCTCCTCTGACTGTCCTAAGGATTGTGTGCTTTTGACATGAGTCATAAAGGCACCATTGCAACTTAATTCTGTGCACAGTTGACTTTCTGCAAAGAGAAAAAGTTAGTTAACTAGAATTAATTTCATATTTTACCAAAGTTAGACTTTTGATATTGGACATAAATTATATTTTTCTGTAACTACTTCAGTTATTATTTATTTTAGAAGAGTTTTATTCTGTTCACATTAATTTTGTTACATTTCAGTTGTGTCATTTCAATGACCATTGTTCTACAAGTGATTGTCAGAACTTATGGGCAAGCATTCTATTTCTCATTGGTTTATTGCAGTTCAGGAATCTCACTCTCCCTTCTGCATTGCATATCAAGTAACAAATTATTAAATACTAATTCTCACAGAGCTTTCAAAAATAAATCACCCATACAGAAATACATCATACCTTTAAAAAACTCACTCTTGTCAGCAGTTATTTCCACTGGGTCTGTTTCAACCAGCTTTGGATTGTTTGTACCAGAAGGCAATGGTGATGCAAACTTGACTTGATCGGAATGTGCTTCCTCTGCCACATCAGTGGTGCCCTGGCAGGAATTTGGTATTTCCCACACAGAAGGGCCACCTTGCTGGTTTGCTGTTGCAATTAAAGGAAACTTCACTGGCAATTCTACAGGTCTGAAAAGGGGAAATTTTACTGTAAAGATTTTTATTATGTTTTCTATCTCAACATTCAGTTGTTTCAAATGTTCTCTTAATAATGTATTACAGCAGAAAACAAAAACTTGAGTGTAAAATCTGGTTCTATCTTGGGGCAAATGTATTTTTGGTGATAGAGAATCCTGCTTTGTGCTTGTGAGACAAGCAAGCAGTGAATTATTCAAATACAAGTTTTGTCTACTGCTCTCTCTCTAAATTCCAAGCTGAAAACAGGTAATTTCTGAGTTAGGCAGGAAATTATTTCCCATTACCTCCAAAATACCTGGGATAATATACAAAGATTAGCTATAAAAAAATCCACAGACACTTACCAACTTCTGCATTTAATACAACCACCTACCCAAGTGACTGAAGTGCACACCTGAACTGGCCATCAGGGGGGCTACTTGGATCAGCTGACAGAGGAAAGGAACTCTGGAGATTCTTTCAAAGGAGGAACAGTAGTGAAGTACAAACAGTTAAAAATTCTCTTATGTTTTAAGTATTGGAAATATCCAGAAGAAAAGAAAACCCCAAAACAAACGGTAAAAAAATAGGATGGAAGGCCCATGATATTCAAACAGATGCAAACATTTTAAAGCAAAATATTTTGTAACAAAGTCCATCAAAATCCATAACCCAAAGCATCCCAAAGCAATGCACAGGTTTTTTAAATGTGGCTGCAACCAATGCAAACTGTGTTATGCACATATAGGAGCACAGAGCAATACCAAGGAACAGCTTAGAGCAGACAAGACAATATTTTCCTTTATTTTAAGTTAATTGTAATTTTGCTGTGTCTCAGTGACTAACATGGACTATGTTTTCTGGTTATGTTTCCACACAGAAGGTGTTTATTGCAGCACTAAGCAAGGAAGGCAGGGAGCTGCTCACCATACTGAGTACTAAGCCTTTTTTTTTGACTGGGCTTACTGATATTTAACTTTGAGATACTTTGTAAACCAGATTAAATTCTAAATTTTCATTGCAACAAAATTTAATTTATTTCACTAGACTAGTGTTTCAACCCGAGTTTTAAGGAATTGGGGTAAATGTTTTAAAACTCATGTATTATTTCAGCATTGCACTCAATCTGATGCTTTGAGAATCTTATCCTGCAAAATGAGTTCAATATGGTAATAGCTCAAAAAACATCCTACCTCAGAGGGGCTGCTCATTTCTATTGCAGTTAAAAGGTTCTCATTCAAATATGCTTCTATTCCAATAAGAGTTTTATTCTGCATGAAAAAGTAATTTAAAAAAAATATATTTTAAGAGGCTTCTGACTTAAGAAGAGACAAAACAGTGAATCTATGCTATATTTTTTTTAACTTAATTGAGCAGAAATTGCTTTTTAACACTATCTCAATAACTACAAAGATGAGTCTGACGCTAAAATAGCTGTGGACAGACATACACACTGATAGAAAAAATATTAAGTACAAAGAAATTTATGAAAGGAAATTCAAATGCAAATACTACACTATCAGATCATGTAACTTCACAAATCTGAGACATTTATTTTAAATCATAATTTTAAGACGTAATATTAAGTTTCAAAAAAAAAAAAAAAAGATAAAAGCTTAATTTATCTGGCCTAACTATGAGCAATATTACTTGCAGCATACCAAAGAGCTTAGTTTTTGGCGAAGCAAAATATTATGAAGCTGCAGTTTTTCTACTTCCTTCTGAAGAAAAATCCTCTCATTCTTTAGCTTGCGAGAATTTTCTTTCTCAACACTCAGAGCCACAGCCAATGCTTTGTTATTTTGTTGTAAAGAGAGTTTCAACAGAGATGAGTTATCTAAAGGAGACAAAAATTGTGTTATTTTCACCAGCTTCAACTCCAGGCCCTCTCTGTGTGAACCATCACTACAGAACAACATTTTTATCCGTAGGTTTTGGTGTGACCACAGCAAAGCTTAACACTTTCCAAAACAAAACTGTTTCTGTGGCTTAACCTGATGACTACTCTGTCTGTTCAAGTTTATTCCATGCACAGATTCTGCTCTAGTCTGGATTTTTAAAAATAAGGTTACTTTAAGAAGAAAGCATTTAAAAATTGATAGTTTCACAGGCATAAAAATGTTTACAAATTTCTAAAAGAATTTCCCATTTTGCAAATTAAAGTACTGAAACCTTCTGATAATGCACGTGAGTTTTGACAACATTAAGAAAAAAAAGCTTTAAATTGAAAATATACCTTCCACTGTCCTGATGAAAACCTACCTACACAAATCTGTTACAGAATGTTTTAGGAGCATAACTTTTTTTCCCAATGGCACCAAAACGTCAGGGGCTTTTGCCTCATAGTATGCCCATAGTCAGCCTGAACTTCAAGTAGGGAAAAGTGGCAATACTTTAAAAGAGTACAAAAAGGTTAGTTTGAAAACTGCTTCTACTGCAGCTCTTCATTGTCTTATGTAGTTAGTTCTGTGATCTGTTATCCAAAATTTGCAAGGCCTTGTATCTTTGCTTTGGGAAACGGGCAACAGCAGTGGAACCCTGACATTCCAAACATTAGGCTTGGAAATTACTATTTATCTTAGAGAACTATTAATTAATTGTATTATTGCAGCATGGAAATTTCTAAAGGACACTGACATTATTCATCTGCACTGTTTACCTTTCACTGAAAATTATTATTTTTTAATAAAGCCATAGGAAGTTAATACATATCCAAATAGAACAAATATATATAAATCTATATAAATCTATATATAAAAAATCTTGGTGCACCGCTCACAGAGAGAAGCAGAAGTCACCATTCACTGACCATGATAGTTGAGACACAGCTCTCAAATAACAGTTTCACTACATTTATAGTTCCCCTATTTTTGCACAAAAGTTCCTGGGATGTTCCATAGGGGTGTTTGTCAGAGTCAAAACCAAACCCCAAACATTTATCATCACAAACCTGTGTTTGAATTTATCATTGACTAACTGAGAAAACAGTTTCTTCTGGCAAGCGATTAAATCAGCAGATTAATATTTGCAGTTTTCTTTGATTCAGTAAATGTATATAAAATTATTATTCCATGAATAATTTTATATAAATCTCATTTTGTAAATGGGAGTAATAGGTATTTTATTATGGCAACTATACTGTAAATGTTGGTTGATTTTACTCATCTTGATTCCTCAGTTTTCAGATGCCTCAAGTGGATGTGGGCATGGATGTTGTGAATGCACATGATTATATGTTTAAAAAACTCTGTCACACCAAGAAGCATGAACTGAATATACTCAGAGAATTATATAAATAAATTACTTACCATTACATTTTAACTTTCAGACTCTCCTAAAATTCTCAACATAAGTCAGTATTTTTAACAGGCAGCAATTCAGCAACTCATGGTAAATACAAGTACTATTCCTTTTGAAGCCATACATTGTAAGTACAACGTAGATGGCTCGAGTTTTATTTTAACAGTACTTACTCATCAATTTAGTTTTGATTTTAGAAGCTAAAGAAGCATTCCATTTTGCAGCTTGTGAAGTTCCATCCCTCTTCTTCCTATGTCCTTTAAGAGCACTTGAGGTGAACATGGTAGATCCTCTATCCATCATCAGAATGAACCTGTGCATTGTCAGGGGGAACATCCAAGTAAATAAATGATCTTTCTCACAGTTCTTAAGTTTCATTGTCTCTTATAAAGATTTCTACATCTGAAATTGAAAAAATATCTTCAGTCTTTACCTTTGTTCAATTAATCAAAACAGGTTAATGAATAAATCAACACAATGAGACATTAACACAGAGGCAAAATATTTTAACTAGTAAGCCATGAAACCTAAAAGGATCATAGATTTTTTTTTAGCTTGTTTACTCCCTCAAGTTAACTATCCAAGCTTAGACTTAAAACATAAAAATCCCAAAGTTCTGTCACTTGACAATACGACCAGACCACCTGGTGCTTTGTGAGGGCAGATTTTAAATTGATACAATTAAATAAACAGGAATATAAACGCTCTAAATTTAAGCAGAGAGAGAAAAACCGGGGGCAGGCAGAGGAAGGTGAGGGCGCGGTGTCCCCAACCCAGCGCTCAGACCAGGCTCCTGCAGCTGCCGCCCTGCGGCCCTCATGGCCACTCACGGCCCCTCATACCCCTCACGGCCCCTCACGGCCCCCCACGCCCCTTCCCACCCCCTCACGCCCCTTCATGGCCTCTCAGGCCCCTCACGGCCCCTCACACCCCCTCACGCCCCCTCACGGCCCCACACGCCCCTTACATCCCCTCACACTCTCCCTCATTCCCCTCACGGCCCCTCACTGCCCTCACGCTCCTTCACGGCCCCTCACGGCCCCTCATGCCCCTCACTCCCCTCACGCCGCGGGGCCGGGGCTGGTGGGCTGAGGGACTGGTGGGCTGAGGGGCCGGAGGGCTGAGGGGCCGGAGGGCTGAGGGGCCGGTGGGCTGAGGGGTCGGAGGGCTGAGGGGCCGGTGGGCTGAGGGGCCGGCGGGCTGAGGGGCCGGAGGGCTCAGGACCCGCGCGGGCCCCGCCGGGGCAGCCTGGCCGGGACCAGCACGAGACTCGTCCTGTGCTGCCTCATTCCAAGGGAAAACGGCACAGCCAGGCCAGAAAGGCTGGATATAAATCTGTCACCCGTCGACAGCCCCGCTGATGCCACAGCCAACATCCATCTTTTTTGATGCTTTGCTGATAAAGCAGGAAAGGCACTGTAGTGGTTTTGTCACACACATGAATTACCCGTGTTAAAACAGTACACGTGTGCTCTTACATACAGAACCATAGAGCATTCTGAGTTGGAAGGGACCCTGCGGGTCCAGCTCTTCATGAATGGCCCACACGGGGATCGAACCCCTGCCCTTGGTGTTTTTGGCACTTGTGCTCCCACCAGTGGTCCAGGACATTTCAGAACAAGAAGATGCAAAGTCATTAACATTTAATCCACAGTTCCATTTCTTGAGTGACATCTCTGGTGATTTAAAAAGGAGTGGGGTGTCTGTAACTTCTCAGCTACATGTCTTTGCAAAACCATTTTAAATACCAACCATTAATAACGCTAAAATTAAAAACCCTGCAAATATGTTAATTGTGTAAACACTTGGCATCAGTCTCAGGACACTGAGGAAGGGAGCAGGGAACTACAGCTACTCCACCTGGATACTCCACTTACAGGAAGAGTTTGAGGTGTTCAGCTTTTAGTTCAAAGAGTTCCTTTAGGTTAAAAGGAGAAATCCATGTCATTCCTTCTCAGTGGAAAGTTAAATTTCTTTCTGGCTGATTTTGAGCTGTTAGTAACAGATGGAATGACAAACAACGAGTAGACAGGCATCACGATAGTTATGAAGACAGCAATGAACTTGCAAGGGCAGGAGTCTCCAACACCAGAATTTGAGCAAGAGCCCACTTTTAATTTGGTTTAGGTAATGTTAGAACTGTGAATTGCAAGGAATTACTTTAGTCTAATTAAATGCTTTCCCCCAAAATATTTTCTGAGCCCCAAAACCCTTGCTCTTTCACACTCTCTTCACATGCATTCTCTTTCACTGGCTGTGTGTGCCCAGTCCTACCATTCACATGGACATTGATCCAGGAATCAGTCAATTTAGAGTAAACAGAATTACTGTTTTATTTGAAGATTTACAGACATGCAAATGGTTGAGATAAAAAACAGCATCAGGTTCTGTAATCCAGTAATCATAATGAAACCCCTATCTTTTCAGGTGCTAACATTACAGTCTGCTATAAAGTCAGAGGAATTACACATGAAGTATCCACAGCATTATGTGAAAATGGATCTTTACGAACTTATAATTTTCATAATCTGCTGCAAAAAGCATCAGGACAGTCTGCCTTTTCTACCTTGCTTTTGTTTATGATACATGGCAGAGTTTCTCAGTGTGGTCCTGTAGCTGCAAACCCCTATGCTGCCAGGCAAAACCCCTAAAATATAGATTTGATCCAGCACACATTATATATCTTTGGTACATTTTCCCTTACAGGGAAACTTGGAAGTGACTGTAGCCACTGTAAAACTCTGGCCAAATAAAAGAGCAAATAACCTTACATAACTTTAAAAAATAGAAAACCAGTCCAATACAACTTACCTCCTTATCCTTTCCAGAAGGCAGGGTTTTCCTCCAGATCCAATAATGAGTTTTCATTTCCTCCAGTTCCACAACGTCTCCAGTCCTGAAGGGGCAATCACCAATTTGCTTCCATTTAGTGTTTATGTTGCTACTGCGGGCAATAAATTTAAAACAAAATGTGAAGCATTGCATTTCCACCCATGGTCATACTTTCCTTTACACTCCACTGAGGAACTCCCACACCGTAACACTTCACACAGAAAAATCTCTAGTTAATTGCCAGCTGCTCAAAGTGGGGAAGAACTTAAACTACTGCCAAGTTTCACAGCCTATATATCTCAGGAGCAGAATTCTGGGCTTCAGTCATCCATCAGGGATCCTGTGACTGATCTTTAAACTGAATAGGAGTGAGGGAACGACACACAGACAGACAGACAGACCTGCTGTAAAAGCTCTAATCTTGTGGGAACTGAATTTGTACCTTACTAGATACCTGCATATTCATGTCTGAGAAGAATCTTGGTTGAGGAATTAATCCTGTAGGGTGTAGTCATGTGTGACCTATGACTAAAGCACTTCTGTTGGGTAGATTATGTAGAAAAACTTCTCCATCTGTGGATTCTCTGATGTCCAACAAAACCTGAGCTCATGCTGTAGCTTTTCCTGAAATTATAGTATTAAGAACATATCTTCCTCTAATCACACCCTTTCTTGCACAAGCTTAATGAAAAATACATTTGTTAATGCCTCATCCTCTCTGTCAAATCTGACTGCAATTAGTAAATTGAAACACAACTATACAGAGGCTGAGTGTGTAAGCCTGGCTTCCTTGGGAAACTAGTGAAAAACAAAACAAAAATGCCACTGTGTTCATTTCCCAAAATGTGCAGCTCAAAAGGCAGTTTGCTTGTGCTGCAGCTTTTATGCCAAGTACATGCTGTGCTAAGCTTGAATAGCACTGGTAATTCACACAGTTAAATCTGAGATCCAAACCCTATTGCAAAGTCTGTGTGTGTGTGCATGCACATATTGAGTGAAACTGTGTATGTTGTTCTGGTCTCACAATGCAGAAATACATGAAGGAACATTGCTCAGACTTTTGAGGCAAAACCCAGCCAGCCTCAAAGAAAAGAAGCATGGAAAGCTGCACCTTCATTGAGAGAATGTTTTAGAGTGAGAAAGACTGGAAATTACATTTAAACTATATTGCAACATTTGACAAAAATGGCCATGTTTAAGTAGAAATTGTTACATAGGAACTATTCCCAGTGAATAACAGTAAACATGCATTATTATCCTTACTAAAGACATAGTTAAACTAGATACCATTATTCCATCAAAATAATCTATTATACTTATTTTCACTTATTTTATAGTAAGTTTAACATCCATGAATTATCAGTCTGTATTGCATTCAGTAGCATGTAGTAACTTGAGTGCTTATTTAACTAATTAGATATTAAGCATCAAAGACCAGACTTCTGGTACATTTTTGGCTGAGGACTGCTCGAGGAGCACACAAGGGCCATGGTACTTGGCACGCCATTTTATCTCTTTGCTGCAACTGTAGCATGTTTAGTGGCTAAGAAAAATTAAGCATGTGAAGTGTTTACTTTCTAATGCAAATCAGCATTAAGATAAAAAGAAATGAGTTTTAAGTCATAAGGGATCACTCAGAGTTACACAATGTCAAAGAGAATTTATTCTCTCCCTATGAGGACCAGATGCAATGATTTATATGGTTCTTTTCATTAATGTTCTTCACTTGACTGAAGGGAAGTCTGAATTACAAGTTTATGGTCCCAAATACTAACTGAAAACACAATTGCCTATGAATATTTAGGTATTCTTAAAAATCAAATGCAGTAACAGACCAGGATATGGCAAACAACAGAGATGGAACTGCAGCTGCTCTGTGTTGCACATCTTTTGATTTGACCTTTTAGCAAGTGAACCTGTGGCTGAAGTTCTAAATACCTTAAAAAGGTAACAAAACACTTCCAAAAGGAAATTGGGAATAAAAAACTAGGATGATATATGATGAAAATCAATAGGAATTGCAGATATAACTGAGCAAACTATTGAAATACAATATAGGCACATTTCTTGTATTTCCAGCGTACAGTTAAGGAAGTGGATTTTTACTGGACTTCAGGCAGCCACTAAAATATGTTGTTAACATTTGGGATTCAGTTATCTCTTATTAAATAAGAAATATTCTATATAGTATATTTTAAATATTATATATTATAAACATTTAATCAGCTCACATCTTCCAGAAAGTCTGCAGAAATCCAGAGTTTGGCCCTGTTAACTTTCACATACAACTACTAGTTAGTTAGATTGTTGTGTTTTTTTTTAGAAAATACAGCTGAGTCTTAGAACTATTTTTCATGTATAGGAACTTTGCATAATAAGGTTGACACAAAAGCATAACAAGAACCTACTTTCTTTACCTTTCCATTGTTTATGCATCCATTTTGATGACTATGCAACTCTATTTCAGACATAAGCAATTTAATAGGACACTTTCTGCAAGTCTTTGTGAAATGTCTGTATGAGGGTGAGGCACCTTGCCTGCACTACTGAATCATAAAATCGCAGAAACATCAAGGTTAAAAGAGACCTTCCAGATCATCTACCATCAACCTAACACCACCATAATCACCCCTGAACCATATCCCCAAGTGCCCCATCCAGACACCTGCTGAACACTTCCAAAGGCAGTGACTCTGCACCATCTCCCTGGGTTACTTATTCCAATATCCAGACACTCTTTCAGTGAAATTTTGTTTTTCTGATATCTAATCTGAACCTTCCCGGGTACAACAAGGCCATTTCCTTTTGTCCTTCACTTCAGGTGTAGCAGTGAAATATCATTCATCCATGCTATTTTAGTGCATAAGTAGTTCACTCTGAAAAATGCATGTAAGTCTGAAGCAAAAAAAAAAGGAGAAAAAATATGTTTCACAGGTAAGCAACAGGAAAGCAAATTAAAAGTTCTGATGGCTGCATTCACCTATAATAGGAACTGGCCAGACTGCTGCTGGCACACAAGCAAACTGGTCTGCTCACAGGGAGTCATGTCAAAGCAGGGCAGAAAACACCAGCTGACCTGAGGCCACTGTTTTGTGCCTTTGCCTTCTGTTTTAAGAAAGCAGACCTTTCCATCTTCAGACTGGGAGCACATACCAGCACCACATCACCCTGCTGAAATCGCCTGCAACTTGGGATGTGCAGATGCAGAAGAAACTGGGCTCCAGCTTGGTTTGAAACCACTGCCTTGGCCTGGGCTGGCCAGAGGAGCTCCAAGACCACTGTGAAGTAAAATGGGAGCATGAGTGGGTAAGAGACAGCTCAAGCTGCTCTCAGAAAGAAAGCAGCCCTGCCGAGAAGGACCTGGGTGTGTGGCTGGATAAGAGGCCTGGACACAACTTAGCAATGTGTTCTGGCAGCCCAGAAAGCCTGGGTGGCATCCAGAGCACCATGGGCAGCAGGTGAGGGAGGGGAACCTGCCCCTCTGCTCTGGTGAGATCCCACCTGCAGTGCTGCATCCAGCTCTGCAGTCCCAGCACAGAAAGATGTGGACCCGTTGGAGCGAGTCCGAGGAGGCCACAAAGTTGATTCGAGCACCCTTCCTATGAGGAAAGACTGAGAGAACTGGGGTTGTTCTGCCTGGAAAAGAGAAGGCTTCGAGGCGACCTAATTGCAGCTTTTCAGTACCTGAAGGGAACTTACAGGAAAGACTTACAGGGCAAGACTATTTACAAGAGCATGCAGTGACAGGACAAGGGATAGAGGGTTCAAATTGAAAGAGAATAGGTTTAGATTAGACACTAGGAAAAAAAATTCTTTACTGTGAGGGCAGTGAGGCACTGGAACAGGGTGCCCAGGGATGCCTCATCCCAGGAGGTGTCCAAGGCCAGGCTGGACGGTGCCCTGAGCAACCTTGTCTAGTGGAAGGTGTCCCTGCCCATGGCAGGGGGTTGGAAGGGGCTGATCCTGAAGGCCTCCTTCCAGCCCGGGCTTCGCGAATGCAGAGTTGGGCAGGACTCTCCCCGTGCCCTTCCAGCCTGCACAGTGGATGTTTTAGGTGAGGCACAGCGTGCACAGAACTGGCCCCACCATTTAAATCCTAGGCTTCATATGCCACGGCCGAGCGAGCTTGGACAGTGACAGCGAAGTCCTCGGGACCAGAACCTACAGCCCCCGGTATTCCCAGGAGGTCTCCCATCCAAGTACTAACCGGGGCTGACCCTGCTAAGCTTCCGAGATCTGACAGGATCGGGTGTCTGAAACCATAAAACCAGCAATTGAATCAAACCGACCCTGAGTAAACACGTCCTTGTAAGAAAAAAACCAAACCAAACAGCCTTATGAGGACGGTTTGTGCCTTTCAGAGCAGCCGACTGTCCGTGGGTCTCCCTCAGTTCGGTCACCGCGGCAGAACCTCGGGCAGCTCCGGGGAGGCGGTGGCGGCCGAGCCCCGGGGCGCTGCACTCGGGAACCTCCTTACCCGCGGGCAGAGCCCCCCGGGCTGGCGATGGGGCACACGGGCTGCCCCTCTGCGCTCCCGGCCCGGCGCGGGGGCGGCACAGGCCCCGCGGGATGGTGGTGGGACCCCGGGCCGGGCCGAGCCGAGCCGAGCCAAGCCAAGCTGAGCCGAGCCGGTGCTGTGAGCGGAGCTGCGCCCGCGGGAGGGAGGGAGTGGTCCAGCCAGCTAAAGCAGCCCTAATTAGAGACAGGATTTTAAAGAAGCCACATTGTTATTTGTACAAAATTACTGCATTTTAAGCTGTGAACTGTACTTAAACCAGGATTGCCCAGGATGTCCTTCCAGTGCTCTGCACACACATTCTGAACACGTAATTCTGCTTGCCCATTTGTCTCAAAGGAGTAACTTTTGTATTTCCTAGCAAAGTAAAATACCATTTTTTATAGTAAAAATATAGAATAATTTTCTATTTACACTAATACGTCTCCAGCACTGTTTTCAAAGTGGTTTTGTGCTACAGACATGTAAGAGCTGACCTGATGCTTCAGACTTGCAATGCGATACTTCCATTGGTCCCTGGCATTTGATTTACTTCTGTTTGTGTCTGTTCCACGTTTGAATTGCTCCTAATGAACATCAGCATTGGCAAATGTGATAGAAGAGGGCAAGGTTGAAGATGTCCAGGGTATTCTATGCCTTAATGTAGGAGGCTGTTTGTGCACAGCCAGGCGTGAGTCTCAGTGCCACTTCATGGGCTTGATGGTGCCTCGATGTTCAGTGGGTGCTTTCCTCTGAAAGTGGATGAATCAGGTAAATATACTGAAGCTGCAAATATGACATTCTGACCAGGGAGCAAGTACATCCCTATCCCAGTCCAAACTGTGGCTTTGGAATGCAGTTCTTCACTATGAATATGAAATGGATGAAATTGAAGTTGGCAGAGTATTTGGCATTTCACTGAGTACTGTGAAGACTCCAAAAGCTGAATGCACTTACTGGTACCTCTGATGAGAGTAAATTACCATTTTTGTTATTAACAGCAATGAAAGGAATCACCTTTTCTTGTACTCAGTGAAGAAATTCAGAAGTACAGGAAGAAAAGAAGTATGCCTTGGGAGTAACAAGGCCGGGTTTTCCCAGAGACACACCCGCACTGCTTTGGTAATGGGGTGTGATCTGCCCCTGGGGGAGGCTGCTGCAGCCTTGCTATGTTCTGTCAAACCACTGGAGCTGCAGGAACCTCACGGGTCTGTGTTACAGCCTGGCCTATCCATGCCCTTCTGCAGATCCTTTCAAATAAGGAGGGGACAACCTCAAATTCTGAGCAGCAAAGGACAGAAATTGAGGTTGGAGGTGCCCTGGTTCTTGCCCCCAAGCAGACCAGAGGAGACATTCTTGTACCAGGGCAAATGTTGAGGAATGATGCTAAAATGAAGAGCTGCTGTGTGTTGCCATCAGCAAAGGCAAGGCAAATTTGGATCACTGATTTTAAAGAGCCCTATAGTTGTTTAAATCAGTGACCAAAACCTGGCTTTGCTTTGTGCCCTTTCTTACAGTTGGGTGCTGCGTTTTTTTGCTGGTTTTATGGTGCTTTTGCTCATGCAGCACAGTAAATACAGCTGTCTCTAATCACTGAGAGCATTGCCAAAATGCACCATTCTTAACATTCCTGAGACTATTAGAATTACAGAAGGGTTCTTGAAATGTTTGATTTGCTAGATAATTTAGAAGCCATCACATTTTCAGGCTTTTCTCCTAATCAGAAGGAATTGCAACATCATTCACACAAGTGAAAAACATATTTTAAGGAGACACTTTCCATGAGCAGTAACCATTGTAAAGGTGTGCAGTACTGTTATTTTCTGCTATTAGTGTGTATATGAAAGATAAGCTGACCTTTAGAATCTTTAAGCTAGAGGTTTTTCTTAATAAACCTGAAGATCCACAATACCAAGGCTCTTCCTATCTCAACAAAAAAAGCTTCACTGAACAAAGGACAAAGGAAAAATTACAGAAATATACTAATGTAATGCAATCTCTATTCTTTGAATATGCAATTCATCAATGAGACTAACTTTGTGAAATTTGTTTTTCATAATAACATGGCTGCAAAGCAGTTTTTAATAATTGTCTTCTATGAAACTTCTACAGCACTATTTGCTCAATAGCTGACCCCTTTACTATGCACCTTTAAATCTTTTTACAAAGCTTCCAAAAGCAATTTCTTTCCTCTTTAACTTTTGATAAATTTAGAAAGCTTCTATAAACACAGAATCACAAAATATCATTTAGGTCAGAGAAGACTCTTGAGATGGCCAAGTCCAACTGTCACTAAAGCTCACAAAAAATACAGAATTTTGCATGCATACAATAAAAAAGCTTTGAGAACAATCCTCCAGGACTTTCTGAGTTTGCACTACCTCAGTGTTTATTTAATTACTCTGGCAGCACAGTATTTTTTGAGTAACATTCGTGTCATTTGCATTACAGTGGCATTAATGAGTCTTTGTCCTGGACATACTAGCTTGTGGTTAAAAGAAAAAAAACCCAACAACTAAAAAAGAATTGCCTTGAATTTCAATAGATGAAACAGGGAAGTGGCTGGGGTAGAGAGGTAAAGATCAATTATTTTTTGAGGGACTGAATTTTATTTTTGTATTTTTAATTGTATGATGCGCAGACATGGCCTTTAAACTTAACTGAGCAGGCACTTCCAGCGTGTTTTTTTATATCATAGAACCTTGTTAAGCTTCTCTTAGCTGATGGACTGATATTGAACAGTTTTATGATACATGAATAGCATTAACCTTCATGATGACTTTCACCATAATGACTTTACCCTTATCTACTCAAAGCCTTTTAAAATGTGGAAATAGAATTTCATCTTCTCTGGGAAGCCAAGAGTTGAAAACAAATGAAACTTACCAGTGAAAGGAGGAGTGATCCCTTAACCTGGCTGACAAAAGGTTTTTTAGGCCTTGGGACAAGGAGTAGGAATTCTGTAAGTCTGAGTTTCCCACAGGTTGAAATTTTCTCAAAACTGTATTTCCTAGTTTCTTGTCTGCCAACTGCAGACTCCATTAATATTTCACTTAACATGAACATTTCACTTGTAAGTCACTGAAGGAAGTACCAGCTGGTTCTGCATCTGCACAGATACACCGAGTGTACACACTGGGCACTTTAACTGGGGAAACTGCTAAAGGTCAGCTGCAGTTCTATAGCTGGCACTTGATGTATTGTCAAGATAATGTTCAGGAAAGAGCATGTTCAGAAATCTACCCCAATTCAGTAATCTATAGTATCTAGTGGGTCCAGAGAAGAGCAACAAGGCTGGTGAAGGGACTGGAGCACAAGTCCTATGGGGAGAGGCTGAGGGAGCTG
>JAWWEV010000172.1:27678618-27694024 GCA_035583235.1 Hafferia zeledoni
ATGGACTGGAGTTGGACCAAGGGTTGGACTTGATGATCTCAGAGGTCTTTTCCAACCCAATTGATTCTATGATTCTGCACTGTGAAGGCTGACATATGTTTCCCCAGTACAGCCTGATGTAATAAATTTTTTTCTCATAAATGCTGTCAATTTTCCAGTTGTTTAGTTCTCACTTTCACACTACAGTATTTCCAAACCATCAAACACATGGCATCATATGGATTAAGGGGACAAGAAAATTATTATTCCAAGTTAGATTTCTAGAAAATTTATCCTCTGTGATTACACATACAGAAGGCCAATTACCACCAAGATGTGATTCAAATGGATGTAATTTTACCTGCATGTTTCAGAGTACAGAGAACTCATTTGTGCTCAATATAAGCGTTATTTCATGTGATAGGCATATGTTACCCCTGATCCTCAAGGAGAGTTTGCATCAGGCTTTTTTTTAGCGGAAGAGTCATGGAAATACTAAAGCTAACTCATTTTTCTTTCAGAATGTTCCATTTTTCTACCAGCTCTTTCAGAGCAGAAACATATTCTTTTAAACTGGATTACATTAAATTGCTTAGATAATAAACATTATGTAGTTCAAATCTTACTGTGGCCAATAAAGAAATCCTAACATTACCCAGGAGGAAGGAGATTTATCTATTTATTTCTTCGCAGTCCATGAAGGACAGATTTGCACACAGTTAAAATCAGGAGGCCAGTTATGCTACCAAAACCTTGTGAGTGAAGCTGTCTGTCCCTTTGCTGCAATTAGAGTTAAAATATGGTTAGAAGTAAAACTCTGTATAAAGCCCCATGAAAAACTAGATTTATTTTGGGCAGCAGTTTTTAATAAAAGCTGTTAAGCAGTAAAACCAGGTAAAGCTGATGTTGCAGAACTTTGCTGCTTTCTGAGTTTTCAGGGTCTATCTTCTTAAAAGAATTATCTTCTGGCCAAAAAACATCTGGCTGTTTATATCAGAATTGATCACTCTTGGTTGAAAATTACTTGGCAAATTCATGGCATGACACAATGAGCTGTGTAGTTTGCATCAAGGATTTGGACCCTTTTCCAAGTTGCCCTTTTCCTCTCTCTCCAGGACAACACACATGAACACCACGTACAGTTTGTTTTAGCAGCCTGTCATAATAAAATAGCTGTATTGCCTCAAATTTCAGGCAAATTCCTATTGTATCCTTGGGGGGGTAACCAGCAGTGGTACTGGAACTTGAGCCCTTTGGATCCCATGGTGCTGCTGCTGTAGTTACACCTGTGTGAACAGGAGGATGTATTTGATTGATGAAATCTTGAAGCAGCCACTCACTGCATAGGTTAAGACTCACATTCATACAAGTTCAGACTCGGTTGTTCCCCTACAACAACAGGGTCCATAGAGTGCCACAAGATCAATGTGATCCCACAATGATTAGTTTCTTTTTCAGGGTGACATTTTCAAGCACATTAAGCGACTTAAACATTTTTTTTTCCAAACATGGCTAACTAAGTGTTCCAAACAGCTTGACTGTATCAAGTTACCTTCTTAGTTTTCCAACTGTGTATTTGGATCTTTGTTTTGCTGGGTTCTGCCCTTATTCTGAGTTAATCTTACACAGAAATAAATAGATCCAACCTGCTTTACAATACTGCCCTTTAAGGTGTGTTTCCACTTCTCAAAGAGCATACCAAGTGCAGTGGGAATTCCATGTTTGTGTTTGACTGATATCAAACAGCTGTATGGGCTTTGCAAATTGGCACTTTTTAAAAGACAGGACTGGACTGGAAGTCAAGCCTTGCCCTGCCCTTAATTCCCTCGCTGACCACTGCACAAGTTGCCTACATTAAAAGGAGTATCACAGGTAGCCGTCTCTGTAATGAGAAGATAAAAACAGAGCTCTGTTGAAGATGGTCCCAAGAGCATTTGGTTACTCACAACTACTGTGAACAATGAAACATTCCTAGAAATTGGCAGATACTATTCCAAGTGTACAGAGACACATGAAATGAAAGAAGAGATACTGTTCTGACACAGCTACACTTCAGAGAACAGCCACCTGATGGAGTTAAAATGTGTACTGTGATAAACTCCCAAGACCAGCACAGAAACCAGATAACACTTGGTGTGTTAACACTGCAGCTTTCCCAGAACTGCTCCCCAGCCCACACACATCTGCAGCTCTCAGCAAAGAAAATGTGTTTGCATCACAAGAGAAATGCCATCTCTCACCTGTTGGTCCTGGGTCTGTCACATCCTGAGGCACCAGGAGTTCCAAGGTCAGCTGGTACTGAAGAGCACAAGGTCCTGTTGTGCTGAATTATGACTTACGTTACAGATTTTATTTGTTTGCAGAAGGCTACTTGTGAGAATCTGATTTAGGGAATAAAATAACTTTCAATAATCCTGTCAAGTGCAGAAGCTATAGGGAAGGAATAAATGTCATTATAGGTAAGTTATATTTTCTTTTTTTTTTTTAAAAGGGTTACTAGCAGAGAAAAATAAAAGTGACAACTTACAGAATGACAATATCTACACAGAATTTGTAATTACATCTCTTAGAGGTTACAGGTCAAACTGTAAGGCAGCAGATAAATTTTGAAAAGCTACCTATTCGATGGGTGTCCACAACAGAGATTCTGGAATTTCCATTCCATCTACTCAAAAACATTCAGTTTCAAAGTGTGACAGGTAACTAAATAGCAACTGTGCTTGCAATGCTAAGAAAGCCAGTGTCTACTTATGCATGTTTATTTTTCTTTTACCACTTTTCCAGCTGAAGATGAGCTATTTGCCTTCTAAAATCAGGTTCTTCCAATATTCATGTATGGGACACTCTATACAGATATCAAGACAAATAAAAATCAAAAAAATACACCTCACTCTACACTTGGATATTATTCTTCAAGGGTCACAGTCAGTACTAAGGAACAGTGCAGTCAACAAACAGAAATTAGATAAAACTGGCAAAAAGCAATAGCAAACAATAATTGAGGCATAAACTTTTGAAGATACTCAAGTGTCCTCCTGCTCTTACTGAAACCTCAATGGGAGGTCAGTCTTACTGACCTTTTATGCCTTTCTGAGTCTGAGACTCAGACCAGCAGTTCACTTGTTTAAAGTAGTGTCAGAATCCAGACCTGGCATCAATAACTTGCATTAAAAGTGTGCTCAGGATGGAGGCAGCTCTCATGGCAAGGTTGTTCCATGCACTGTGGCATTAGAATTTTGCTGAAAACCAAAAGCCTAGTCCAGTCCAAACTCCCACTGATACCACCTGAGCTAAGCAAATACATTTGGGTAAGATACAAAGGTTGGGCACTGCAAAGCAGCAAACACCACGATATTTTAGAAAGAAGATTTTAATATTTTGGAAGAAACAGGTTTTCTGAAGTACAGAATCAGAACATAAAAACTAAGTAATTTATTAGTCATAGCTCTCATTATGGACAGATGGTTCCTACAGCAAAAATATAGAAAAATAATCTGAATTCAAGTCTAGAAGACCTGCAGCTTCTCATATGCAAAAAAATAAATCCAACTAGTCATAGAAAAGTGGTTGATAAGGATGGAGAACAGGGCTGTGCACCTGAATAGCCATTATTATATACATTCCAAACTTAAATGAGCATATTTCCTCAGCCTCATAAAAATAGTTTGTCCATGAAAAATACCAGTATGTAATACATTTAATACAATTTATACTTGAATTTAAAGATCTCAGATTATGGAATAATAAGCTAAAATCAAATGAACCGCTTTTTCAACTCTTCTTGTATATAACAATTCTTTCTGTGTATACAGTGTGCATGCATGTATGTGTATACACGCACAGAAAGGAGGAGATGTACAGAGATTTGCTGAAAAATTCTACAGGATTATCTGATTTCATCACAGACCACAACATACAGACTTTGTGGGATCCTTCTAACACAGGCTGTTCTACAAAATAATAATGTTGACTGGTATAACCACATATCTACAAGAGGTTTTTGCTATTATGAATTTAATTATCAATTTATTTTTCCAATCATTTTTCTAAGAAGTAAATGCTGCTTTGGTAAGATTCTGTACTGTCATGACAAAATAAATGTGAAGATATTGGGGAAAGCCTTGAAAGTATGATTTAATTTTGATAATTAGTAAGTAATAAAGATACCAACAAGTTTTAAGCAGCAACAGATTTAAAAGACTATGTTCTGACTTACTTTCTTCACCAACAAGCATTTCGAGCAAGAAACTAAAACCAAGAGATTAAATTTCTCTGCCTGCCATCACTGTGACATTTTAAGCCACCAAAGTCACAGCTGGCACTGAAAGGACAGTGGCATCAGCAGAGACCTCCCTCCTTGCAGGACACAGATTGCACTGGGATGCCCTGCCAGCATTGCCCTGAAAGGGCCTGTGATCCGCAGGCTCCGGCGTGTGGTGCTTCCGCCGGCTCTTCTCCGAAGGCATTGGATTCTCTGTGGTCCTTGCAGTTGTAGACTGCTCCTGGTTTTTCACAGCTCCTTTGTTTTTAGATCTGAAGCTGTTATGCTGCTGTCTCCTGTGCTCAGCCCTGGAGCCACTCTTTGTGTTTGGATCTGCCTCATTGCTGGCACCTTGTGACTTCACAGATCCGTTCTGCCGCATGTTTTGGTGCTGGGGGTTGAATCTTCGTCTCTGGCTAGAAGGCCCATTCTACGCAGAAAGAAATTGGATAACTGTTAGGTTACCTGATTCCTTCCAACAGGACAAGAAATACAGCAATCAGAATTAACAGTGTAGCAAGGAGAAGGAAAACACTATGCAGGTTTGATCATTACCAGAGTTCTCTCTTTGTAACACTTGAAAACTGAACTATGAGTACCATGCTCTGTATCTGAGGGGCCTGAAAATACAGATGGCAGGTTCTCCACTGATGCCAAATTAAAATCTGCCATGATTCAAGAGAATAGACAAAGTGGGATGAAATACTAGACATCTCAACAGGAGCTGTTGAGAAGAGGACTGTGGGTTCTGGTTAATAGAAATTGCTTATGAGGGTGCCCTGGGAGCCAGGAGGGATCACGGTGTCCTGGGGGCATCAGACACAGCATCACCAGCTGGCCCAGGGAGGTGACTGTCTGGCTCTGCCCTGCACTGGTGTGGCCTTTCCTGAGCACTGTGTGCAGGTTTGGGTGCCATGATACAGGAAACATGAAGCTGTTAGAGAGTGCCCAAAGGAGGGGAGCGAAGATGGGGAAGGGCCTTGAGGGGAAGTGTGTGAGGAGTGGCTGAGGGCACTTGGTCTGTTCAGCCTGGAGAGGAGGAGACTGAGGGGAGACCTCACTGCAGTTACAACTTCCATGTGAGGGGAAGAGCAGGGGCAGGCACTGATCTCTTCTCTGTGGTGACCAGTGACAGGACCCAAGGAAACAGAATGAAGCTCAGGTTTAGGTTAGATATAACTGGAAAACGTTCTTCACCCCAAGGCTGGTGGGGCTCTGAACAGGCTCTACAGGGCAGTGGTCACAGCACCAAGCCTGACTGAGTTCAAGAAGTGTTTGGACAATGCTCTCAAGCACATGGGGTGACTCTTGGGGAGGGTCCTGTGCAGGGCTAAGGGTTGGGCTTCAATGATCCTTGTGTGTCCCTTTTGACTCGGGGTACTCTATGAATTTCTGAGCAGTTAAGAAGCACTGAAGAACTTCATATGGACTGATTTTTTCCAGAATCAGGAAAATACCTTTCCCAGTAAAGTGCTGTGCCAATACTACAGTAAGGTTGCAGGATGAACAGACATTAACATGTAAATTAAAGTCCAGTCAAGCATCCACATTGTGGAAGAGATGTCCATTGTGATACCTTGTTCAGAGGATGCTTTGATACTTGGTAGGAAGTGACTGAATTACTTTATTTGCATGCCTGCCAGGGCAGCTGATTCCATACACGTCCTGACATTATGTAATGTTCTTACATTTCTCTTCAGGCAGCTACTTCATCTGCAATCCCTTCTGGGAAAAAATTCAGACCAACTTCCATGGCAGCTTTACTTAAGAACAACAGTTCTAAGACATTCTAAGGTGCTCATATAACAAAATACTCACCAATATGGCACAATACTATAAGCTGTACTGCAAAGCTTCTGAAATAACATACTTCTAAACCTGGCAGGATTCTACTTTTGAAGTGTATCTAATAATTGTGCTCCAACCACACATCAACTGGCCATTTGGCAAGGATCAGGACTAAATGCTTCTCCATCACAGCATATAAGGCAGAGTTTTTCAGTGTATTAACTGCCACTAGTGACTTCTGAACACCTGACAGCTGTCTTTGTTTACATGGCATTTCTGGTATTTCCGCTTTGTACGTTCATGCTGACCTGAAACTGAAGCTGGAAAATATATGCTCGCATATTTTAAAAAATTATTAATTAAATATACAGACTGCAAACTAGTATTTGATTTTGTGTTAACACCTTTCAATGCTGCATATTTTTCTGAAATTTTGGAAATAATTTAGTTTAGTTCATAACTGGCTTTTTACCTGTTTATTTGTTGGAATTCCTTGAGAAGGTGATTCTGTAGGATTGGAAGAAAGATGACTTTGTACTTTAATGCTGGCTGGCTTATTATCAGAGTTCTTGGCATTACTAGAGGACTTTCGGCTGTGCGTGTTTTGCTTGCCAGTTGTTGCATGGGAGGTCATTGAAGACAGCACTGAACTGCATGGTGTTCTTGAGGAATAGTTGTTCTTTGGGTGAGAAACTATGAAGAAAAGGATTATGTGTTATCAGTTAAATGATCAACAGCTAAACATAAGGCTGTATTCTTACCCTGCTTACAGTTAACTTCGGAAGCATCACTCCAAACTCACTTTAAATAATGAAGTAAGCTAGATAACTTGGGCTGCAGTTAGGCTATAGTGTTTCACTTCTGTAAAACTGACTCATTGTGAAGCACTTCTGGAGGTAAAAAAGTGGCACTGCACTTAACCAGAAAGAAGCCTGGCAGAAGGTCAGGCTTTCATCATCCTAGAGAACTTCTCAAAATTGGTGGCACCTATTGGTTTGCTTGTCAACTTCTAACCAGTTGAGCTGAACAGGTGCTGCCAGGACCACCCCATGCACTGCTGTCCTGTCAATAATGCTCCTAATGGGAGTCTTCAGGCACCAAGGGAAAAAAGAGGGAAGTGATATGCCAGTAACTCTCTTGACTGCTTGAGGGCAAAGAAGTTGTGTCTGCAGGCATCACAGATTCAATTCTATTCCAGATTATTCTTTGATCATGGAACCATGGCTGTCATTGCTGTCTACATATGTACTACCTACAACACAGGTACCATCCATGAAAGCTTCCCTAGAGTGTCAAAACAATTTCAAGAAGAAAAAGAATAGTCTAGTGCCTGTTATTTATTCCTCTCCACAGAGACAGGTAAAAAAGGTTCTTCTGCACCATGAATATCTATAAAAACTGGAACTGAATTCAATGCACTAATACACTTCTTGCAGACCACAGCAGTCTGCACCATGAGGAACCACTACTGCTCATCTTGGTATATTCCTACTCCCCACTTCCTAGTATTTTTACACTGCCTAATTTACTAAGCACTGTCATGTCTGGATGTGAAGTGCACCAAAAAAAATCCTTTTTCCTCTCTGCATTTCCACAAGCTCTTCAAGCTGGTTCTGTCAAACAGGCCTCAAGCAGTCTCAAGGAGGATGTTGAGGCTAATGAAGTTCTTGATCTTAATTTTTCTGATTATGGAATTTTTCTATTTCCCTCTGGTACAGATGACAAAACTGAGGCTCATTTCAGAGAGACAGCTGTAGCTTTATCTAAGAGGTACTATTTTTTCACTTTTAGTACAGAGAAAGAAGATAAGGAATAATTTTAGTAACTGACCATCATCTGTTAGCTTTTTGGGGATCTTATTCACTTGTGCTAACAGCAGCTACTTGTCCTACTAGGTGCCCTTGTCAGAAAAACATCAATGACCTGCACAATGAATTGAATGTTCTCTCCTAAGTTCACTGGGGTCAGCTATCACTGAATTCTACAGCTCTCTAGACTGCTGCACATGAAAGCCCATACAAAACCCCAGGTGCTTGTGAAAAAAATCTATGTTTAACGAAAAAGATGTACAAGGAAGGGATACAACCCACCACTGAGCATTCTGGATATATGCTAGTCCAATAATTTTTGTTTCTTCCTGTTCCTTCATTGCGAGTGTACGCTGCCTACCCTCTCCTCATGCTAGAACATCCTTCCTTTGCACAAGCTCTGTGGGTCTGGTTATAGCTTTTGTTAAAGCCCTCACAAGTGGCTGTTCTTAGCTACAGGCCTGGTATAATCTCTGTTTGAGGGGTATTAGCAGCTCCTAGCAGGGTATGGGCCTCACTGGGACACACTCCTAACAGAAACACCTTTTGCATTGAAAAGCTCTTGTGAAAGGCTTTCAACATCATGAGTTGCTCATCTAAGGTCCCTGAGGGCAGGTAAGAGCCAAGTTCTTCAGACAGTCAGTGCACTCTGTCATTTCTAGGATGACTCCTCCCCTTCCAATTGGCTGCTCTTTGACTTCACTGACCTGATTTGAACAGGCCTGCATCAAACTATGCTTATGTAATGCTTTACTACAATGATGTATAAATAATTAACTTGCAGAATTAACTGCAGCTGGAAGTCATTTAGGAAAGTAGTTCAATGAGTTTAAAAAAATAGTCTGTGGTTGTATCAATAGCAGCTGTGGTATTATTAGTCAGGATAATCTTTATAGAATTTTCAATCTCTTATGCTTCAGGGTATGAGATAGGGTCTAGACTGTAAACAATTATATGCATGACTGGGAAGTCTATGCCTTCCTTTGAAACATCCTGGGTTGGCTTCAATGAGACAGGATATAGGGTTAGATGGATTTTTCAAAGTGTTCTGCAAAAGCAATTCTTATGGTCTAATGAGTTAAACTGGTTATGCCTCCAAGCAGTCGGTTCTTTAGCTGTGCAGTCAGAAGATCATTTTGGCAGATTGTGTAGTATTTTCTCCTTTTCCTATACTAAATAACTACTTGAAAACATTTAATATTGTCCTTCCACCAAGATGCACTAGCTCAGTATTGTTTTAACAGTTTTCTCCTGGATGATGGTACTGATGGGATACCAAGGGACAGGGTAACACTTTGGACAAAGCATTACAGCATTAACTTTTTTTTTGTGGGTGGGGGGCCGGGAAAAGCATGACAAAGATGAGAACCAGACTATCTCTTATTTGGCAACAGGGACATGATACACAAAGCAAAAAAGCAAACCTGAATTTCCAAGCAGAAGGGCAGATGATTTGGAAAAAGGAGCCTGGAGAAAAGGAGGCTGAAGGGAGATCTTATCACTCTCTACAATGACCTAAAAGGAGGTTGTAGCAAGGTGGGATCAAACTCTTCTTCCACATTACAAGGGACAGGATGAGAGAAAATAGGCTCAAGCTGCACCATGGGAGGTTTAGATTGGATATTAGCAAAAATTTGATCACAAAGGGGTTGGTAAGCATTGGAGAAGTCTGCCCAGGGAAGTGTTAAAAAAAAATGTGGGTATGGCAATTGAGGACATGGTTTAGCGGTGAACATGGTGGTTGACTGCTGGACTTAGTGATCTTACAGGTCTTTTGCAACCTTAATCATGCTGTGACTTGGGACTCCATTTAGCTCCTGAAAAACCCAGGCAATAACCCAATGAATACTGTTATAAAGTTGGGGAGGTACTTCCTAGCAGGAGATGTCTGAATTGGTCTCATGACATCATGCTCACACAGAGAAGCTTCCTATTAACTATTTAGTTATAAATTACTGAATTTGTGTATTCCCCAGAGCTGACTTTTATTTCCACTTGGAAATCCTAATTAGATTGAAAACTCCAACTGATCTGGGTAATACCTGACAAAGTGGGCAGTGCATACCTGCAGATGGACTGTGCAGCACAGACACAGTGACTGAAACATGCTGCATACTGCAAAGTTGACCTGTGTGTGTTCAGCAAGCCTTCTGCAGCCAGAGACACCACTCATGTCAGGCTGGCTGCACACCCCCCGCCACTGGCAGCACACGTGCCTTTGGGTCTGCTGAACATCTATGTGGAACACTGTGCTCTGAGAAATTCCATGTGAGAAATCACCAGCACTTACTTTCTCCACAGAGCTGAATTTGGGTCTTGAGCTGTTCTGTATCACAGGAAAATCGGGCAGACCTGCCCAGCTCTTCATCATATTTCCGTTCACTCACAAAGTGCTGCAAAATAAACACGGCAACAGTGATTTACATTATGAGCAAAAAACTATGTGGATGGGAAAGGAACCAAGTTAAGGTAAGTTCACTGTAAGGCTCAACAAACTCTTGGCCCTGCCATGTACACAGGATCTCTATGTGGAGCCAAGTATTTTCCCATCCTTCCCAAATTACATGTCACATAGCCCAGTGATGGGCTGATCACTCCCACACTTGGGAACTGGGTCATTTTGTCAGAGAATGTGTGTTTGATTAGTGAACACGAAACTATCGGATTTACTTGTTAACTGAGTCTTATAAATGATAGAGAAACACCAAACTCTTCACTGCTACACCAGTGAGGAGATGGCTTACATTTCTCTGCACATCATCTATACACTGCTCAGAAGAGCTACCACGCTTTCAGAAGCTGTGCTTTCCCTATGGAAAGCCAGTTACCTGTTGGCCAATACCAGGAATGAACAGCCTGGGCACGTTACTGTGACGGCTTTCCTGGCATTTCTGCAAACAGCCAAAACACCCAAGCAGAAGTGAAGGCCTGACCTTAATTTCAGCCCTGAGTTCAGACAGTTGTGCTTCAGCCATCTGACTGGCGAGGTCTGTCAGTCTCTTCAGCTCCTCAGCTTTCTTCTGCCGAGCAGTCAGGATTTCCACTGCCAAATACCAATAGTCAGTCATCAATGCTAGGAAGGTACATTGCTCTGTAATTCATAAGTCTTTGGGCATTAACACTGTACATCACATATGAGACAAACACACGGACCCTTGACTTCAACCGGACTGCCAATATGCTGCTTGTACAGATTAAGGCCATCAGCATATTTACTGAACTGCCTGGTGTTGAAAAAGATTTGAAAATGGGATGGCTGTCGGAAAAAAAAAAAATCCTTAAACAAGGGCAAAGACATGTTGTTTTGAGTTTTCCAGTGCTTTCTTTTTAATCACAAAATCAGGGAATCTTCCACAGGGACATGGAAAGAAGCATTATATTGAGTCACCAGCCTTCTTCTGAAGACATGCTATATTTTAATTACACAGGGGCATTTCACTTCCTCTGAGAAAGATCTGTTCAAGTGTAGTTTACATTAAAATCACTGCATTGCAATTTTGCTTTCACACACAGAATATACAGTTGCCATTTCAACTGCAAAGCAGTATTGAAGGCCAACAGTCTTTATGAAAAGAGTACTAAATATTCTCTACTGCCTGTCCTATGTTTTATATAAGGAAGGGGTGAATAGTTATGTTCTTATAGGGAAAGATTAATCATGAACCACAGAGCAATGACCTACTTATATACAAGATAATGTGACAATATTACAGTTTTGGTGGAAAATGAAATATATGCAAACTCTACTACCTACATGGTGACTCAGTGCAAAAACAAATAATTAACTGGCTGCTGGGACCAGTACTTATGGCAGAGAGGAATAAAAAATAATAATCAGACTCTTTTGTCTAGAGCTCATACATACAGTTAGGGTGAGCAGTAGTTGTAAACTATCCTAAGGCCACAGACTCCATTACAGCTGTGGAGATTTTGGCTTCTTTGCCTTCTCTGGTCACAAATTCCATAGCAGACTTGGCAAGTCATGTAACTGGCTTATACTTTGTAATGCCATTTTAAGGTGAGAATTAATGGTATTTCACAGCGAGTTTGTTTCTCAACCCATTATCATTTATTTAACCAGATGGCACCTTCTTTTTAAAGTATCATGGAATCATAGTTTGGGTTGAAGGGACCTTGAGAGGTCTCTAGTCCAACACCCCTGCAATGAGCAGGGACATCTTCAATAGACTGGGTTGCTCAGAGCCTGACCTTGAATGTTTCCAGGGATGAGGCATCTCCCAGTGCTCTGGGAATCCTGTTCCAGTGTTTCACTGAGTACAACTGTTCAGCTGGCACAGTAAGCCACAGCTGCACCTGCACAGCTGTCTGGGAGCAAACAAACTGTATGATGGAGGAGCGTGTGCCACACAGGGCAGGGAAGGCAGAGGGTGGCGACAGTGCCTCTACCCCTGCTGGGAAATCTCTGCCTACACGATTACTTATGTTAAGAGTAGGTGTGTATCTACCTCTCTAGCTGATCTTTTAATTTCATTTTTGTGGAATACAGTCTACAAGAGTGAAAAACTTTTATTAGATTAAATGAACAGTTTACTGTTTTCCTTTGTCCAATAGTTCAGCTCTATTGCTTATTCTAGGCAATGCTAACAATGTTCCTCCCCAAGATCAGCATCCTCTTTGCTGAAGTGACTGCCCAACCATATGATCTCATCTGATATTGGCACTCATCTCCACATAAGGTGCCAGCCAAATACCCATTTCTTTAAAAAAACTGAAGTTACCATATTTGGAGTTTTTCCTAGTTCTGACAGTAAGATTACCCACTGCAAAACAGTCCTCCAGTGCAGCAAAGAGATATAAAAATAAATATGTGAATCTTGGTTAGCATGTTACAGTCCTGTAAAAACTTTCTGCCTAAGTTTGTGAAGGCACTTTACAGCCAACAACAACCTTGAGAGACAGCAGAAACTACACTGCTAGAGACAGGTACAGAGACCATCCACTGTCATGTGTGGAGTGGGCATGGAAACAGGAAAATAGAACATGCCAGTTGCAAATGCAGCACTTTGCACATCTGTAGGTGAGAATTAGATTTACTTTCTACAAAAATTACTACAAAAACTACCTGGCCAAGATTAATGAAGGGGCCCTATATTGCCATTAGTCCTGGACAGTGGATCTCCAAAATGTGGTTTTGTTTATGCAGTTAGGGGTTAGATCCATGGCTGCTGATCAATGGGAATTCTACCACTGGTTTTCCTGGGAGGGAGTTCAGGTCTCTGCAAGTAACCAAGGAGCTGCTGATCCACCCACAGCTTCTCCCCAAAATAACAATGAACTTCAAATCCACATCTATTTCATGTTATTCCTAGAAAAATTAGCATATGAAGTTCAAACCACAAACTAATACTAATCTTTTCTGTAACAACTCATACCTTCCAGTTTCCACATATACACAACTGCAAGAGACTTACATACCAACAGAGGATTTAGAATATTTTTAAAAACAAAAATTTAGCTACTATACATCTGTAAACTAAATGAGAGTTCTCAATGCAAATGAAGCATTCAAGAACATTACATGTATTTGTGCCCTCCTTGGAAGACCTTAAATTCACAAATCAATAAAAGGACTGTATGCCAATACAGCAGATATTTTCATCTGCCAGTGAAAGTATCACTCTAACAATGCTTTGGTTACTCTTCAGTTTCTTGCTTAGCATTCTCTACTGAAACATGTCCTCCTGATTACTGGGGGTAAATACAAACACCATATATCAGATGGAATATAAGGCAGATATTGTGGTATACTAATACCTGGATCATCTTGCCTTTTTTTTTTTCCAAATCAGAATATATGTAAATGAAAATCTATGCAAAAACCGGAGACAACATGAAAACTTGGAATCAGATTAGTTCCCACAGATTAAGAAAACAGATTGCAGTAAACATCTGTTTTTTGATTTTTTTATTGTTCTAATTCATAAGATTGATGACTATCCCTTAAAGCTATGCAAGACCACACAATAACATACTTCCCATGTAACTTCCAGTATTCTAATTCATATATGGAATATAAGAAAGCAAACAGTCATTGAAAAATGGAAATGAAATAATCGACAAACCATAGAAATAAGGAGAAAAAAAAAGAGTGGTCAAAAAGCTCTGACAGGTAAGGAGAAGGAAGAAATAATTTGTATCTAACTTCATATGAACTTTTGGTTTACCTTAATTTTAGAAAATTGAAATTTTGAAGCACAATCTTTATAGGTAGGAGCTACCATGGAAAAACAAAGCCTTATTTAACTGTATATTTAAACAGTGAAAGATGATCGAATGCTGTTAACCAAATTTATGTACTCTATAATTTTCTGCCAAACAAAACAACTGTTTCCATGAGTATTCCAAAAGTTCCCTGTGTAATTTTTTTTACTTACTGGCTTCTTCTTTAACTTTATCAATTTCTGCCATTAATGACACTTCTTTGTCTACGATGCTATAAAAGAAAAAAAAAGAAAAAAAAATCATAATTTAATCCATGCTAGAACTCCATCAAAATCAAAAGGTATAACTACACATACACTTCAGACCTTAATTGTGGGCAGTTTTGAAATGAGTAAGATTTAAAAAATTGAAGCTGAAGAAGCATCTAGGTAGGTGGACTACAAAAACCCCATAGTAATAATCAGTGTATGCTGATTTACACAAACACTTCACTGACTTGCTCATGTGTCTGCACAGATGTAGCAGTCACTCTGGTTTCCCTCTTCAGCACTGCCTCAGCACACAAACCCTCAAATGACTAGAGTCTGTTTCCTAATTAAGCCAGGAATGCTGCTACCCAGGTTAATACAGCTTAGGTCTCAGCATAATAATAAGAATAAAACAAAAGTAAAGATGTGTGGAAAGAGATCCATCTCTTAAACAGAGATATTTTTGCAAAATAGGTCAGGGTAAACAAGAAAATGGTTTGTGACGTAAATAAACATATAAAGTACCTCTATAACAAAGGTCAGCTTCCTTGATCCCTATTCTCTCCAGGACTGGGAAAGAGTGGTTCCACTTTTACCTGGCCTTCCTAAAGGAATTGCATGCTTCTCCTTTCACAAACCTCTGGTGCCCAGTCCTTTCAAGCTGTCAAAGTGCAAAGTGATCAGGTGGGTCTGCTGAGAGCAGACAGTAGGTCTGGTAAATCACTCTCATGATGAACCCAGGGCATTGTTCAGTAAAATAACAGCACTGCAGAAAGCTCTCCAGAGCACAATGCTCTGGTGTGCCATCCCATTTTCTCCTCACTAGGTTATTCTTAAGTTCACATTTAATAAACACCACCAATATTAATGTTTATGTTTGGATAAGTGAGTAAACCCAACAGATGGCAGGGCTGAGGGGGGGAAATTGCAAAAAGTAGTTCAAACACTAGGAGTACATCCAGCCATGTGCTCAAAGGAAAAGTGGAGTTCTCAACCCTTTTAGAATCACAGAATCATAGAATTGATTGGGTTGGAAAAGACCTCTGAGATCATCAAGTCCAGCCCTTGGTCCAACTCCAGTCCATTTACCAGATCATGGCACTCAGTGCCATGGCCAATCTCACCTTAAAAACCTCCAG
>JAWWEV010000172.1:27694124-27734383 GCA_035583235.1 Hafferia zeledoni
TCCAACTTAAGTTTCCCCTGGCAGAGCTTGAGCCCATCGTGCCCCCTTGTCCTATTGCTGAGTGCCTGGGAGAAGAGCCCAGGGGAAGTAAACTCATCCTTAAACATGAGCTTTTGTACCCAGTGAAAACACTGGTTACATATGAACTGGCTTTTACTGAAGACGACATCATTGAAACCCCACAACTTTTGTCTAGAACATCCTTTGCAAGAAAGGGAAGGTCCTACAGAATTCAGTGGGCAGTAAACAAAGACAGAAGTCCTAAAGAGCAGAAAGGCCTGAGAGGTCCTTAACTAAAACAGGGAAAGATTGGCGAGCAGGCAGCATTGGGAACACAGGGCAAACACAGCTGACAACCAAAAGGTCACCAGCTAGAGTGTGTTCCAGTGCCACACATCCTTCCTTGAATTCTTCCCATAAATTAACCAAGCTCATACAGCAGCTTTGCAGCAGAAGCTCTGCAGTCCCACCCCTGGGGTGTCCCAGCCTACCTTTGGAGAAGGAGACCTTTATCCTGCCTCCAACAGCCAACAGGAGGGACACAAGCAGGTTTTGGCTGATGGCAAAGAATGCAGCAAGACAATAAAATTGCAGTGTAACACATTTTTGTTTCAGACATAGAAACAAGACTAAAAATATTGGTTTGGCCTGCCAGATCAGTTTAGTGTGACCTACACACCAGAGGAAATAAAACAGCAGGGTTTTTTCATGGTAGAGCAAATCAGTTAAGAGGCATGCTCTTACAATGAAAGGACACACTTGTTCCCGTTGGCACTCAGTATTCTCCAGGCATAAGCATTAAACGTGAACTCCAAATAAGCAGGTGATGATTCCAGCTTGATAATCTAAATAGTGATAGCTTTTCAGAATTAATCTATTTTGAATTAGCTTTTGTAACTACATGGTATAGTAAACTTCCTTGGCATTCACAGCAGGTGCCTGAAATGAGTCTTGTAAGTTCTTACCTATTTCTACCTTCCACAAAGAGAATTTAATGATTTTTAGCGTTTTCCCTTAAATTTAAGAGTCTGCACATTTTTGCTTTTTCTGACTTTTACACAAGTGCCTTCCTACTGTGCTACACAGGCTATATAAACAAAAACTTTTATCTGGAAAAAATAGTCAAGCAACAAGGTCACAACAGCAGAGCTCATCAGAAGTGTGTTTCAGCACAGTCCATTCCATGACTGTCCTCTCTGCACTCTAACAACAGATCCTTGCTAAACTGCTTGGCCCCTAGCATTTTATTTCCACGCCATATAAAACCACTTTTTATACCAGAATGAGACCAAGGCCATAGGAGTCCTAAATTTATCATATTTTATAGTCACATCTCTTCTGTTACGGGACAGAAAAAAAAGTTTGGTGCCTTTATCCGTGTGAGACTAATTAATGTGATAAACTAAGTTTCTTTACAAGACAGATCTTCATGAGGTTTGCCTTCCCTGACGACAATGCAGCTGTACTTACTTATATAATTTGAGGATGTGCAATCTCTCCCTCTCTCAGCTAAAGGAAAGGAACATACTAATTCTCATCTGGAAGTGTAAAATCACATTTCTCACTTGGAAATAATAAATTACTGTATATCATATATGGGGAAAGTTAACGTTTCCTTAGAAACGTCCTAGGCCAAGTAGGAAATGCTGGTTTATTCCTAGCTTGCATAGGGTCAATTATTAAGGAAATGGTGTGTGAATCACTTGAGTCCTTTGTAGTCACAGAAAGCACTTCAGTGCACAATTGAGCAACACCTCCTCCAGTAAGAACTTGGCAAAGTTCTAAATAAATGAAAACTACAGACAGAAGGCTGAAAAACTGGCCTGGGGAAAAAAAAAAGACCAAACAAAGAGAAAAGTAAATTATAACAGATAAAGAAGGAGAAATTACAAAAACACTGGAAAAAAATCAGTGGATCAAATCTTGTCTCTTGTTCCTACTAGGATCCTACTGTTTTCACATGACACTAAGCCAGCTCCTTAAACTGAACAGCTCCTTAACTCATGAGAAGTTTAACTGTTTTAACATATTTTCTGGACTAATGACCTATTCAGCCTCAATACAGTGATCACACGATCAGACCACAGCATTTCTGAGAACTCCTCAAAGCTCAGCTCATCAATACCTCCTGGGAATGCCTTGTCTTTCAATGCTTCTCAGTGTCCATATAACACCTGAATGTTGTATCCAGTGGGAACACTCCAGGGCACAGCCTGCAGCCCTTGCTGTGCTGTGGAGAACCACATACTGAGTGCTACAAGAACTTTATACACACTCAGCTATGATCAGATTTGAGCTCCAGCAGAGCAAGGAACAGAATGCATTTCACTAATGACACCTCAGGGAAAATGTTCTGCTAATTCCTGGCTCTCTAGTTATGCTGTTTCTCTTGGGTCTTCCATAGATATTAGGAACCAGGAATCATGAACAGACTGCTTTAGCTGATTTTCTGGAAAAGTCACAATCTTGACAATTTTTTCTGATTATTCCAAGCACTGAAAATCTATCAGGCTTCAGCCATGCCTTCTTACCTTGAGTATCAGCACTCAGTATATTCCCATATACCATTTGAGACTCCTGTGACAGCTCAGCACTGCTCTCTCCTGAGAATCCATGAATCCATGCCCTAATCATCAATCCAAAGGTTCCCCTGCTATAGTAGACCAAGTGCTGGGACTCAGATCTCCTCTCCCACTGACCAGACTCAAGGGCAGATCTGAATCAAGTGAGTCTTACACTCCATGACTGATGGTGGAGCCAGAACAGAGCAATGCTATGACCTCTTTCTTTTCTGCCTCCCTTCACCTCACCTCTCCCCTGAAAGCACTGATTCTGTCCTTTTCTTACCCCTCACTTTTTCAGGGTCAGGAGCTGGGTACCAAACTCTGGCTATCAGCATCATAGCACTGTTCACCACAGGTGAGTAGTTGCAGTTTGGAGCACAGGATTTAGCACTGTTTGATCTTAATATCCAGATGAAATTTTGAGGTGGGGCTCAGGAAAGGACACAACTTTCTTGAAGGGACACATAGCAAAGCAGAAGCTTAACATAGAGGACATGCAAATGAGACACAGCCAGTGCTTGTGCTGTAGAGATACGAGATGCAGCAGGAGAAACAGCAGCTCTCTAGGAATGATTCTGCTGAAGTGATTCTGAAGGCAAGAACATAATTCTATTCCTGGCCAAATGGACAGTACTTCTGCCTTGGCCTTACACAGGCAGGCAGAATTCACACCAGCAGACAATGGCAAAGGAACTGCAAATGCCAAAATACAATGAGTTGCTGGCACAGCAATGATAAGGGTAAATTATGCTGACAGCTGCCTCATTTCACAATTTCCTACTCAGAATAAGTTCTGAATTTGTTCTGCCATTAGTGGAAACAAATTAATCTTCCTCTAGTTTACTGCATGAAATTTAGTGTTTGCACAGTGAAAAGATATTTTCAGTCAGCTGTAATACCTAAAAATCCCACTAAAATGATTAAAATTATTAGTGCCTCTTCAGAAAAGCTGCTTCAGATTGTCAGGCTGGCTGATTTACAGCTTTACTGGTGAGAATAACAAGGGTTCCAGATGACCAGAATCTTCTCCTTCCTTCTGCCCCTTCCAGGCATTATGATAAACCTATTGTGCCTGAAGAGATGGGGAAATAAAAAGACCAAGCTGACATGGAGGCAAACATGCTGACACAGCTCACAAAGGTAAGCCCCAGCTGCAGGGCACAGAGGTTACTGTGTAAAAAGTGTAATTCAAATGGGTCTTTCCAAAACCCTGTTAAGGCCCCCAAAATGCCAATTTTCTCCTTGAGGTGTTCCCTAAGCTTCAGTCTCCCTCAAAGCAGCTCTGCGTAGTTTGAGAACGAGTGTTGCTTGGAGACTGAGCACCACAGTGTCGGATGTGGCATTCTGAACAACTCCAGCAGAGCTCCCCATCTGGAATGGGAGCAGGACTATTTTTTCATGGACACCCCCTGGGGTCTGGTTCAGCAGGAAAGCTGCTGGAACACTGAGGTACAATTGGAACACTTTTTTCAGGAGGGAGTTAGTCATGGGACACTGCTGGACTTTGACAGCTCAGATTTCAAAAAAACCAATACAACACACCCTTCTCCAGTGACATTGCTCTGTCAATGCTTTGGGAAGGCCCCAATAACTCCCTAAAGTTGTGCTGACTGTCAAGCTTCTGACAGACTCAAGCAAGTTTGAGAGATGTTAGTACTGTCACTGTCTCTGCTATATTTGAGTTAAGAATACATGCAAATTCATGGAATGGTCCTGATAAACTCCACAGTGGTCTTTTAGTATTATGCCTTACTTCCTGCACAGAGTTTCCTTCTGGCATGAACATACTTGCCCAGAGGAATGGTGAAAAGACAACTGATAAGAACCTCTAAGACAACTGTGTATTTCACAAAAAAATCCTGCACCTCAAGCAAAAAACCAGAATGTCTCTGTCAAGCTTTCAGCACAAGGAACTAGAATGAAGTGATGAGACCGTAAATATAAAGCCCCATCACCTGTAATGGGGGATTACAAGCTTTACAGGATTACTGACTAGCCATGCTATCTTGTAATTGGAGAAATGATACTTCAAGTTATCATTTTAGTAATAAACCTGTAGGAAAAGCTGTTACATTGCATATCTTGCAATGTTTCAGTAGATTATATTCTCCCAGTATTAGCTCAATATGATTTAAATGTTCACAATGCTTGAGGGTTGTTATTTGATCACCACAGCAGCATAAGCAGAATATTTACACAGCAAACATTGATCATTCTGATTCCTAATACAGTCTGACAATAAACAGGTAAACAAAAGACATGATAAATCAGCTTCACTGAAATCCTTCCCTCTGCAGGAAGGTGCCAGCTGGTAGAACTCAAAATGCCCGAAGGCTTTTAGTTATTCAAGTTTATTTTGTGCTTATTTGTGTTATCTACCTTCCCTAACATTGTTCTCTTTAGCAGTCAGCTATCACAGTGAGGTTTGGTAAACTACCATAATTAAATGTCTATTTGTAATTTTCTTTAAACGTCTCTTTACAAACAACTAGAAAATTATTGCCTGATCAGAAAAACTTAAATGTTTGACCTGAAAACTGACATGGAAAACCTATCCTGAAAGAACACTTGTAAATTTATTTATTTAGAAATTAAGCCAGCACCTTGAGATTTGGCAGAGTTTTAACAATTGTGAGTTTGAACAATTGCACCATGACTTGTTAGCATCCTGCACATTTTTACATAAATTTGTAAAGTGTTTCTTTCCTATTTTCATCTCACTTCTGATCTGACTGCTGAGGTATCTGAATACCTTACTGGTTTATTATATTTTATCCTAAGCACACTCTGGCAAGGCAGAAGATGGTTGTTGAACTTTGCTACAGAAAAGAGGTAACTATCCCAAAAGTACCTTGGAAAGTGGCCACAAAGAAAGGAGAAAAGTCTGATTATTTGGTCTAATGCCTCTTGAAATTTTTCAATTATTTCCTTTTTTTGTTAACTAAGCTAGATTTCTCCTTGGTCTGACAACAATGAGGTCAGAAAGGAGATATTCACTTTTCACTCACAATGACATGCACAAAAGCAACAGTTTATCTGCATGACTCCCAAAAAACGTGTTCTGATATTTTACTGAGGATGCCAAACACATCCATGAATGACTGAGAGGGAAACAAGGCCATAAAGTAGGAACAACAAGCTAAGAGAGTGCAATCCATCTCTGGATCTCACCTCTGTAATCTGTCTTCACAAACATGGTCAAAAACCACAGGGAGGAAGCAAACAACTGTAAAAAACAATGGGGCCAGAAGGGGGACATCATGTATCTCATTGAAACAACTCCCCCCATTTCATGAACTATGTTTGTCCTCTGCACTGATGCACAGCAAGGATGGTCCCAGACTGCTGGAGGTGGTGAGATGGGGGTGAGCACAAGCCCCTCTCCCAGAGCTGCAGCTCTGCAGGGAACTGCCCAACCTGAGCCCAGAGCTGTGGGGTCAGGCCCTCCCACACTCCCCAAGCAGCAGGGGCAGGGCCCAGGGGTCTGGATGAAAGCACTGGTCTTTGAGGGTATCTAAAAACCCAGTTGGGCCCAAGGAAACCCTAAATGGCAGGAAATTATTTTTTTCCTTCTCTGCACTGGCAAGGCTAAGGACTGGATCATGATGGGCAAACAAATATCACAACAAACTGCAAGAGGATTTGAAAATCTGTACTTTAGAGGTATAAGGACTACCAAAGGTCAGCAGTCACACAGACAGAACTTATAAGGAAGGATTCTGAAAATGCAGAGAGACACAGCACAGGAACTCATGTTAAGTGTAAAGCAGTCCTAGTCCTGGCCTTTCCAGGCATCTACCCACACTCCAAAGTACCACATCTCTAACACAGACAGGCAGCTCTGGCCTGGTGCCACTGCTCCTGCTATGAGCAACAGAAAATCACCATCTTTGCAGTTTGCCTTGTAGGGGTCCCAGAAAGGGGGTGACTGTTCACTCACTGCTCTGCAATGGTGAGCACTGCTCACCACCCCACCCCACGTTAGTACAGACACAATTCTGTTCTTCTAAATTACTCCTTCCCCCATTCAACCACTCTTCTGCTTTGACTCAGATAACTGCTTAATTTTCCCCAAACATACAGTACATGCTTTCTAGTTGTTCCCTGAATCTATTTCAATATATTTTTAAGTTGTTGGTACTGCCAAACTCCATCTTCCCAACATTATATCAGAATCAATTTTTTATCCAGCCTATGGCGGAGCTTTCAAGTGCTTTTCTTCACTGCAAAAAATCAACTGTGTTGGTTTTCATGCTTTTTAAAAAGCACTGGACATACCAATGTGTTTGAGAAGCAAAGAGTAGAGAAGCTTGTATTTACATGGCTCAGTACTGCATCCACTGTTATTAAACCTGGTTCTTACTATTTCTACAGACTATTTTCTGTTCATGGCAGACCATATGGGCAAGTAGCAGATGCTTCCTTTTAGTCTTCCATATGACTGTGTGAATGCCCAGTATGTGAAAATTATTTTCTGGCATGGGGTGTTACAGGGAACTGTGACAGCTTTTGTGCTCAAGACATTTCACTCCAATTTCCTGGGGCTCTCCTTTTATCTTCAAGATGGTTATTCAGTCTCTGGGTGGAAAAGTGAGAACACAATTATAGCACGTAGATTTTAAGCTTGGCAACAAAAGTCTCAAGTGCACTCCAGTGAGAGGGAAGTTCAATTAGCTATTCTGACCTTCCCCTGCAACTTGAGAACTATTTGGTAATCTTCTTTTCTGTGCTCTACACTATTGTGAGACATGGCTATGTTCTGACGTATTTACAGCCAAGTAGTAAGGGAGGCAGCTCATGTTCTCACTCACACAAAGGTGTTCCTGAAAACCACACAGCAAAGCTGAATGCAAGGGGGAGAAATGCTGGCTCAAGCAGTACTCTCAGGAGGAGCTTCCTCATAACTTTCAGGCACATGTAGGCCTTCAGCTTGCTTTGCCCAGTGCTCTCATAACCTTGAGAAGCCATGTGACAGAAAGCCCAGCCAGAACAGGGGTGATGAGAGTGATAGATCACAGCAGAGGCACAATCCACATGAGACTGTGAAAGACCCTGTGGGGCAAAGTGCCCTGCCTGGTCCAGCCCATGGTTTGAAAAATGCTCTGGTGTCTCCTGGCATGAAAAGCACTGTACAAAAGCTATGCCTTATTCTGAGTTCATGGAGAATTACTCCAGTTGGCAGGGACTTTTGAGAGCCTCTCTAAGAAAGAGGAAAATGAGCTCACTGTGGTGTTTTTAAATAAACGTCCTTCTGGGACTGTTATTTGCCTCATTTTTGTTAAAAAGTTAAAATCGAAGCAAGCATTGCATTTTTTTCCCCAAGCTTTTACAGAGGTTGACAGCACACCTGCTCCTTAGCACTGCTTTTTTTAGACAGTGGGAGGGTATGCACTGTTTTGCCAGGCAGGTGATGTTTTAAATAGCAGAATAGCACTGACTGAACATGTTCAGGAGTAACTTCCCTTCATTAGTTAGGTCAATCCGTGAAATCCTGAGCTAGAGAGACACGAATTTCCACTGACAACTATCACTCAACAGTTTCTGCTGCTAAAAGGTAAAGTTCTTGTGAATCTTTCTGCTGAAGCTTTCAGGACATCTTAGGGCACATGTGCTAGTCATTTATCTCCATAATAATGGTTTCACATACTGTCTGCAGGTAGGAGGAAGATATATGATATCTTTGCAATCTTCCTTCTTTCTGTGATCTGTAAAATCATGAAAAGACTTAAAAAAACAAACCAGATTATCAGAAAGTTAAAAACAGTATTGGCTCTTGCAATGCAGTTTTGACTCTGACTGTGATAGTAAATGCAAAAACTGACATATAAAACATCTTTTATCCTATTACCAAAGGCAGAAAAATAAACCCAAAGCAGACAACAAAGTAGCATATGTTGCAGCATTCAGCAGCAATGCAAGATTAAAGCTTCTAACTTGATTTAGCTTCATTAAAACCCCTTAGGTAGTGACAGTGGTGTGTAACAGCAACTGGTTCAGCTCCCACCTAGGTTATGGTCTTGAGCACATTCAGATGTTCCTGGCAGTCCTGAACATGGACAGCACTTAGCGGCTGTTCTATGTTTATCTGCTGTACATCTCAACCCGTGCACACGCCAGCAGCGACTAGGAGAAGAACTTGGAAACACCTTTGGAATCACTACCACACAATGGAGCTCTGATATCATGCCCCTGCTTTTGGTCACTCCACAGCTGTCTGGGAGCAACAGTATAGCTGAATTGCTTAATTTTTCCTTGACAGACAAGTTGACTGTGTCACAGAGAAAGTCCCATGCCCAAGAAGGGTGACAAACATGCAAGAGGCTGCGTGCTCACTCATCTTCCTGCCAACACTAGTCATGTTTTGTTCAACTCTGCAGCAAGGACCCCACCATGTAAGTAACACACACTGAACCATCCAGCCCAGGAATACCATGTGTTGACTGTAGGAGGTCTGAAGCTGTATCAGTAGTTCTGGTGATTTCTACACAAATCCAGTAAATCTACAGCAGCTGGCAGCAAGTTTTTCCAAACAAGGCACTAAAGACAGCTCTGCCTATCCTTCTCTGTGTTTAGGCCACAAGGTCATATGAAGTATCACAAAACTCCCCTTAATTTCAGCAAACAAGGTGTACAGTCATGCATTTTACTGTTTAAACCAAGATTTCTCTTCATTCACCTGAAGAAAAACCTATCCATTATGCTTATGAGTTGCCAAAAGCAACATAGCCAGCCCTGAGATTTCCATAAACATATGCTGACATTATATGGTCCTCACTGCAACATTATGAAATTGCTTTGCAATGCACAAATATTCAGAGCACAGATCTGTTACATTCTACAGCTTCTAGCTTCAGTAATTTAGGTACTGAAACCTACTCAGAAGGTTTCCAGGCTATTTTCATCATTTTAAGTACTTGCATTTACATACTCTTTTGGGCTAACTTTGTCTTTTCCTCTCTTAAGGAACACATTTTAGCATTAGGCAGTGCACGTCAGTGTTTTTCAAGCTAAAACATGAATACATGAAAAAAGAAGGATTTCAGTTCTGAATTTACTGTCCCCTGCATCTTTAGATCATGTCAGAGTTCTACACCTGTTCCATGACCAGAAGAACAATTGCTTGAAGACTGAATTGACTGTAACTGCCTGCAACCAAGGTTAGATGTGACATTATGTGTTTTTAAGACTGCTACAAAGAAGTAGAAAAAAAAGAAAAAGAGTATGAACAAATGACATCCAACTGAGTTTACTCAGAGAAAAGGTCCCCTCTCAGAACTACCAAAAAGAGGTGCAAGGCAGTTAAAGAACTTTACTCAATTTTTCTATCCCAACAATCTTCTAACTTCTTCCCAAACTTCTTCCAACACGACAGCACTTTCATAAGATAAGCTCATAAAACTACTGACAAATATTGTGGATGAATTAAAGGGGACAGGTTTTTCTACTCTTCTGTGATTTGTAACCACATATTGTACATTTTAACATGATTTCTTCCATTTACTGCAACACTGCCTAATGCACAAGTTTTATACAACCTCTCTGCTTAATTAAGGCCAAGTAAAACTCAAACCAGAAAATATTTTTATGACAAGAATATACAAACTATATAACTTGCTACTACAGTAATTATTGCTGCTATAAATTTTCAAAGGGCCTAGATATACATGCTGAAGATCATGAATAATCAAAATTATAATGGAAAAAATAGATTAAAGACATAAAAGAATGAGTAAAAAGAAGGAACTAGATAAAAATTGGGAATTAAATGATGGATGAGAAACTTAGAAGAAACTATGTGGTAAAAAAAACAACAATGGTGGGATAAGAAGCAAAGATGATGGGACAAGAAGAGAGAGTAAAGGACTGTCTGCCAAAGAAGATAAGATCAAAGAAATAGTTTAGAAAGAAGAGATTTAAAGAAGGTAAAAGAGACTTCAGAAAATCCCACAGAAAGGATATTTAGAACTGCTTTCATTTGCTTAGATATGCTGCCACTGAACTTGATACAAAAGAATTAGGTCAAGATTGATCATTTAGAACAAAAAACCCTAATGGTTTTTTTCAAAGAATTTTGAGTATGTAAGCAACCATACACTTATGCATGTACTACTTCCTGGGTGGTGAGGAGTGTCATTACTTAATCATGTATTTTTTTGATGAAACAAATGCTGCAGACAGTGAGGGTGTAAGTCACCCCTCCCCACTAATGCCAGTGGCATAATTAGCCCCTTTTCTCTGTGGTGCTGGTGGATCTCTGAAGCTGATTTACCTACCAGCTGTGTAATTCTGCAAAAGCAGCTTTGATCTTCTTCACTGAATTATCCACTTCTTCTTTGATCATCACTCGGTATCTGGTTAGAGAGACAGTGCAACGCTGCAAGTCTTTTACTGATTTTTCAATGTTTGGCCCTAAAACAGAAAACAGAAATTGCACAGAAGTCAGAAAGCTGGTTTTGGCTTTTCTGAATGAGAGAGCAAGCATAGTGTTATTTGCCCAGATTAGGATGAAGTGGTTATCTTCCTGAAGTCCATAAATCCAACTTTTCCATAGTGCTTCCCTGGGGTGCTTCAGTTTCTAAACATGTTTGCTCAAATTCATTCCCCAAATCAAATAAAAGTTATAAAGGCACTAGTAGTTTGAATGATTTATTTACATTTCATTTAACATAATGTTAAATAGCCCATAAATTGTTCTACTCATTTTTGTTATACTGAACACCACTCTGCCATCACTTTCCAACATGTCTTCTTCACATATGTGAATTCCCATTTTTTTTCCTAGAGGCCTCAGCTCTCTTATCACCTTAGAACCAGCAATCAGAGATCCAATTTACCTCTTTTTTTGACTGAATTGTCTGTCTTTGTTTCAAGTTGGGTTGTAGCATTGGATGATTTAACTGAGGAAGATTTTGACTTTGGCCTGCCTGGGTTACACTGGAGTTGAACTGATGACTGAGGAGACTCATGCTGTTCTACTCCATTCATAGTCTTTGGGCTTAATTCCACAGATACTCTCTGGCATTCTCCTTCTCTGTCTGCAAGAAAACATTAAGGATGAAAACAGTGAGTTACAAGATTAGGAAAGATATGAGGTCTTATTGTTAGGTCAGAATGACTTTATGCCTAAAATCAAAGGTGTTTTCACTGGCACACATTCTACAGGACCTCAGATAGCCATGACAACAAACGAAATTGGTTTGGTCTTTAAACATTAATCAGAACAGTTCTACGTTTCAACAGTCTGAAAAAGAAAAGCTCACTAAAAAATCAACTCTTTCATGCTGATATGAAGAAATGCCTCATAACATAAAAGGTATACTACAAACTATAATCTTTGACCAAGTACTTGAGAACAGAACTAGAGAGGAAGTCGGCTATGGAAAGCATGAGACTTTGACGTTGAGATATGTATCTATGTATCTACAGCTCTCATCTCACACACAAAAAAGTGTTCCTCATTTTATCAGCATTTAAAAAGCACTGATTAAACATTCCTACCTGAAATACTTACCTTCCCTGATTACAGATTTCTATCAAAAGCAGCTGCTAAGAGGAACTAAGCAGGAAATGAAACTATGTCAAAGATTAGGCTCCTGTGTTCAACAGCTTCAGAGGGGTAGGATAACAATGCCTGAGCCTGTTTGGCTGCCACAAGATGACCTGGTTTCCTTTTTCCAAGACTCCAAAGGGATTCAAGATATCAGCACCATGACAGAGAAACAAGCAGCCAAAGAATGACCATGAAAGGCAAGGCCAGTTATTACTTACTGCCATTGTGAATTTTAGTTAAGGAAACAAGCATAGGAAATGATTTGTTGTGTTGACTCTTTGTTCTAATCTTTGTACTTGCTTTGATGAATGAATGATAGCTTGTTCTGAAGATGCTCTTTATGCATCACTTTATTCATCTGATCATGTGTGGTGTCTGGAAAAAAGGGGCTTGTCAGATTAACAGCTGGATTACAGCCCATGGAGTGGGATTTGCCCTGGGGGATCCCACAGGGACAGGTGCAGCGTGTCAACCAGTGACTTCTCTGTGTCCTGGCTGGGCATTAGGACAGGAGTAAAGTACATCTTGGTATGTTGGAATGGCAATCATGTAACACCAGAGGAATAAGGAGGAACATCAGTGCTCACATTTTAAACCAGCTTTTGTTTAAGGGCTTTAAAAGGTGAGTCTGAAAACAGAAAATGTATCTTACATAAAACAGTACGTAAGAAAATAGTGAAATAAAGAAACTTGGGAATCTGTGGCAGCAAAAAAACACCAGTAATGTGACACTCTGAGCATGTCAAAGGTTCAGTGCAGACACCAGTCTCACACATAGTGAGGAACAAAGTAACAAAATACTTCTTAAAAAAAAAAAAAAAAAAAGATGGAATAATGACAAGAAACAAGCAGACCTGAACTAAAGGCAATAGTGACATGTTCTCCCCTCTCAGTGTCTAGCATGGGACACATTATGGAGAAACACTCACTATGCTGCATCCTCCCATCTGGTTCCTGAGGTCCCTTCCAGATAGCCAGGATTTTATGGCTCTGAAAGACCTGATATCACAGCCTGAGAGTTGGAACAGGCAAAGCTTCAACCACATGTTCCTCATGAGGAGGAAAGTCTTAAGGGACTGTCAGGAGACACCTGACTGATCCTTCTAATCTGGCTGTCTGAAGGTGATGATGAAATGACTATAGCAACATTAATTTCATAGGAAAGGAATCAAGAAAACCCAGCCCAGACAGGGACAATACAAAGGAGATCACAACACAAGAGGGAGCAATATGAAACTGGTACACTTTGGACTCCCTTCAGCATTTGCAATTGCTTTAGAAGAGTCTGTGTGACTGGCTCAGAAACCACAAGGGCACAGCTGCCCCTGAAGGTCCTGATCACTGTTCTGTTCGATTTGGCTCTGTGTACTTCAGCACAAATATAACAGTATGCACATAGGTGGCTTCTGACCACAAGAAAGTAGCTATTATACTGGCTGCAAAGAAGAGCATTCTAGTGCCATGGAAAGTAAAGAAATTCTTTCCTTCTCTCTATTAAACAATTTGCCAGGAACTTATTTTACTGTGCAAGGGAAACTTGAGGATTAAAGTTTCAGGTTTTCCTTTCTTTCTATTTACTTTCCTTTCTTTTCTGCCTTTTTCTTTGAAATCCATCTTTCCCCCTTGTTTTTGAAACAGAGGATATATTTAGAAGTTGAAAAAAATTGCAAACCTATGGTATTATCTCATTTGCCACTTGTAAAAGCAATGAAAAATTTTGAGATACTTTTTGCCCTGTGTATATACAACTAACTCTTCACTGTATGATGTCAAAGAGACACAAAAAAGGGGCTCAATCCCAGTGACACAGAAATAGATCACTCACAGCATGGGCACTCTTCTTGTAGTCAGGTCTTTTACCTCCTAAAAAACACTCCCCCTGCACACACTATTCAGTTTATGAACTTTATTCATGCATGTTATTGTTTGAAAAAATGCCACTCTGAGAAGTCTGATTTACATCACAGATGTTGACTTCTTGTAGAATGCTTTTAGTATTATGAAATGTAGAATTTTCTGACTTGTGAAATATTTTATCCAAAGTAAGTGTGAGTCTTTAGCGAGGGCAGGAAGTGTACCTCGGTTTCTTTAAAGTGAGGCATCAAATTTTTAGGACAAAATTTTCTTGGTAAGTAGTTTGTTTGCCTCTTACAGGTTGCAGAGTCTTCATTTAATTTACCAGAGGCTGCGGCCACCAAAGTCATCTGGAAGCAGCAGAGAATTCATTTCAGGACAATTATCCATTTGGCACATTCCTTTAAAATGAGATTTGAGAGCTGTATGTGCAGGCACGGAAAAAGTGACTTCAAGGAAAGTTCTTTTAACAGAGCCTCACATACTGCTTAAGACACAGGAAGAAAACACTGACGGCAGCAATAATCCAGAGCTGCCAGATGCCTGAAATGTGAAGAGCCAAAAACCCACTACCAATACTGACAGCAATTTAATATGAGCTTTATGAACTTATAGACAAAAGCTTTCACAAAGCTTCTCCCCCAGAGGAGTGAGTTTGTATTCACTGATGTTGCTGTAATCATAACTCTGCATCTGCTGTGAGCCAGTGGGGAAGAGCTGTGCTATGGGCCCCCCAGTTTCAAAAGGGGTGACCAGACCCTGGCAGACACGTGCTAAGAGGCTCAGACTGCTTTTCCACAACACAAAGACCCTCCTTTCCCTATTAGGGAAAGCCACTGTAGATCTGCTGTGACCAGCCTATGCAGGGAAGATGAGGAAAAATAAAAATGGACTAGTTTGGACTAAGCAATAAAGAAATCCAGGAATACGCCACAAGCTCATAATGCTCAGATGTCTTTGCTCTGCATGAGGGACTTAATCCTTCTGTTAATGATTTGACACACAAGCCATTTTCTAACCCTGCATTCTTATGTATTTATATCTTAATACTCTGTATCAGCTGGGCCCCTACTTACAGTTTGATTCTTTTGTCCCTAGAAAAAAAATAGACATTTTGCAAGGAAACATTTGGTGAAGTGATTCATGCCCAGATACAGACTTTTATAGCTGTGAGCATTAATTTGCACAAACACATCTCTCCAACATAATATTCTACTTCATGGCAGTAAAAATATCATGGTCTTTATGTAAATGTTGCCTTGGCTTTTGCCAGTTAAAAAGGTGCCCTCTGTCAGATGAACTGACCTCTGGTTACTGGACAGTCCACTGCTGACCCTGTAGAGCCTGAGCCTTTGCTCTCTGCAGAGGTGGTTTCCAGTTTCTGATTGGCAGAACCACGGCAAGAGTTGTCCTTAGAGCATCCATTCACGTGACAGTCATGTATTCTCTGGGGCTCTTGAGATGCCTTCTCAGGTCCACCATTCTTGGTTTTAGGATCTTTATTGACTTGATGCTGTTTAGATTTGCTTCTTTTTCTCCTGTTGTTCTAAATAGAGACATATCACAAGAACAGAGACATCACTCAATGCAAATCATACAAACTCAAAATAATATGAGTAAATTGTCCACAACTTTAAAATGCCATAAAAGTGACATTGGTGTAATGCAATTTAGAGGTCATGATGTGCTATACAACACATTGCATTGGTTCAGCTGAATTTATAAACTGTTTCAAATAAAACCTGATGCCTCCAACTTCATTTTCCCTGTCCTTCCACACAAAACACTTGCATTGCAAAATGGTAACGGAGCCTCTGTAAGATGCTGCTCAAAATGTTTTGCACTCAGAACAAGCAGTTCCTAACCATTCAGGGAAAATCCACACAATAACATGGATAAACCCTTTAGGCATCACTTTGATTGGGCAGACAGTGCCCATGGACACAGGTTGGTCACTGCTACTGTAGCTCTTCCAACCCAAAGAGGAGCCTCCATGACCGTGACTCACAGCCAGCCTTCTGCTGCAGTTCCAGCTTGGAGATACAGAAGCGTGAAGATCATGCCCCAGATAGCTACTTGAAGTCTCTGAATTGAGTGTCCCTAATGCAGGACTCCCAAGGGAAGGCTCCTGTGCACAAGTTATTTTTACACCTGGCAGCAAAAACTTGAGCACTAAGTGGCTGTGACTATCCAGGATACAGTTGCTTATTAGAAGTGTTTCTGCCCATGGGCTGTTTTGGGATTTGGTCTGTACATGTCCAGGGTCTGGCTCCCACACACATGTAACATGCATGTGCTGTCCCAGAAATTCTCTCAGAACACTGGGCTTGGCAAGACAGTGAGAGATGAATAGGATTAAAAATAGTACACACATTTGCTTTCAAGTACTGTGTTTACATGTGTGAATCAAGTCACCTATGCTGGAAAAGGCAAAATACTGGACAAAATAAAAGGACTTCATTCAAGTACAAACAGATCGAAATGCCTTGATGCTCAAGAGCAAGTCCTTACCTTTTTTTTCCCTGTCATATTCCATTCCTTGAGAACCTGAGTTGCACTGCCTAGAGAAAGGAAAGATAAAACTTTTGAACAAAAATCAAGGTATGTAGAAGAACAAGTGTGTTCAGGAACAGTTTCTAGTCTCCTAGCTGAGCAGCATTTCTGTTTGTTGTTAATTCTCTTACATGAGGAGAACAAAGTGGGTACTGATGCCCTTCTCATCCCTAGTTCCCTGTTTTGTTTACACGACATACAGCGGATGGTCTGCTTGGCACCGATGGCTTTTTATGGACTTCATTCCACAAGTGATTAAGTGTGTGCCTAACTTAAAGCATTAGCCTCAGAAAAATCAACACAAAGCTCTTGCCTGAAAAGGGAAGTATCCCAGCATTCCATTGTAAGCACTGGGGACAAACTAGATAGTCCACCCTGACTCACAGCATCTGAAAATTTAAAAAACTTTTAGCATTTTTATCATGCATTTTCTACGTGTTACCAGTCATATTCAGAAGACATAAGAACACAAGAACTTAATAAGCATCCAAAAGAGTAATTTTGTGGACTCCTGCATAAATTCTGCATCACACAAATGTAGTAAACTTGGGCCTGGTAGAAAAAAAAAGTCAAAATTTATACTGAAAAATATTTACAATTTTGTATACTTGAAATTCTGTCTGTCAGTCATAATGAGCTGATTAGATAAATTTATGGAACAAAGCAAGCAGAGCCTTGGTCAGACCAGTGCCAGCTGCCCCATTACAAGACAGCTCTTCTCCTTCTTATCAACATCATTATTTTGTTCTCCTGGACCATAATGCTGCAAATAGATGTCATGGCAAGCATGCAGTCTGAATCTCATCCAAATTACTACGGCATGATCTGCCACAATCATCTTTTTAATCACAGTCAGGTTAAAGGTCTTCTGCTTGATTTATAAGAATCACTTTGCCATCACTATATAAATCTAGTAAGTATTCACTTATTATCCATTGCAAATGGATTTCATACTCAGCCATTCTTCTCACTCTTTTCAGTGAACTCTTGATAGGAGTACTAAGAAGAATTGCTGTTTTCAGCCCAGCATGAGTTGTCCATTTGTATTCAACCAGAGACGTGTGAGGTTTTCAGATGTACCAAGATTATTTTTCTATCACAATAAACCCAATCCAACATTACCTGCTGAGCCTGCTACACACGTTAGGAAAGATTACATATCTTGCTAGCAGGGCTAAGCCTAATTTATTAAATTGTGAAAAAATGTACATGGAATCCATCAAAGCCATATTCTATTTCCTCGCTGACATGACAATGCAGAGACAAGGTTAAGAAAACTTCTATTTTGTGTATAACTAAGTACTTATCTATATTTAGTTACACACATACATATTTATGGACATCCCCTCTCCCAAAGGTCTGCTATCTTTTGACAGGCACCATGTTTCAATATGAAGAAATAAACCTGAACATTTGCTGCCCATTTTACTTTACTCTGTGCTGCTGAAAATGTGTGGTTTCACGTGACAGTTTTTGTTAACTGTTTTCACAGAATCAACCAACACCCTCTGTATTGGCTGGTGGTGTCTTTGCTTCCCTCAGCTTCCCTGTGAATACTACACATGGTGAGGGTTATTTTAAGGATTCACCCAACTAACCTCCACTTCTTCCTACTGGAAATGCACTAACTGTCCAAGTCCAAAAGCTCTCATTTGGACCCATCAGTATATTTTCTTGAAAACATCTACAAAGCAGCTGATCAGACCTTCTGATTATGCTTAAACACTAGAATAGCAAATAAAATATTTGAACCCTCATTAATTTAAATCAAATTTCACATATAAAAGTAAATTCATAATAGAAACATCACCTAAATGCCACTCCAGATATGAAGCAAAATAGGAAATTATCTCAGGAAACTAAACTTGAACATTTCTTGATTCAGCATGCAGCACCTCAGAGAGAAGCACTGAATGGACGTGCTGAGCCTTTTCACTGAGCATGGCCACCCCTGTGTTTTTCTTTGGCTGTGGCAATGATTTCTCTCCAATTGTTATTTTAATCTTAGCAATTTTTGTCATTCACCTGAAAAAATACTCCAAGTGCTCGATTCATTCTACTCCCAGTGGCAGCTGCACAGATACACAGCTTTTCTCACGCCTGTTCCTGCTTCCAGACAGTAACAAACACTGGCTGCTTTCAAATGCTCACTCACAAAGACTTGTGAGGGTAAGGCACAGTAATCATGAACTGATGAAGTTTAAACAAAGATCTGAACTCAGGTACAACAGTTTGCTTTTCTTCATGACTTTGCTGTGCTTTGCAAGGCTCGTGTTTGCCCTGTTCCTTCCTTACAGCAGATGGGGACACATGGCTATGAAAACACTTCCCCTTTTCAGGGGTCAGTGGAAACAATTCATAGGCCACAAGCAAGCAATGGTAACTTAAAACAAAATAAATTGAAAGTAACTTACTGAATAGTCATGGAACAATCTTCCACTACTTTCCCCAGGACATACATTACAGGAAAACAAAGTTTTTGTTAGATGCATCGCACTTTCCTTTTTCTCTGTGTGTGCACAGACAAACTCAATTTCCATAAACCTATTAGAATGGAACTGTCCATGCAGCTGCCTCAATCAAAAAGAACCGTATAGATCTGATGGAAGAACTCTGATGCATTTATAAATAGCCCACTTTGTTTGCACCTGCTTTTTGCATACTGGTAATTCCCAGTATATCACGATGCTTTTTGGCTGATAAATTTTAGTAAACTAATCCAAATTACACCCCAAACTATTCTGAAATAAAATAGATATGAAATAAGCAACTTGCTGAGATGGCAAAAATGAGGCATTTTTAAGACATAAAGGGCCTTTGAGACGACTGAACTTCCAGTAGCATTTGCTACACAGATTTTGAGATTTGCTCATGGTGTGCCATTATTTCTGCAAAGGGTTTCTCACAGACTTTGGTGAAAGTGCAAAATACTTGACATTATATATTTATCAGAAAAGTGTTATTTAAATACAAGTGACCTTTCATTAGAGATGATCCAGATTTAGAATGGCTCAAACTTCCGATGGAGTCTTGGCTCAGCCATTATAAATGTCAAGGCTATTTGCAAAATTCAGATTGAGGTTTGAATGTTAATGTATGCATCAGGTTCAGGGGTTTAGGGGCCTCCTTATCTGCTTCAGAACTATCTCAAGTTCTTATTAGTTCCTTGTATCTTCAATAGGGAATCATTTCCTGACATATTTACTTTAAAAAGTGGTAATTTTCATGCAGAATAAAGAAGGAGGTTTGCAACAAAAATGGCATCAAAATGGAAAAGTCAGGTAGAACAGATAAACATCCATGTCACACCTGTACTGTAAAGAAGCAAAGATGCAGAGAGGAGGATAAATGGTAAAAAAAAACTAACTTTTTAAGTGCCACACAACAGATTTGAGAAGAAATATAGAATGTATTTTCACAGAATATGCTGAGTGGGAAGGGACCAAAAAAGGATTATCAAGTCCAACCCTTAGCCCTGCACAGGACTCTCCCCAAGAGTCACACCATGAGCCTGATAGAGTCATCCAAAGACTTTCAGAACTCTGTCAGGGTTGGTGCTGTGACCACTGCCCTGGGATCCTGTTCAGAGCCGCACCAGCCTCAAGGTGAAGAACCTCTATCTAATATCCAACCCAAACCTCCCCTGACACAACTTCAGGCCATTCCCTCAGGTCCTGTCACTGGTCACCACAGAGCAGAGATCAGTGCCTGCCCCTGCTCTGCCCCTCACAAGGAAGTTGCAACTGCAGTGAGGTCTTCCCTCAGTCCCCTCTTCTCCAGGCTGAACAGACCAAGTGCCCTCAGCCACTCCCCATACAGCTTCCCCTCAAGGCCCTTCACCATATTCCTTACCCTCCTTTGGACACTCTCTAATGGCTTAATATCTTTCTTATATTGTGGTGCCCAAAACTGCACACAATATTCCAGGTGAGGTCGCCCCAGTGCAGAGCAGAGCGGGACAATCTCCTCCCCGTCCCAGCTGGTGATGCTGTGCCTGATGCCCCCAGGACATGGTGGTCCCTCCTGGCTGCCAGGGCACTGCTGACTCGAATTCTACTTGCCTTTGACCAGGACCCCCAAGTCCCTTTCTGTGGCACTGCTTTCCAACATCTCATTCCCCAGTCCGTAAGTACATCCAGGATTGCCCCATCCCAGGTGCAGAATCCTGCACTCTCCCCTGTGGAATTTCCTGTGGTGAGTGAGTGCCCCATTTTGAGCCACCAGAGCCAACGAATAGTTTTAGCATGCAATTGAATCCCTCATGCCTTAGTGAAAAAGGTGCACTGTACTCACCATCCATGAAAGCTTGAACAGCCTTGTCTACATTGTTATCAAACTGCTGCAACACCAGAACTATCTCATTATTGCTTTTGTTTGGAACAATTGATCGGATTGCATTGATCTGGAAGGAAAAGAAAAGAAGACAATGGCATATGGGTTTATCAAACTCCTTTAGACAACAAGGTACCTCTGTGCCAATGCATGTTCATGTACAAACGCCTGTCACACACGACATGCTCACAAGAACACAGCAACGTGTCTGTACAAAGCCAAACCCACCTACCCTTACCTGGCCCGCGTAAAGAAGGAAACAACTTCTTCAGGACACCAACTCATAGAACTGGTAGCCAGTTATGGAAACAAATCCTACCCTCATTCACAGTGGGAGAACTAGCTTAATTCAAATGCTGTTCCATATGCAAGTGACCAGGAAGCTTACGTAACAAATTCCTGAAGAAAGGAAAATGCTTCCTTCAGGAAACTTTGCTGATGGATGTGTTACACCCACAGGTGACTCTGGCATACCATGCTTAAATTTCCCAGCATTTCCTATTGCTGTATTGTCAGTACCCATTGATACCAAATGAAACTGAACTCATGATGTTTTAAATAAAATAATCCTTCTAGAGTCACACCAATTATTTACTTTCTCATCCTTATGTGATATAGCTGGAAGTAAATAGTTATATGAAACTTAATTGCTATATTATTTTAATGCTATACAAGCTTTACTAGGTCAGACCAAAATAGAAATACTGAAACATAATTAGCAAAACAAAAGCCTAGGATAGTACTCTGAAAAAAAAAAAAAGGGAAGCACTGCCAAAACCAGTCTAGTTGTTCCAAATCAGCTTTTTGAGCTTCTGTATCAAGATATCCAGGATGCATTTACAATCAGAAACTTGTTATTGCCCTGCAAATTTATCTGAAACTCTTCTTTGTCATCTTTCTTCTTACATCCTTGATTAAGGTGTACTTTATTTACTGCATCATAATGTCATCATGCTAATTATGAAGCAATGGTGGTCTTTTTATTGCATTGTGAAATAGAATTGTGAAAAAATAATACATGAGGACAGAGCTGTTTAAGGGAACTAAGCTGGCTTACATGGTAAGAGCTGTCCACTTAGATGCAGAAGGACAATCTATATGGAGTTTACATTAATGGAGACATCAGAAGGTGATCCAGAACACTTAAGCACTCAGATTTATGACCAAAAAAATCTTGTTTTGCTGTAGTATGTTCACCCCACTCCTCAACCACTGTATTTCTGTCCTGTGTTCTAATCCAAACCATGAATCATTTCAGGCTCTGTTAATGCACAGTGACTGATGCCTGCTGATGCAGCTCAGCATACAACTTTGGTACACCTGCTTGGGATGATTTACTCTGCCCCTGTCTATCATCCTGTCATGCCCTCTCTGAAGCTTCACATTTGCCCACAACACATTTCAAGTAGCCAGTCTAGCCTTGGATGGCCCAAAGAAAAACCATAATTTTGAGGGTAGTGGAGATAAAGCACTTGTCTACTTCCCAAGGACCCTTTCCAAAGGTCTGTCTGCCTAATGCTGTCACCCTACAACAGAGCAGGGCTTCCCCAGGAGCCAGGTCCCCAGACAACAGCTGCCTGCTTTGGAGTATCTACTCAACACAGGTTGAATATGTTGAAGTTCAGACAGATGGGGCTGTCAAGTGGACTGCTTGAAACAGAGGCTGTTGTTGCCAGAAACCACAGAGAAAATCCTCTGTCTGCTCAAGTTTCTCTCTTGAGCTGATGTGTATGCGTGGGGAGGGAAGTAGTGAGCACAGCTTTCTGCTGTGGACTGCAGGCAACTAACCCAAATCAATAGGATGTGCAGAGAAAGCCCTGGAAAAAGGAGTTAATTAATGTAGTGATTGTGGGCACAGGCACACTATTTACTGATAAAGCTGCAAGAAGTATGAACTGAGCTGGCTCCATAAGAATAAAAGTTGGCAAAGACAGCTGGGTAGAGCAAGCCAAAAGATGTAGTCTATTTTATGTTCAAGCTGGTAGCTCCCAGACATTTGCACCATGTGGATTATATCTTCATATTCTCACCAAAAACTCCCCTCTTCTTTCCCAATCATGCAGATCATCTCCCTGCCTACTCAAAATTGCATCATCTCCTTGTGGTAACTGCTTACAGGAAAAATAGTAAAACGAAATATCTAAGTGTATTCTAAGCAGCTTTAAATAAAAGCATGGGGATTTCATATGGCTTCTAGGTCCTACTTTGCAATGAAAGGTCTGGAAGCCTCAAGAAGCATCTGGAAACAACCAAGTGAGGGTAGGACCACAGGATGGATCAAGCAACTCGCCACACAGTGTAGTTTGGAAATTTCTCAAAGACATGAAGAAGAACATCTGTGGGGTGGAGAGCACTGACACACAAAACCTTGACCAGGCAGACTGTATTTTGGACTACAGAATTTACCACTGAAGACTTTCTGTTTGCACTGTGAGGTCTTTGTTGACAATATTTTTGTTAATAAAAACTCCAGAACTAAAAGCTAAACTGTGCTTCATCCAACTAGTACTATAATTAAATCCAAAAAGGTTATGGAAACATTCTAGTTATGGAGATAACCCAAAAAAAGCAAGATGATGCTCTTAGGGAGAATACACACCAGTACAGAGAAAAGAAATTAGACATATGATCAACACTGTGGACACAATCCTGTTTTAGTTGGACTATAAAAAATTTGATTTGGGGAATATCAATGTGCTGCAGAGCTCAACAGTTCTATAGCCAAACCCCAATAATATTCTTTGTTGACATTTGTACAAAATATACATTTGTTTATCTTTCTCCTTAAAAAATAAAAAGAAATTGAGATGTTTCATGAAAAAATTCCATGGGAAAAGAACATGAGATTGCAAAGGAAAGCATCCAGGACCTAAGAAATTCCAAATCAGAAGTTGCTCACGTTTTTTTTTTATTTGCTTCCCTTGTGTATGTATGCTATGATACCCAGGATACTTACAAGTTTTTAGTGTTTCTTCTTTTCAGATCTGTGCAGTGACTTACTTGAGTAAGAGAGACAAAAACTAAAAATTGCAACAGTCAGTAGGATATGTCAATATTAAGGGGAAAAATATATATATCAGTTCAGAAACAACAAAAGCAGATATAAAACCAGAATTCCAACAGAGCAGAAATCCCAAAAGGTTTTGTTCTGAAACAAAGTATTTTGTCTTGTAAATTTTTAGGAACACAATGCCATAATGTTACCATACTTTCCCTGGAATTTCAAAGATCTGTGTGCCAGACATCAGGCCTAGAACATATGCACTGTTTAAACCCAGAATACACTGGAACTGTTGAGCAAAGGTAATGAAAAAGCAATTTCTGGACCTCCAGACATATGGCTACAAGTCTCAAACTGTGACCTGACAGTGAAGCTGAGAGGAGAACAAGGCATGTTGAGGAAGACTATATCTGACAGCCTTAGCCTAGGAATGCCAATGTCAAGGTCCCCAGTACTCCACCTCTTAGTTCTTTTACCTTGATTTCAAATATATATGTAGATTTCTATGTCTGAAGCTCAGCTCTGTCCCTGCATGCAAAATGTGGCCCATGTATTTCTGGAAAGGGACATAAAAATACAAATAAAATGGCCAAAGGCAGGGGTAGGAAAACCTCCTGGCAGCATAATGCACTTCTACAGCTGTAGGTCATAAGAGACATTGCACAGACTGTGATGAACAGAGGTCCATCAAAGCTCCAGGAACACTTGACAAACACAGGATGAGAAGGTGGACTTATATTGAAGGCTGAATGTGAGCTGGATCCAGGCAGCCCAAGTGTGCAGGCTCTTCTCTGGTTCACCTGCTGGTTCAGGTGGCAAACCAGCCCTTCTGCTGGTACAGCTACACACCTCACCAACTTACCAGCCTCCAGCAGAGAGAGGTCAGTCACTTCCCAATCCAGAAAACTATATGGAGCTCATTTTTATTACAGGTGTGGTAGGATGATTCCAGGGCAGGAGATAACTTCTAACTTGACCTCTCTAAACTTACAGTCCTCAACCTTGCCAGGAACATCCATCTTCTCAAGATGTAAGCAACAGATTATGGAGCTAGAATAAACTGACAGTGTGTGACTTCTCATCAACAATCTCCTCTTAAATAATATTTAGATCCTGAAGGATGAAAGAAAGTACAAGAGCCAAAGAACCCCTTACCAAAGAATCTCTTACCATGCAATGGCACTGAATTAACAACAAACAGCCTGCAAGGACAAAACTCATAGGAGTCTATTTTACTGCTTTTATTTCCGTGTATGTGGGAGAAAAGTTTTCTCCTACTTACTGAAACCTGATCGTTTCAGAAACCGCATTACCAGACAGACTACAGGGAAGTGAATCATCCTGTTTTTATCCTGTCATCATCTGGATGCTAGACAGCATTCCAGGCCATTAGAGAACTCTGTAACATACCTTCAGAACCACAAGTTAACAAATGCTGTTAATGTCAGCTCTAGTTGAGAATCTGTCACTGTTAAATTCCTGGGCTTTCCCTCCTGTAGCCTAACAGGAAAGCATATTACTTTGTTTACTACTAAGGAAACTTTCTCAGCATTTCAGCTTACCAAAGCTACTTTAAAGCAATCACAGATCTAAAATATAAGGCTGTGATCTTGCAAACAAGTGTGTACACTCAAGAACATGAAAGGCAGAACCCAGGTCTGTCTCCATTTAAACCTACAATCCAGACACACACCTTGCAAACATGCCTTTACTTCCTCTGGACATAGCTGCTCTTCTGGATGGGGCTAAAGTTAGCTCAAATTTTAGAAGACTTTCAACCACTTCTCTGAGCTGAAATCTTAAGCACACACTCAGCTTGAAATGCTTGCTCAAGTTCCGTTAATGCTTGCTGCAATTTGAGACAGCTTGAGTCTCATCAGGACCAGAATTCCACAGTCATGAGGATGTTTTTGTCTGTCTCTTACACAAAATGTTGAAGACTGCCCAAAAGTGATAGGAAAATTGAAGAAGATTTCAAGTCCCCTCAGAGAAGCTGCTTCTACTCCACAGTAAAATCCCCAATATCTGATCAGGTACACTTGAGTACTTTTTTAGTGACTGCTGTTGAACTATTGACAAACTCACTTGGGGCAAATTTTCGAATTGCCTAAGGAAAAAAAAAATCATTAACAGGTTACTTTTGAGGAGCAGAGGAGCACAGCACACAATGGACACGGAACTCTGTTGTCAAAGCCCTCACAAATACCCATCTCACAAGACTTCCCTGGTAAGTCAAGTTCAAAAAGAAACAGAGCCTGCTTGAAAGCTGTGACACCAGATTACCTACTCCACATCCAGAACCAGGCTGCCATTGCTGTGTATTCCTCTAAGTCCTTTAGGTTCTCTGTCACGTTTAAATGGTTCCCAGGCAACTGCAACAACATGGACTCAATCACTGCCTGTTTGCAGCTCTGCTCCATCTGCTCCCCCTTGGCATCATCTCAAAGAGGATGTTTCTGGTGAGTAAGTAATATATCCGGGGTTCAGATAATTTGTTTATGTATTTCTGACATAGTGACAAATTAAACTTCTTTGCTGAAAGCTCACTGCTGTTCTGAAACCCCTGAACACAGCTGCTCTAATCCCCTTGAAGTTACTGTTGTGGTCACTCAGTCAGAGATATTGTTACTTATGCTTGGTTAGCAAAACACCTTCTCTTTGTACTAAACACTGAGATCAACAGATTTTCTCTAAGTTAGGAACCAAATTCATTTAGAAATATGGTTATCAAACAGAAATTTCCTACTTTACTTTTACTGCATGTCAGTAGCAAATCTTTATGTACACACATACACCACTCAACTACATTGCACCTCCAGCTGGGGCTGACCCAAATCCTGCAAGGGAAGTGAAGGAGCTCTGCCTGCAGAACTCTGATGGTTTCTATAATCAAGGAATTTAGCATTAGCAGATGTCCTGGCTACGTTAAGCAGGAAAATGTATTTTAAAACCATTTCACGGCAGAACTTTTTAAAAGGTTTTGAACTGCTACACAAACATATTTCATAAATACAATTTGACTTTGTTGCATTAAGAGGTTCTTTCTTACATTGGAGACATTTTTCCAGAGGCTTTACTAAGTTCATCCTGACACACTGAACAAATGTTGTTAACATCCCCTTTAAGCAAAATAACAGCTTTGATCAGGTCTGTATCTCTCTTTCCACTGTATGAGCTGTTTATCACTCTGATACCTTCTGATCATTTATTCCCAATAAGCACAAAAAAAGCTCTACTTGCTGAACTAAACTGTTTCAGGCAATTGTCATGGACTTATTATGTCACCTCTGTTCCCCAAATCTGTAAACTAATCAAATAGAAAGCCAGACATTTTAATATGTTCTTTCAGGCTTCCTGAAAAGTTTGGCTTCGTGAGAATTGTTCTGCTTGAATGATGTCAGCAGCATTTACAGACATGCGTCTGTGACATCCTTAACCCAAGTTACATGGCTCATCAAGTGACAAAAGTGCATTTTGATCAACTTTGCTGGTCTTCCAACAGTCCATGTACTTCAACATATGGGCAAGGAACAGCTGCAAAGGTCAACTTTAAGGAGAAGTCATGAAAACACAGACTGGAAACTATCTGCCTTTGTAATGTATGATTTTAAACTTAAATACTACTTCCATTCAGTCCACTGAATCCTACTCTTTCCTTGCATGCTGCCAATCGGTTATGAAAACCACAGTTATGGTGTAATGTAAACAAAAATGTGAAACCTCCAAACCCACATCTGAATAAAACTTCCTTCTTGCAGTCCTTCCCATCTGCTCCTCCTGCTCTGACACTTGAAGTGACAAATGAAAAAGCAAGCCTTTCAGGAGAACTTCAGCAAAACTTCACTCCTGACAGCATCTCAGGAGGAGGATTTTCATCTGAATGAGTGTTTTGCTAATTCCAGCTGACAGCAGATTTCACTGGTTCAAACATGTTTAGACACACAATAAATATATTAAAAAAAAAAGAAGAAGAAGAAGAAAAAAAGACCCAAGAGCAAATCCTCAAGTTTAAACAAATCTGGTATTTTTTGGATCAAAACCAAAGTCACATGCCAGAGCTGAATGGCTGTCTTGGGGACTGCCTGATATTCACTCCTCTCTTGTTAAACTAAGAGGCTCTAATTGTTGTAGGAGACAATACATCACTTGTACTCCTCATTCCAATTGCTTCTTCTTTGGAAGACTTGTAATTTAGAACCTCAGTACCTCTTCTGATGATGTACTAGGTTAATGCTTGAATACCTCCATTGATTTTATGGATTTTGGATTTAAGCCAACGAGTTTGGCTCATTGTATCCTTTAATCCAGTGAATTTCTGTGCATATGATCTGAACTATGGATAATACTCAAGTTTTCAAAAATACTGATACAAAAACCAAGTCCTTACCTACACTGTATTTTCAGGCACAGAGATAGAGATGAGTATGTGTCCTAGTCACAGGGGTCAGGACCAGTTTATCACTGTGTGGGTGTGACCAAAACTGTGTATTCTACACCCTCTCAGTCATTTCTCATGAACTGTAAACAATGGACCATTTGCAGCAGCTGCCCAGGGCACACCTGCCCCCTCAGGCTACAAGCTGGGTGTTAGAGAACCCTGGGAAACAGAGGAGTGTTTGTTTTCACACCAATGTGTGGTAACTCCCCTCCAGGGAGGCATCAGCACCTTCACACTCAGCCTGAGGGGTCATGTCTGCCAATGGGCCAGTAGGGACTGGCACAATAGGCAGTTGCAATGACTTAGACCATCAAAAACTCCCAAAATACCCCATGACTCATAGAGTCAAATCACCCATTGTGGAACTCCCTGCTCTGGGGGAGGTACTGGGCATTCCCTCCTGAACCTGAGGGTATATAATCTTGGGGTTTGGGGGCTTTTGGTACCACTCCTGGGATCCAGAGTAGGACCAAAACCTCAACAGGACTGTGACTGCCACTCTTGACCAGACTGTGACCATCATCCTCACCAACAGCTTTTCCTCTCCTTTTACTCTGGACTCAGGGGAACCACGTGGTGCTCAGCACAGGGGCCAACGAACACCATTCTGTTTGTGCCCCAGGGCTCTGGTTCATACGTCTGGGTTTTGTGGATTAAACCCATTTTTTCTCAGTATCATTGTATTATTGTAATCTTGTTATTAAATTGTAACTCTGACTTACAATCTCTTTTGAGTTGGGTTCATTTCTCCTGCCAGTTTACCTTTAAGCCAGCACAGTATAATCAGAGGCAAGAGGGAGAGTAGCACAGTGAAGGAAGACTACAGCAAAGATCAGGACAAAGAGAATTATTCTGAGAGATATCCTGATGGTAAACTTCTCTTTATACTAGTTACACAGGCATGTAATAACCCTTGTGGCTGCTGAAATGCAGAACTTTTGTTATTCCAGAAAATCTGTGGGTCACATGAACAAGAATATGGTAATCAAAACAGTCCTGGCTCCCCCACACGACCATCACAGCTGCAGCAGCCTCTGCCAACTATGGAAACTTGCATGAGCCTTCCTGACATCACAGGCCAACATTTATATAAATCTCTCAAGAGGAGAAAGAAGATACAAAACAGAATGTTTAACCTACTGACTTTATGAACTATTTCAGCTGAAATGCCAAGAATGAATTACACAAGCATCAGTACCACAGTATCATTCTCTGAAGCCTCAGATGCAGGGGTAGGGCTTTACAGAGTCTGTGTGTGAGCATCATGCCCCAGATGTCTGCTTGGCCTCACATCACCCTTAAAACACTGGCAGAGGTTTTATTTTCTGGAATAACTAGAAGCTGATAATGGAGAGAATGCAGGGAAAGGTCACCATTGAAAAAAAAACTACAAAAAACCCAGAACCCCAAATCCCCAGAAACAAAAGAGCAAACTTATGCTAAAAACTGCATGGGATCTGCACCACATTTTTGTCACAGCAAAATAATGTTCAATTTAAGGAGAAACTTTTGTGCTACTTTTGCAGAAACTTTTAAGAATAAGAATTTGTGAGCAGATGTACAGTTCCTTGGGCTAGCACAATCCAAGTCTTAGATACATTCTGATTTGCAAGCACTGAGGTAGAAGAAAGGGAGAACTGGGAAGGAACTGTATTCGATTCTGTTCTTTTAAATAGGGCCTGCTTGTGTTTGCACTGAAGGCAATGGATTTATGGAGCACAGTAAAAGTATTATATTTATAAACCTTGGTTTTCTTCAGAAATATTGCCCCCCAAAAGGTGGATAAAAGTAAACATTAAACTCACTGCCTCAATGCTGTGTTGCAACATTTGCTATAAGTGTTCTGAGAAAGGGAAGTGATTTTGACTCTCTTACCACTTAACTATACCTGCTTTTCAAACATGGAAATGAAATCCTTACATCTGAGCAGTCCATGTGCAAATATTTGTTCAACCCTTTCCTTGTATTTCTGGTGCATCACTCAGAGGGTTCTGAAGCTACAGTCACGTTATAGTTGCTGACAGGAAGAGGCACCACACTGTAAACCAAATACGAGACACCAAATGGAGGCTCTGCACCATCATAATCCCAGTTTAAAGCAAGGCAGAATTGTCCAGGTGACACTGAGCACAGCAGCTTCTCAGCTGATGTATGCAGAGTGCATGGGGTCAATGCTGTTCAGCCACTAATCTTTTGCTTACCAGGTTATTGGTCTATATTTTCCAGCATAAAACTCAGTGATTTTGCAATGAAAGTTTAATTGCTATTAAACTAAGTTTTCACTTTGCCATGGAGATTTAGTGGCACTAAATACTGATGGAAGATACAGGAATAAAGAGTGAACAATTTGTAACAGAATGTGTATTGATCCAATTATTTTCCTGCCTTAAAATGTGTGTGTTCATAAACATTTGAATTTGGATACTCCCAGCAGAGATCACACTTGGAATAGCAGATGCCAAGTGTGGATAAAAGTCCTGTTGCAGTTCTTCATTCTTAACCTTGCAAAAGACAATCAGATGATTTGTAAAATCCTGCACTTGTAAAACTGACAGATAAAAAATTTCAAGCTACACATTAAATATGCAGAACTTCAACTGATTTACTGAGTAGTTTTTTGAGAGTTACTGCAGTTTCCCTTTGAGCACTCTGGCACTAGGGACAGGATTTGATGACACTACTTTCTATTGCAAAATACATCACGTTCCTCAATATTTAAACCCTGTGCTGTTATTAAGGACTAAGGAAGATATTCATCACCAAAATACAGATTTGTGTTGACATGCAAATCCTCAAGCACAATCAGCAATTGAGAAGCTAACAACAAATATGAGGTAAAACTACTCAAAAATCAGGCACCTGGGCAGTGCAACAGGTAAGGAACTGTTTCCCATAAGGGGATATAAAGCAAAAGAAGTTCTACATCCTTTTAAAAGCACAGAAAGTGAGTCTGCAGTGAAAGACTGACACAACAGTCAGAACAGGAACTCCTTCCCACCGGAATTACTCAGTATAAATTTGTCACACCTTTTCCTCAGCAGCTTCGTGCAGGTATTGCTGGGCAGGTAACAGCCCTAGCACCTTGCAGCTTGAGGGAAGTTCATCAAGTCTGTATAAACCAGATGCAATATCTAAACCATTAACTACCATCACTTCTGAGAAATACACTCCCTGACAAGAAAGTTCATTATCCGTGAACTTGGAAGCAAACCAGCAGTTTAACTAAAAATGTGACCCCTGACCTCTAGTCCAAGGTTATTTCTTATCTCTGTCATGCTGTGGTGTGTTATATTACATCTTAATTCTCTACCACTTCTTGGGACCTTTCCTGAATTGGGAAATCACATTTACAGTATCTTTCACACATTCCTCGAGCCATATTATTTTTTTCCTTCTTATCAGTTTGCCTAATTGCAAAACAAGTTAGGCAAATATTTTTCTGCTGAATAATTTTTTATGTCAGCTCAAGCAAACAGTTAACTCAAGGAATCACACACATTCATTATTCTTTTCCTTTGCATTGACAGCTTCAGAGAAGAGATTGTGTCACAGACCTGCTGCCCTGCAGGACGTGTAATGTGCCACAGGCAGGTCTTATGATACAGAGGAAGACGACTGAATTTCTCAGTTTAACATTGCCCTCACTGTTCAGTATTTCCTTGATATTTAATCAGTCTTGATCCTTTCTCCTTATGTATCTTTCATGAACTGAACAGGCCTAACCAACTATTCACTGATATCTGGACAAACTTGGGCTCCCTGACAGAACTGGATTCTGGCCTTTAACATGTCACACTCCCTGAAAATCTGTATCAGCAGCCAAATTAGGCTTAACAAAGCTGTAAAGCAAGGAACTCATCAGCCTTCTCTGAACTTTCTAAATGCAAAGCCACAACTCTGTTCCCAAATGTGAAATAGAACAAAACCTGATTTTAAAAAAGACAAATCAGGTGAATTCTCAAAATCTGTTTCTAAAATACAACCCTATCATGTTATACTCCTACAGTCTCCTCATTTTTCTCTCTCTCTCCCCTTTTTTCCTATTGTTTGCCACATGTCCTGGTTTCCTATTTATGTTGATGGGGAGTATCTATGGGTTAGATTGTCTCTTCACAAACTGCCTGCTGGGAGTCACAAAAGATCTCTGACCTACCTCATATTAGTGTCCTAATTAGCTCTAGATCCTTTACTGCTCCTGCAAGGATGAAGGGGCTGTAGCACCAGCCAAGGATATGGAGAAGACTCACCCAAGCACACAGAATGCAGATAAAAGCACATATTTTCATAGAAAAAAGTAAGCAACTCTATTCAGGCCCTGCAGTTTTAGGGATTGCCTTTAAATAGTACAGGTAATAACATTTTTGGTCAGAAAAACTATTTTGTAAAGGGCATGTCTCTTCAGTGGTTGTATTTTGTACAGAAGCAATGAGCACAAAGTGCTCTTCTCCACAGCATCAGCATGCACAGGGATCACAAAGGAGTAAGAGAAGTCCAGCTGACAAAATACAGTCTCTGTAAAAAATCAAATATGTTTCTCTTCAAGCAAGATTCATATACTAATCCTATCAATACTTCTTGTCTGTGTACTTCATGCGCAGAGTCAATGCATATTAAAGTTCAGGATGTGAACAGAGTTGAAAGGAGCAGAAATGAAATATGTTGGCAAATATCATTTTGGTTTGCATTGTATTGTTACTTGAACTTACCTTTTCCTTGATATTTACAGGAGAATTGACTTCTGCCATCCTTTTCAGGTGTGAATACTGCCTGTGAAACAAGAGAAAAAAACAGAGATTCATTTGGAGGTTTTAGCCACACCTGTCAAAGCTACACCTGTAAAGTCTAGTTGCACATGCTTACCTATAAGCATTAGAGAAACATGAGAACACAATGCTCTGCACAGCAGTGCTCAATCTTGCCAAAAAGCAAAGCTAGTCCAAATTTCGTACTTCCCCAATAAGTTCTGCAAACACAGTTTTAAATGCCTCAGAGTTATGAATCCGGATAGAAGTCACATCATGCTTCTCCCAGCCACGTCTCCTGGACCCTATTCATGATTGCTTGATAACTCTGAGGTGTTAAAGAAGAGAAACACCTTAGATGAACTCAATAGCTCCTGTTTTCTCATTCATCAGCATTCTCAATTTTTGCCAGCAAATTTGTCAATTGCTCCAGTCCTAAAAAGCAGCTCAGTGTGCCAGGAGCTTGGCCTGACAGGTGCCACGGGGCTGTTTGCTGGTTGGTGCTTTTCCCCCCACCTAATTCAGAGGATTTAGTCACAGCTCCTACTGAAATTAACAGGGTCTGTAAAGTTAAACCTTGTAAGTCTGTGCTGAAAACTTGGGCACATGAGTGGAATTTGCATGTGATTAAGAAACTCTGCAATATGTTTTTTATTTCCAGTTGTATGGCTGAGTAACTGGGAGACTCCACCACGTGGCAAAGAGTTAACACAGGGAAAAGGGTCCAGGTGCCTAATCCTGCTTCCATCAAAACCAAGTGCTTTAAACTTCAGTAACGAACGGGCTGGAATATATTTCAAAATACACATTTGAATATATTTAAAAAATATTTTAAAAATAAGTCACACACAAAGAATTACAGCAAAGACTAAGTCAAATGGAATAAAAGTTTGGTTTGGTCACCACCTTTACTGTACACTGATAAAAAGGTATAGATGCACATATATGAGAAGGAACCCTTCGGTCACTCCAAGTTTTTAAGTTGAAACACCTCCCTCTTTTCTCCATTTGAGCACTTGCTATGTGGACTGATACATGTGTTCCAAAAATTCTTTTAAATCTCTTTTAATGCACTTAAACAATCCTCCATTAACTCCTTCTTTGAAACACAGAACTTCAATGGAGTTCAAACTCCAGAAATTAAGCACTTCTCTTACAGTATCCATTGACAGCATTTAAATCTTGTAATTAATTTCTGTATGCATCTGTTTTCTAACTATAGAGATGAGATTCAATGAAGCATATTTTCAAAAATACCTTGATTTTCTTGTGATAAATGGGGAAAATAGGAAGAAGAAAAAGAAATTGAGTTTTAGTTTGATGAACAGCAGGCACTGAACTATGGAACTCCTCAAATAATAAGATGTCAAAAGAAAAAAGTAACCATTTCCACTGCCACCTACTAAAAAAACATTCTTGAAATGAGTAAGGGTCCTCCTGCCACCTCCATTTTACTACACCATGAACAGACACTCTATTAAAACTCAAATACCTTTTATGTGTCTTTAGTCAGCAGCTTGAACACTTTGCCAAGATACTGAGCCAGTCTCACTATGTTTGATAAGATCTTTTCCCGGGCCACTGTGCCACTGGGAATGCCTTCCAGTCTCTGCTGGTATCTCACTTCGAAAGGTTCCCCCTCTGCTCCTCTTTACATCAAGAACAAAAGAACTCAAATTAGTTTCTTTGTCAAACCCACCCAAAGGCTGAAAGGAGAGTTAAAAATGTCTGAACGAGCAGGCAGGAAGATCACACAGAATATAAGCTTGGGGCAATTCCATTTCCAAGATTTTGTGTGTTCCAACACCAAAGGAAGGTGTTAAGAAATTACTGTAGCCTGTAGTCCCTATATAATATTTTTTTAATGCACCTCTTATCTTTTGCTGTCAGCTATTTCTCATGCCAAATGGGCAAACAACATGAGATATAGGTAATCAAATTTCCCCTGCAGACTGGAAAAGTTGGCCCTAAAATGACTCTGCAAATCCTCATCTCTGTTACTGCCATTCATAACAGCATCCCTTGGACCTGGTGACATCAAACCCAGGCTGGACTGGGCCTATTCTCTGTTTAACAGATTCCTGTATGTTAAGGAACAGTTATGTAATTCAGCTTGTTTGCCCTTGTATCTACTATTGGGCAGATTTTGTAATGTTTGAGACAACTGATCAAAGCCTACCCTCTAACATACCAATTCAAATATGCTTAATCTGATCCAGCACCTTGTAATAACACAAGTAAACAACCAGTAAAAACTGTTCTTGAAGAGCCATCACAAAACACAGAAACAAGTTCAGTAAGACTTATAGCTAACAAAAAAACCTTCTGGCCTTAAAAGTCTATAAATCTATAAAAAAATAATAAATAATGGGAAAAGATATTTTGTCACTTTAAATCCTCAGGTTCTACTTTTTCAGCATCTATTTTACCAGTTTTGTATCACAACTGTACACTTCAAAGCTGCATCTTGCATGAAACAAATTAATCCAAATAATGATACTCTGTGAAAGCCCCACACCTCTTAATTTATGTTTCTTCACAGATACTAACTAAATAATTCCTCAAATTTAAATCCCTTTTGCTGATTAAACTCTACTACAGCATTTAGCCCATTTTATTCTTTGTAGCAGTGCTCTGACCCAGTTTAAAACCAGACATAAAAACGTCATCCATCACCTTGCCAGATCTGACTTGCCTCTTCTGTCCTGTACCCTGCAAGTGTTACTGTGATTCCAGCCTTCCACCAAAAACGTGGCGCTGACTCGGCAAGTGCAACTGCAGCTGCTTCCAGAATACCTGGCATGCCACACAAAACACACCCCCAGTTCTTTCTTTCTTTCATTCTCTCTTTTTTCTTTTCCTTAGGAGATAAAGAACTAAGAGGACACTGACTTTTACAAACAGGCTCATTCCTCTACACTTCACACTCCTCATTAATATGCATATTACAGCTGTCAAAATGAAGATGCTAAAACTGAGTGGGAGCTATTTTTCATTCACCTTCTCCAAGGGCAGATAATTGAAATAACATGCATAAAACACTTGCTGGTTTATATAACTCAGTCCAGCACTGCTTGTTACATAAAATACAGATGATACTTTAAAAGGAAAATGTCAAAGCAGCACTAATTTTTAAAAACATCCTTTATGGCTATTCTTAATAGCTAATAAACTTAATTTCCTCACTGTAGCACAAACTAATTTGTTTACTTAACTAATATTTTTCCTCTGATGGTATTTTAATCTCTGTATTGAACAAATACTTCATTTCTAATCCTGTGACAAAAGACTATAGCACATCAATAATTTTATGAATAAAATAGTTTCATTGAAGTTTATAAACTTTTTCTCCAGGATAGGATGTAAATTTGAGCTGCTACATTCTCATTCTGAACTCCTCAGGGAAGCTTCTTTCTGTGTGAGTTGTGGAACATCAAAATGTGGCCCTCAACTGAGCCCTAAGGGCCCCTAAAGCAGAGGACAACAGTACTTTGCATGTCACCAACAGCATGCACTCAAAAGAATTTTGGAGAAAGATCTTTGACACAAGATTTCCTGCAGTGACCAAGATTAAGCTAACACAAGCACTAAATTTGAAATGCACAAAACATACATAACATATGAGAGGTTGAATGTCAGCTTTCTTGCTTGTATTTGTGCTCCTGAAATGTCACTGCATGCCATATCAACAGAACCTGCAAGAAAAGGAATACAAAAAAGCCCAACCAACCAAACTACACAATCCCTTATATATAAATGGGTGAGTAATTTCTAAAGCAAATTTTCAAATGCATTACGTGGAACAGGAGATCCCTCTCAGTCTCTTCTTACATCCTGACCTCACATACTGACAGAGGGATATTTTTTCTATACTTATTACACACATCCAAATGACACATTTTACTTGCCTTATAGAATGAAGCATTTCAGTAGCATTCAAGGGAACGCTGCAGAGAAGACTGGATTACTTTTGGCAGTTTTACTTCTCCCCCCTACCAAATGAAGCAATTCACATTACTCCCCATAGGTATAGGCTAACACGAACCTGAACCAGAGCAGCCAAGGGGCTGGCACATGCTCTGTCCTGCTGACCTTAACTCCAAGCAGCAACGTCCAGCAGGGCAGACAGACAAGAACAGCCTTTAACCACTGCAGAAAAATATGCCAAAGCTCACCTGTCACAGCCTTAAGTATATGGCTGCTTGCCCAGCCTTTACAGTAGTTTCCTTTCTGTCTCCACGCAGCTCTGAAATCCCACTGCTGCTGGATTCAGCTTCCAGGGAATGCCTGCCACCTTCCCAGCAGTACCACCTTTGGAGGTGTTTGGCCACAGACACCTTCCAGCTAGACAGGCCTTGGAGTAAAGCTGACAAACACTGCATTTGATACAGCACTTTGCATGAGGGGATTGCCTGCACCTCAAGAAGCAAAGAATCAAAAGAACAACTCTGAGTCCTGCCCCTGCTGCAAAACCTGGCACATTTAAACATCAGACTTCAAAACAGTATCAGAGAAAGAAACAAGCTCCCTTGCTAACAAACAAACAAATCTCCTTCTGAATACACAGAGGGGGCAAAGGAGTTTTTGAAAGCATTACGGTTGCCAGAAAGACACAAACTGTGAAAATACCCTGTCAGAACTGAGACTGTGTGTAGCACCTGTGCCACCTTTTCTGACATCAGAAGATGCAACTTTGGCAATGGGGAACAGAAAATTTCCCGTGAAACAGCACACAATATTCTGGTGTTGGAAAGACTTCCCATCTGAAGGCTTATGGATTAATACTTTCCTACACCCCAAAAAATGACATAGCTCCTCATCTGCCTACTGCAACTGTTTCATTTTATAAGGAAACCCTACCCAAACACAAGAAGAATCTCAGGTCTATCTGACATGAACCTTGCTAATGCTTCTCTAACCCCAGCCCCCAAGTAAGCTTTCTCTGCTAACAGAGCAACTACAGTTAACAATTTTGTCACTCAAATTTGCTCATGAAGTACAACAATGCTAGGATGTGAACTTTATTTTTTTTAATTTAATTTTAAATTCAAGATCATATATTAATTTCCAAATAGTTCAATCAAAATTGTCCAGCTCCAAGAAGCTGGCATGCAAGGTTTGAGAGAAACAAAGCAACTACAATTTTAGAGCCAACTTCAAAAAAATAGGATGCAAACACTAAGTACCTGTGCTGGTTTTGGCTGGGATAGAGTTAACTTTCTTCACAGGAGCAAGGATGAGGCTGTGTTTTGGATTTGTGCTGCAAACAGTGCTGATATCACAGGGATGTTTAGATACTGCCCAGCAGGGCTTACACAGTCATAGCCTTTTCTGCCTCTCACCCCACCAGCAAGGAGGCCAGGGGGCACAAGATACTGGGAGGGGGCACAGACAGGACAGCTGACCAAAGGGATATTCCATCCCATATGATGTCATGCCCAGCATACAAAGCTCTCCCCCATCCCACTGGGGAGTGACTGAGCAGCTGTGTGGTGCTTGGTTGCTGGCTGGGATTAAACCACGACAGTATCTAATGAGATTGTAGCAGCCTGCACTATGCTTTCATCTTCTCCACTTCTACTTTCTCTACAGAATTACAACTCATTTTGAAATGGGATTCCTATCTATCTATACATATTGTATTACACTGTCTTGCCTGCAGACCGCCATGTGCCCCAGGTAAAGGCAAAGCCAGCAGAATCAGAGACACATGGCCTCCATTCCACACTTACTTAGACTTTCGTTATAAAGAGATGCTACCAAAGAACTGCAGATGAAGGCTGGGATAAACACACCTCTTCTGATGCAGTTTTAAGTTAATGTTGTTGTATCGGAAACACAAAACTGCAAGAGTGTGATTCCAAAATTCAATTTGCAAAAAGGAAATATTTTCACACAGATATTATTTAAATAGCAGAATTAAAAAACACCTTAGGTCAAAGGCCAAAAGGGCAAACATTAGCATGCATATGATTGTCAGTTACAACAATTAGTGCCCTTAGTTGTGGACAAAGCCCAGCCACTGTTTGCAAAACTGCTAAAAATAGTGAGATTTAGATACTTGTCCTCACTACCTTGAGATTAGCAAAAAGTATGATTTTTTATTTGCTACAGTCTAGTGCCTAAATATAAATATAATAATTAAAAAATAAATGCATAAACATAACCAGAGTCATGAGTATTTAGGCCACATTAACAAGTGTCCTCCCAGCTGTCCTTTAGCCTTCTGTGTCATTAGATATGAACACATTTAGTAAAAACAATGTACAGTGTAATTAATAAGTAGTGTTTTTCTAGTACTGTTTTCTGTATCCACACCATCATTTTGTATTTCCTGGTTTTCAGAAGTTTGAGATTAGCCCCTTCAGGCTAGTTAAGTGTCCGGGGATAAGTTTCATGGTATCTGAGGCCTTTAGAATCCTTTTCTTTAAACGCCTCCACAAACCTATGTACGTGCGTGCACACACATTCCAGAATATTCCCCATTTGCAGAGCCCAGTCCCACTCCCACCCCTGGTCATGCTTGTCTCAAACACAAACTGCAGCTGTTGCCTCTGCATTCCTCCTTTTGCTCCCCTAATGCAGCCACTCACCACACTCTGCAAAAACCTTACTGGTTGCAGAGGCAGAAACAGGATGCAGGAAATAAAACACCTCACTGATTCCACGTGTAGGTCTGGGTTCCTACACAAAAGAGGCTTATGCTCCCCCATTGTTTGTCACCTCCTCCCTAAGGATTTCTGAAATGACTGACAGGACAGTCTGAGAAAAAAAGTGCATGTCTCACAGAATCACAGAACATGCTGAGTTGGAAGGGACCCTAAAGGACCATCGAGTCCAACTCTCAGCCCTGCACAGGACCCTCCCCAGGAGTCACACCATGTGCCTGAGAGTATCATCGAAAGACTTCCCGATCTCTGTCAGGCTTGGTGCTGTGACCACTGCCCTGGGGAGCCTGTGCCAGTGCCCAACCACCCTCTGGGGGAACAACATTTTTCTAATATCCAACCCAAACCTCCCCCGACACAACTTCAGGCCATTCCCTCAGTCCTGTCACTGATCACCACAGAGGAGAGATCAGTGCCTGCCCCTGCTCTTCCCCTCAAAAGAAAGTTGCAACTGCAGTGAGGTCTCCCTTCAGTCTCCAGTTCTCCAGGCTGAACAGACCAAGTGCCCTCAGCCACTCCCCATACAGCTTCCCCTCAAGGCCCTTCATCATCTTCCT